>SJYQ01000603.1:765905-777215 GCA_006410935.1 Redunca redunca | reverse complement strand
TCACTTTTAAGAAAGTAAATTTTTTCTTATTTAATACTCTGTAGAAAAATATAGAAATCATTACTTTATAAAAATATTGATTGAAGTTAAGTCTTTGTCATTCTTATAATACAAAACATAACTGATAAATCCACAGAACTTCTGAGCACTTAACATTTAAAATAAAATCAAAACTGAAAATTGCTTGAGTTTTTGTCTCCTTTCCTTTTTGTCTCTTTAACCATGACTATGTCTCTTAATACCTTTGAATCTACTTTTCTCTGTATAAAATATGCAAAGTAATATCTACATTATAGTGTAAATAAGATAATTTATATATGAAAAAGCTTACATTGCAATAGAATATATATCTTGACATTGATTTATGGAGCTAAATTAATTTATTGACAAGAATCATCTCCATAATATAGTAACCCAAGTCAATCAATATTTTCTATTGATAGTCAATGTGAATGTATGAATTTTACTCATATCTCTGTTAATAGTTATACCAGTAGAAATCTGTTCTGCCACCTGAACATCTGTTCACATCTTCAACAAAGTATCATGTATTGGCTTTGGGAAATTATCTCTTCCTCATTGGATATAGTATTGATGATACCATCTTTGAAGATACTTCAGATCCCTTTGGCCCAGGGTTAGACACATGACTTTTAAAATTGGCCAATGGGACATGCTTCCAGGAACTTTAACATTGAACAATGATTTTTAAAGAAATGAAACAAAACAACAATAACAACAACAATTTTTAAAAATTGAAAATAGCTGGAATGTTTGTGTTTCCAAAGTTGTGCCCTGAAGAGACTGGTCTTTTTTTCTTGCTCTTGAATTCTCAGTTCAGTTCAGTTCAGTTGCTCAGTCGTGTCTGACGCTTTGTGACCCCATGGACTATAGCATGCCAGGCCTCCCTGTCCATCACCAACTCCTGCAGTCCACCCAAACTCATGTCAATCGAGTCAGTGATGCCATCCAACCATCTCATCCTCTGTCGTCCCCTTCTCCTCTCGCCTTCAATCTTTCCCAGCATCAGGGTCTTTTCCAGTGAGTCAGTTTTATGCATCAGGTGGCCAAAGTATTGGAGTTTCAGCTTCAGCATCAGTCCTTCCAATGAACACTCTGGACTAATCTCCTTTAGGATGGACTGGTTGGATCTCCTTGTAGTCCAAGGGACTCTCAGCCCTGTGTAATTCTTTTTCCTATGGATGCTAAGTTCTAGTCCTTCAGCTTCTCCTGTGAGCCACTTCAAACCTTCCCCATATATTTCATTTTCAGTGAATTAGTCAGAGTTAGATTCTATTTCTAGCAGCCAAAGAAAGTAGTTGATAATTGAATTTCTCCAGCTTCCTGCTGCTGCTGCTAAGTCAATTCAGTTGTGTCTGACTCTGTGTAACCCCATAGACGGCAGCCCTCCAGGCTCCCCCATTCCTGGGATTCTTCGGGCAAGAACACTGGAGTGGATTGCCATTGCCTTCTCTGTTCTCCAGTTTATAGATACACAATATAACTACTATTTACACCATTAATCAGCTTTGACACTGTTAGAGGAATGTAAATTGCTGTGCTACTATGGAGAACAGTGTGGAAATTTTTTAAAAATTAAGTGAATAAAAATAGAGTTGCCATATGATCCAGCAACCCTAGCTTTCAATTGTGTAAAGAAACGCAGTATAGGTATAGGTATAGCTATAATCAGTTCAGTTCATTTCAGTCACTCAGTCATGTCCGACTCTTTCCGACCCCATGAATCATAGCACGCCAAGCCTCCCTGTCCATCAGCAACTCCCGGAGTTCACTCAGACTCATGTCCATTGAGTCAGTGATGCCATCCAGCCATCTCATCCTCTGCCGTCCCCTTCTCCTCCTGCCGCCAATCCCTCCCAGCATTGGAGTCTTTTCCAATGAGTCAACTCTTTGCATGAGGTGGCCAAAGGACTGGAGTTTCAGCTTCAGCATCATTCCTTCCAAAGAAATCCCAGGATTGATCTCCTTCAGAATGGACTGGTTGGATCTCCTTGCAGTCCAAGGGATTCTCAAGAGTCTTCTCCAACACCACACTTCAAAAGCATTAATTCTTGGGCGCTCAGCCTTCTTCGCAGTCCAACTCTCACATCCATTCATGACCACAGGAAAAACCATAGCCTTGACTAGATGGACCTTAGTCGGCAAAGTAATGTCTCTGCTTCTGAATATGCTGTCTAGGTTGGTCATAACTTTTGTTCCAAGGAGTAAGCATCTTTTAATTTCAGGGCTGAAATCACCATCTGCAGTGATTTTGGAGCCCAGAAAAATAAAGTCTGACACTGTTTCCACTGTTTCCCCATCTATTTCCCATGAAATAATGGGGCCGGATGCCATGATCTTCGTTTTCTGAATGTTGAACTTTAACCCAACTTTTTCACTCTCCTCTTTCACTTTCATCAAGAGGCTTTTTAGCTCCTCTTCACTTTCTGCCAAAAGGGTGGTGTCATCTGCATATCTGAGGTTATTGATATTTCTCCCAGCAATCTTGATTCCAGCTGTATTTCTTCCAGTCCAGCGTTTCTCATGATGTACTCTGCATATAAGTTAAATAAGCAGGGTGACAATATACAGTCTTGACATACTCCTTTTCCTATTTGGAACCAGTCTGTTGTTCCATGTCCAGTTCTAACTGTTGCTTCCTGACCTGCATACAGGTTTCTCAAGAGGCAAGTCAGGTGGTCTGGTATTCCCATCTCTTTCAGAATTTTCCACAGTTTATTGTGATCCACACAGTCAAAGGCTTTGGCATAGTCAATAAAGCAGAAATAGATATTTTTCTGGAACTCTCTTGCTTTTTCCATGATCATTCAGATGTTGGCAATTTGATCTCTGGTTCCTCTGCCTTTTCTAAAACCGGCTTGAACATCAGGAAGTTCATGGTTCATGTACTGCTGAAGCCTGGCTTGGAGAATTTTGAGCATTACTTTACTAGCATGTGAGATGAGTGCAATTGTGGTGTAGTTTGAGCATTCCTTGGTATTGCCTTTCTTTTGAATTGGAGTGAAAACTGACCTTTTCCAGTCCTGTGGCCACTGCTGAGTTTTCCAAATTTGCTGGCATATTGAGTGCAGCACTTTCACAGCATCATGTTTCACGATTTGAAATAGCTCAGAGACAAAAATATAAGTATAGACATTCAGACCGGATTTCTCCTAGAGCTTTGCTACCTGCTCCTTCTCCTCTACCTCGCCCCACCCCCGCCACTTTCTGTTTCTTCTGTTAGAAATTACTATTCTGTGAGGGGAAAGTAGACTAGGAAAACAAATCTGAGAGAACTCAATTTTGTTTTCACCTAGGTATTTGATACTACTTTAAAAGTGGAGGTAAATTGTTAAGTCAGTATAATGCATCTCACTGATAACGGTTTAGATTGTGTTAGCTATTCTAAATTGTGTGTGCTCCTATAACATAGTAATTTATTCTATACAGAATATATCTCTTTGTATCCACTAGAAGGAGAAAGATAATATAAAGATGAATATAATGAAAATGCTTTAGTTTATCAAATTATACTTGGGAAGAAAAAGGCCGTTATCTATCCCTTCGTCTTGCTGAGATGTCAGAAAAAGTCAGATAGAATATAATTGCAAATAAGTAGAAGTTAATAATTGCATAAAATGCTCGTTTGTAAAAAATGATGATTATGAAGGAAAGATAGTTTGTAGCCACCTAGTTACATTATCATGTAGACTGTGAAAACTACGATTTTAATTTAATCATTGAATTAATGGGAGTAGTAGCTATTTCCTTTAATGTGCTCTATTCAGGACAAAAATACAATTTATTTAAGTTCCCTCTAGTAATATAAGAAATATGCCCATGAATTGGGTTGCTGGATCATATGGCAACTCTATTTTTGTTTTTATTTTTTAGAAATCTCCACACTGTTCTTCATAGTGGCACACCAATTTACATTCCCACCAACAGTGTCAAAGGGTTTCATTTTCTCTACACCCTGTCCAGTGTTTATTATTTGTATACTTTTTAATGACGCTCATTCTGACCAGTGTGAGATGGTACCTGGTTGTAGTTTTGATTTGCGTATCTCTAGTAATAAGGGATATTGAGCATCTTTTCATGTTTCTGTTGGCCATTTGTATATCTTCCTTGGGGAAGGGAATTTTTAGGTCTTCTGCCATTTTTGATTGAGTGTTTTTTGTTATTGAGTTGTATGATCTGTTTGTGTATTTTGGAAATGTATTCTCTTGTCAGTTGCATCCTTTGCAAATATTTTCTGCTACAGTACAGACAACTGGTAGGTGCTCATGTCTATCTCTTGGCTAGTCTTGTCAAAGTACTGTCTTGAGAGGTCCACACAAAGTTATTTTGATTACATCTAAAAATGATTTTCAGAATAGTCCTTTAGGAGAAAGTGTGAAATGCTGAATAGTAAACAGACATAAAAATTTTAAAATATTACACTTTTTGAACATTTTTTCTTTAAAAAAGAAAAAAACAACTTTGAACATATATTTTACTCAATGTTTGTACATATGCTGTTTTGAAAACAAGAACTATTAAGAGGTACCTGATACTGCACTTTGAAAAGTTACTTTGGGATATGTTGTAAGAAAATATTTTAGTTCAGTGAAAACAGAGTCCCAACAGAGAAAAGGTTAGAAGGAACTGTGAAAAATGTTGGGGGATGTTCCGTACTCAAATGTAATTTATTATGCATGATTTGAGGATGCCAAATCATCAGGTTTAGCACACCAGGCCGCCTGATTTCACAGAACTGGAAAAGGACATAATATCCTTCACATTTATTTCTGCTGCTATTAAAACTAGCTTCTCAAATTTCCTTCCAGCAAATCAGAACAGAGTTGCCTGTCAAACTGTGTTATTGATGAGGGTGAAGCACATAACAAACAATAAGCTAGATAAATAGATTAACATAAATAATCACTTAAGCATTTTATCATTTGTCAAAGGAACCTGAATTAATATTTTTATTTGATATATGATATTATGTCTAAATGCAGAAAAAACGACAACAAAAAGCACTAGTTTTATTTGCACCAAATGACTGTTACCTCCATATGGTATTAATCAAAGCACCAGTTAGTATATTTTTTTGTATGGCTAAGTTTTTGAGGATGGCAATTAATTTCAAATACACATATTATTTGTATTTTATTATAGTATTGTATTTGAATTTTGTATTATTTACATTTTGAATGTTATTGTTATATTATTATTTTAATATAAATTGTTAGAATCTCTTTCAAAAATATCTGTCTTTAATACAAAGTCTAAGCTATTATAGTAAAGCTTTTTCATATGCTGCCAGTAAGACACTTACCATTTACATAGGACCAGTATTGAAGTTCTAATGTGAAATATTAACAGTCTTTTATTTTTTTTTTTGACTATTAAGGAAATCTTGTTAAGTGTGTGAACATATTTTCTTAAATTTATCAAAAATTCCACTTAATTTTGAACTAGATATTATTAAAGATAAATTATAAATATTTTTATAAAAGGACGCTTTAGCGTTCCATATAAGGCTTTTAATCTCATGGCAATAACTTTGTGGTGTTAGATTGGTTATTTATTTTGAAATTTTAAAACAGTCATAAAATAATGCATTAAGGTTTGGATACACATATATTTTCAAATATAAATGAAATAGTTATATTATTGAATGATTGCTTATTATTGATCTGATTAACAGAAGAACCAGTGAGAAAGTATTTTTAAGTTGATTTCATATGAAAAATGAACTTTTCCTTATACTGGGTAAATGTATTATAATTTTAAATTATGTCATCAAAATCTAAGGAAGCTGTGCAAAAATGTCTTATAAACATAAGAAACCACTCCTGTTTGAAAAACATGTCAAAGATTATAATTTGACTCTTTTGTCTTTGAGGTATATTTTGATGTATTTTGAAAGCAAAATGATTGCAAAAAAATAAATAAAGCTGAGTTTTCACTGTTTACAAACATCTTCCCTGGACTTCAAAGTAAGAGATTGACATACTGTAAATGATAATTCTACAGAGCTCTTGCTTCCCATAAATTAACATTTAAAATGTAACCTTAAAGAAAGTAATCATTTTAGATATTACTGTTTAAGGGCACAATGTCTAAGATTAAGGTGGTTTATTAAGGTGAGTAGATATGATAGAAGATTTATAGTTATGGGCTCCCCTGCCCGCCATAGCCTTTAACATCTCACTATACCTTATTTTCTGAATTTATAAAAATAGAGCTTATCTGTAGATGTAAAGCTGAGACTTTGAGCAGATGTCAAATAGAAGGTACCATGGGACAGAAAATAATTATTATTCAGAGAAAATCGTATCTTTTTCACATTGCCATTTATCTTTTTCTGCCCACCAATTGATAAGTAATAGAAAGTAGGGAAAGTGTTGTTGTTTTCAGCATACTGATGATTTTATTTTGTTGGTCTTAAGTTTCTCTTGGCTGTTGCTCCCCTTAATCTTTTTTGTTTCTCTCTGTCATCTTTCTCGCCAAGCAATAATGTAGGAAACCACAGAAGTCTACTCTAATTATATAGAAATTTTATATCGGTTATAGTAATGTGTAAGGATGTGAATAAAAGTTAGACTTACATAGGCATCACTCATAACAGTAAATCTGTAAAGACTATCAGGATTGTACTTGCTGTGTAAGTGGTGTTAGCTGTATCTTTCTTTATGAGAGTACCTGAAACATCTATGAGAATTGAAAATGTGCAGTTCCTACAACTGACACTTACATGATTAGGAATCTAATCTAGAGTACACTTACTCATATGTCAGATGAGACAGATTCAAAGATGGCCATTTCTGACTGGAGAGTATAGTGAAATACTAGAAAAAAATGATACATGTGCTAGTTGATAAAGAAATAAATGAATAAAAAGTGATATATACATATAACTATTTAAAATTTACTCATTTATAAAATTTAACTGTATAGATCAGTTCAGTTCAGTTGCTCAGTTGTGTCCAACTCTTTGCCACCCAATGAATTGCAGCACACCAGGCCTCCTAGTGTGTAAAAATACTTAAGATATTATGGAGTAAACAAAGTGAGTTGCATAAAAACATGTTATCCTTCATGTACATTAATGAAAATGCTATATACTTGCTATGGACACATATGTAAAGTTTTGAGAAAAGGGAGTGGGAAGATGAATCATAAACACATAGGAGTGGAAACTTCTAAACAGATGTCAAATAGATAGGGCTTGAAGAAGGCACCAAGTAAGCTTTATATTCTGCTGTCCTTAACAGTTTATATTAGCACCTTGTTAATGGTCTTTGTATAATTTTAATAGATATCATGTAGAATTATATTCAACTGTATGTGACATAAAACCAAGAAATTGTGATTTAAAGAAGATAGAAGTTGATTTCTCTATCACGTGAAAGACATGGGTTACCAGGGCTGGTGTGGTGACATCATGGTGGCACCCAATCCTTCGCAGCTATTTTGAGAATTTTTATGTCAAGTCATGATCCAAAATGGTTTTTGGAGCCTTAGTTGTCATTTTTGCATTCTAAACCAGTAGCAGGAAAAAGGTTCCTAAAAACATCTCTCCATTCTTTTCAGGGACTAACTTTCATTTCTATCTCTTTAGCCAAATTTAGTTGTATGGTACTGCTCAATGCTAGAGATAATGAGACATGCAGCATTCTAGCTTGTTCAGATAAGACATAAGGATAGAATGGATGTAGGAAATCAATTTGCCTTCTTTAAAATTAACTTATTTTAATTGGAAGATAATTACTTTACAATATTGCGATGGTTTTTGCCATACATCAACATGAATTGGTCACAGGTATACATGTGTACCCCCTTCATGAACCCGCCTCCCACCTCCCTCCTCACCCTATCCCTCTGGGTTTTCCCAGACACTGGTTTTGGGTGCCCTGCTTCATGCATGAAACTTGCACTGGTCATCTGTTTTACATATGGGACTATAAATGCTTCAATGCTATTCAATGCTATTCTTGTTTTCTCCCACTTAGTCCAAAAGTCTGTTCTTTACATCTGTGTCTCCTTTGCTGACCTGCATGGTAGGATCATTGTTAATGTCTTTCTAAATTCTATATATAGGTGTATATATATAGTATTTGTCTTTCTCTTTCTGACTTACTTTCCTCTGTATAATAGGCTCCAGTTTCACCCACCTCATTAGGACTGACTCAAATGTGTTCCTTTTTATAGCTGAGTAATATTGCATTGTGTACATGTACCATAACTTCCTTATCCATCTGTCTGCCAGTGGACTTCTAGGTCGCTTCCATGTCCTAGCTATTGTAAATAGTGCTGCAGTGAACATGGGTACCTGTGTCTCTTTCAATTCTGATTTCCTCAGAGTGTATGCCCAGAAGTGGGATTGCTGGGTCATATGGCAATTCAATTCTGTTCTTCATACTGGTTGTACCAGTTTGTATGCCCACCAACAGTGTAAGAGGGTTCCCTTTTCTCCACCCCCTTTCCAGCATTTATAGTTTGTAGACTTTTTGATGATGGCCATTCTGACTGATGTGAGATGCTACTTCATTGTGGTTTTGATTTGCATTTCTCTAATAATGAATGATACTGAGCATCTTTTCATGTGCTTATTAGCTATCTGTATGTCTTCTTTTGTTTAGTTCTTTGTCCCACTTTTTGATTGGGTTGTTCATTTTTCTGGTATTAAGTTGCATGATCTGCTTGTATATTTTGGAGATTAATTATTTGTGAGTTGTTTCATTTGCTATTATTTTCTTCCATTTTGAATGCTGTCTTTTCACCTTGTTTATAGTTTCCTGTGCCATTCTAGGAATGGCACTTGAACAGCAAATTTTAGAAAATTTAAGTTCTCTTTCCTGCATGCTAAAAGACCACTTTGAATTAATTAAGTTGAAGCAATGACACCATATCTATGATAATTATAATACAACTTATATTTTCAGTATTAAATCACCAATAATACTAAATTTTAAACTTAAAAGCATTTGTGCAAAAATGTTTAAGTTTAATTAGGTCCCATTTGTTTATTTTTGTTTCCATTACCCTGGAAGTGGGTCATAGAGGGTTCTTGCTGTGATTTATGTCAGAGAGTGTTCTGCCTATGTTTTCCTCTAAGAGTTTTATAGTTTCTGGTCTTATATTTAGGTCTTTAATCCATTTTGAGTTTGTTTTTGTGTTTGGTGTTAGAAAGTGTTCCAGTTTAATTCTTTTTCAGGTGATTGACCAGTTTCCCAGCACCACTTGTTGAAGAGACTCTTTTCTCCACTGTATATTTTTGCCTCCTTTATCAAAGATAAGGTGTCTCTAGGCGTGTTGATTTATCTCTGTACTTTCTACTTTGTTCCATTGATTTATATTTCTGTCTTTGTCCTAGTACCATACTTTCTTGATGACTGTTGCTTTGTGCTTTGGCTATTTGAGGTCTTTTGTGTTTCCATGCAAACTGTGAAATTATTTGTTCTAGTTCTGTGAAAATACTGTTCTTAAAGATGGAGACAGAGATGGGGAAGTGAGAAAGTGCCTGTGTACTAGGAGAGAAGGAGGGATGTAAAAGTGAATAGCAGTTGAATTTGAGAGTAGAGATATGGATGGCTACTTTTTGAAATATGTACATTTTATATTAAAAAATACTCATAGTTAAAAGTATTCAAGTTTTCTTGTTTTTTTTTTAATAATTACCAGCCCAATCTCATTAGCAATGTTTCATCTATAAAATGTAAATAAGACCACTTACAACATATACCAGAGAGTTTTCATAGTCACTGGGGCTTGAAGCAAGAAGCTGTCAGTGCAAATGCTGCTTTCAGGTATGGATGGTTACCAACAGGGTATGCTGCAGACACCTCGAGTTCTAAAAGGTGCATCCAAATAAGTCTGTCCCTGAGAGAGTTTATTTGATTTATACTCCTTTTGAGGATATCAGGAGAAGAAGAGTTATTGGTGATTGAATACTGAAAGTATAAGTTGTATTATAATTATCATAAATATAATATGCTTTCACTGCTTCCATTTAATTAATTCAAAGTGGTCTTTCAGCATGCAGTAAAGGGAAGAATTTAAATTTTCTAACATTGGCTGTTCAAGTGCCATTCCCAGAAGGGCATTACCAAGTATTTTCTTTTGAGCTTTAATTAACACTATGGCTTTGAGATGGCAGGTAGATCACTGTGGAGAGACGTGCTTCTCTGAAATCACTTAAACACAAGCTGCTGCTGCTGCTGCTGCTAAGTCACTTCAGTCATGTATGACTCTGTGTGACCCCATAGATGGCAGTCCACCAGGCTCCCCCGTCCCTGGGATTCTCCAGGCAAGAACACTGGAGTGGGTTGCCATTTCCTTTTCCAGTGCATGAAAGCGAAAAGGGAAAGGGAAGTTGTTCTGACTCTAGCGACCCCATGGACTGCAGCCTACCAGGCTCCTCCGTCCATGGGATTTTCCAGGCAAAAGTACTGGAGTGGGGTGCCATAAACACAAGGTGGATGCTTAAACACAAAGTTGGTTGCCATTATAAATTTCAGAATTTCATCTCTTCATTTCCTTCTTTTTTCCCAAATACTCAAAGGAGCTGTGAAAAATATACATTGAGACTATAGATTTGACATCAAATAATGACATCAAATAATGACATCAAATAATGGTTTTTGTTGGCTTGTTTCTGCTTTAGATCTCTCCCTCTCCCTGCCTTTCCCTCTTTCCCTCCTGTATCTCTTTCCAATAAATTAGACATTACAGATACAGCTAAACTCATTTCCCATGACATATTTCCCTTCTCTCACTCTCCTAAAGTTTACTATTCCAGGAAAAAAAGGATGGTACTTTGTGTATTTACATAAATAATGAAATCATAAACCTATCTTTTCCAATAAACATATCCTTGGTTTATTTTTACTTGTTATGCTTTGGAAATGCAACTATGTTGATTCATGTAGATCTAGCAAGATTATTTGATTTAGTAGTTGCTCTTTTCAAAAAGAGACACAGATGTATAGAACAGTCTTTTGGACTCTGTGGGAGAGGTAGAGGGTGCGATGATTTGAGAGAATGTCATTGAAACATATAATATCCTTTGTGAAACGAATTGCCAGTCCAGGTTCAATGCATGATACAGGATGGTAGGGGCTGGTGCACTGAGACGACCCAGAGGGATAGTACGGGGAGTCAGGATGGCGAACACGTGTATACCTGTGGTGGATTCATGTTGATGTACAGCAAAACCAATACAATATTGTAAAGTAATTAACCTCCAATTAAAATAAATAAATTTATATTAAAAAAATCAAGTTACAAAATCCAAAAAATAAAATAAAATAAAGATCA
>SJYQ01000603.1:732029-750689 GCA_006410935.1 Redunca redunca | reverse complement strand
AAAAAAAGTATAGCATGTCATGATAAGTACAGTTGAGAAAAAGAAAAAATAAAGTATAAATTAGTTGTGCTTTATTTTAAAAACTAATAATTATTCTGCCAAGGTTTCTGAATGAAAAATCATAAATTGAGAGTTTAAAATAAAATATATAAATCTTCTTTCTTGCAAATTTGAGCTTAGGAAATATATAAATTATTTCATACATGTTAAAATGCCCCTAGCTTTGATTATAAATCAAACTCAAATTGAATATATTAGTAGAATTGAGTTGTGATGTGGGCCTTGCTATTGAAAAGCTGCATGATCTTTATCATTCTCAGTTTCTTTCAGAAATCATTTAGAAACAAGAGGACCGGGTGAATCAGAGTTCACAGAGTGTGTAGGTGCTCAGTTGCTCAGTCCTGTCTGACTCTTTGTGACCCCATGAACTGTAGCCCACCAGGCTTCTCTATCCATTGGATTATCCCAGGAATACTGGAGTGGGTTGCCGTTTCCTCCCCCAGGGGATCTTCGTGACCCAGGGATCAAATCCACTTCTCCTGAAGTTCCTGAGTTGGCAGGTGGATTCTTTACCACTGAGACACCTAGGAAGCCCCTGTCTTTCTAGTACGTGAATCCAAATGCCTCTATGTGGCAGCCATAGGTCTCTATTTACTTAGCTCAGCTGATTATCTTGAAAATATTTGTGTTTGTCTCTTTTAGGTAGATAATTTCAGTGGTTTCTTTCTAAGCTAGAATTTTATAGAAGAAACAGGATTCTGGTTGCCTGAAATTTGACAGCTGTCCTATTTGTATTACTAGGGATATGCATTAGCCCTCTTTCCCTACACAATGACGGTCATCATGGTGGTTTCCCTGTAAATTTCTGATTGATTGTCCTTAACATAGGCTTTAGGCATTGTACAGGAAAAACTGTAGCTAATGTAAATGTTCCTTTATCCTGAATAAAAATAATCAGTGACCTCTAATGGCAACTGAGGTAGGGGACTTTATGCAGATAAGTGATTCACCCATTAAGAGTATGTCATTGATACCATTTCCAGACATATGCTCTCTGGAATTTGGTGACTTGCAGATGTTTCAAGGGGAAGCTGTCAGCAGAGTTGTCCTTTTGATATGAAATAATTCCAGGATGTCCTGCATGTATCATCACATGATCTAATCAAAGTATTAAATCTAGTAGGTGAAGAGTAAATACATATATTGTGTCTTTAGTGTCACTTCGATAAATATTGCTGATGTGACAATCATTCTGGTTTTTTGGGCACTAAACATAGGTGCCACAATTCAAGAATATAATTAATATTATCAATCATTGCAAGTCAGCTATAACTTATTGTGACTCACTAAATTTATTTAAGGTGACCATCAGGATGTAAACTTTGGATGTATTTTGATGTATGNCAGTTTCTAGCTTCTGAGTCACTTATTGAAATAAACTGAAAGCAGGTTTTCATGACTACTTTGTTGTATTCTGGAATTACAGTTTTCCATTTTTTTTCTTACTGTCTGTACCAGTATAGTTGTAAAATATATCTTAGTATTTGTGAAGGTAAAACAAAATTTTTTTATCTAAGATTTGCTGTTTGTAAATGGTGTCTCATTTTGCAAATTGTTTTTGCTGGATTGATTGATCTCATTTGATATTCAAATCAGCCCTAAGAAGCAAACTGAAATGTTATCACAGTTGTAAAAATAAAGATATCAGTGGTCAGAATGAACAAGTCACTCAGCCATCATTAGCTTCTGTTTGGCAGAGCAGCCTCTTCCTGATGCGCATCCTGAACATCTTTCCATCATGAGCATCATCTCTTTAAGCAAAGCATGTCAGTGAAACCCTCACATAATACAAGTACAGAGTGACAAGCTCTCAAACTTTAATGTACACTGAAATCACCTGGAGGTCTTGTTAAAAACATATCATTATGTTCTCAGCCCCTACAGATAATGACTTGAATAGGAACTAGAATTGGCACTTTACATAAACACTTGTAGGTAACAAGTGGACAGAAAATCACACTATGTGAAATTATGGTTTTAAAAAAGTATACCCCAAATCTTTAGTGGTTTATAGAATAACTTAGGACTGATGTTATTTGAACATAACAGAGACACTTATGTTGGGTAAGTTTTATGCCTGAGTGTCTAGAATTTCTTATGTAAAACACAAGCTGATTTAGATAACAGTGCATGCTGTTTCCTGATTACATTACTTCATACCCTCAAGTAGTAGAAGCAGTGTTCTTCTATGTGCATATTTTTGAATGCCTAAGATTAAGATGAATTTATTTAAGCCATAATTTCTGTTCTCCTTCTCTCTCTTCCCACTCCCTTTCCATTTTACTGTGAATAAGCAGGTGGTATGGAGTAGGTTTATGATAGGATTTAAAATGAAAAGCAATTAGAAGAGTAATTAAAATGGAAACTGACAACATGTCTCGATGTGCTTGCTGCATAAAGTATAAATATTCCAGGAACTTTTTATTTAGTTACTAAAAAAATTATGAATCACAGGGAACCATAGAGTGTTTGCTCTCACCAGCTCCCTCATCACACCATTGCTTTATCAGCTGTGTCCTGAGCAAGAGCCAAGAAGGGAAATGCAAAGTATATTTATTTAGAGAAACAACTGATACTCCCAGACAATGGCCAAGGAAAAAAATCCTCCATCTATTGCAAATATTGAATCCTATACTGTGGTAAGTGAAGATATGACCTTTATAATGGATTATTTCCACATGAATTAAGCAGAACTCAAAGTTCTGAAGTGTTAAAAGCAGATGGTGTGTAGAGTTCCACTTTCATCATTCCAGACTGAGCTCCACAAACCTGTTCTCCCATGAAAATGATCTCTTGTCTAAAAAAAAAAAAAAACCAACGATTTAAGATCTCTGGAAATGATTATAAGCTCATAAGGCAACTGAGAAAAACAGTATGCTACTGGACATCTGTGGAGAAATAACTCCAGAAAGAATGAAGAGATGGAGCCAAAGCAAAAAAAAATACCCAGTTGTGGATGTGACTAGTGATAGAAGCAAGGTCCGATGCTGTAAAGAGCAATATTGCATAGGAACCTGGAATGTCAGGTCCATGAATCAAGGCAAATTGGAAGTGGTCAAACAGGAGATGGCAAGAGTGAACATCCACAGTCTAGGAATCAGTGAACTAAAATGGACTGGAATGGGTGAATTTAACTCAGATGACCATTATATCTACTACTGTGGGCAAGAATCCCTGAGAGGAAATGGAGTCAACAAAAGAGTCTGAAATGCAGTACTTGGATGCAATCTCAAAAACGACAGAATGATCTCTGTTCATTTCCAAGGCAAACCATTAAATATCACAGTAATCCAAGCCTATGCTCCAACCAGTAACGCTGAAGAAGCTGAAGTTCAATGGTTCCATGAAGACCTACAAGACCTTTTAGAACTAACACCTAAAAAAGATGTCCTTTTCATTATAGGGGACTGGAATGCAAAAGTAGGAAGTCAAGAAACACCTGGGGTAACAGGCAAATTTGGCCTTGTAATACGGAATGAAGCAGAGAAAAAGCTAATAGAGTTTCGCCAAGAGAATGCACTGGTCATAGCAAACACCCTCTTCCAACAACACAAGAGAAGACTCTACACATGGACATCACCAGATGGTCAACACCGAAATCAGATTGATTATATTCTTTGCAGTCAAAGATGGAGAAGCTCTATACAGTCAGCAAAAACAAGACCAGGAGCTGACTGTGGCTCAGATCATGAACTCCTTATTGCCAAATTCAGTCTGAAACTGAAGAAAGTGGAGAAAACCACTAGAACATTCAGGTATGACCTAAATCAAATCTCTTATGATTATGCAGTGGAAGTGAGAAATAGATTTAAGGGACTAGATCTGATAGACAGAGTGCCTGATGAACTATAGAATGAAGTTCATGACATTGTACAGGAGACAGGGATCAACCATCCCCATGGAAAAGAAATGTGAAAAAGCAAAATGGATGTCTGAAGGAAGCCTTACAAATAGCTGTGAAAAGAAGAGAGGCGAAAAGCAAAGGAGAAAAGGAAAGATACAAGCATCTGAATGCAGAGTTCCAAAGAACAGCAACAAGAGATAAGAAAGCCTTCCTCAGTGATCAATGCAAAGAAATAGAGGCCAACAACAGAATGGGAAAGACTAGAGATCTCTTCAAGAAAATTAGAGATACCAAGGGAACATTTCATGCAAACATGGGCTCGATAAAGGACAGAAATGGTATGGACCTAACAGAAGCAGAAGATATTAAGAAGAGGTGGCAAGGATACACAGAAGAACTGTACAAAAAAGATCTTCACGACCCAGATAATCACGATGGCATGAGCACTCACCTAGAGCCAGACATCCTGGAATGTGAAGTCAAGTGGGCCTTAGGAAAAATCACTATGAACAAAGGTAGTGGAGGTGATGGAATTCCAGTTGAGCTGTTTCAAATCCTGAAAGATGATGCTGTGAAAGTGCTACAGTCGATATGCCAGCACATTTGGAAAACTCAGCAGTGGCCACAGGACTGGAAAAGTCAGTTTTCATTCCAGGCCCAAAGAAAGGCAATGCCAAAGAATGCTCAAACTACCACACAATTGCACTCTTCTCACACACGAGTAAAGTAATGCTCAAAATTCTCCAAGCCAGGCTTCAGCAATATGTGAACCGTGAACTTCCAGATGTTCAAGCTGGATTTAGAAAAGGCAGAGGAACCAGAGATCAAATTGCCAAAATCCGCTGGATCATGGAAAAAGCAAGAGAGTTCCAGAAAAACACCTGTTCTGCTTTCTTGACTATGCCAAAGCCTTTGACTGTGTGGATCCCAATAAACTGTGGAAAATTCTGAAAGAGACCACCTGACCTGCCTCTTGAGAAACCTATATGCAGGTCAGGAAGCAACAGTTAGAACTGGACATGGAACAACAGACTGGTTCCAAATAGGAAGAGGAGTATGTCAAGGCTGTATATTGTCACCCTGCTTATTTAATTGCATGCAGAGTACATCATGAGAAATGCTAAGCTGGAAGAAACACAAGCTGGAATCAAGATTGCTGGGAGAAATAACAATAACCTCAGATATGCATATGACACAACCCATATGGCAAAAGTAAAGAACTAAAGAGCCTTTTGATGAAAGTGAAACAGGAGAGTGAAAAAGTATGGTTAAAGCCCAACATTCAGAAAACGAAGATCATGGCATCTCGTCCCATCACTTCATGGGAAATAGATGGAGAACAGGGGAAATAGTGTCAGACTTTATTTTTAGGGGCTCCAAAATCACTGCAGATGGTGACTGCAGTCATGAAATTAAAAGACGCTTACTCCTTGGAAGAAAAATTATGACCAACCTAGATAGCATATTCAAAAGCAGAGACATTACTTTGCCAACAAAGGTCCGTCTAGTCAAGGCTATGGTTTTTCCTATGGTCATGTATGGTTGTGAGAGTTGGACTGTGAAGAAAGCTGAGTACTAAAGAATTGATGCTTTTGAACTGTGGTGTTGGAGAAGACTCTTGAGAGTCCTTGGATGGCAACAGATCCAACCAGTCCTTTCTAAAGGAGATCTGTCCTGGTTGTTCATTGGAAGGACCAATGCTGAAGCTGAAACCCCAATACTTTGGCCAGCTCATGCAAAGAGTTGACTTATTGGGAAAGACTCATGCTGGGAGGGATTGGGGGCAGGAGGAGAAGGGGACAACCGAGGATGAGATGGCTGGATGGCATCACCAACTCGATGGACATGAGTTTGAGTGAACTCCAGTAGTTGGTGATGGACAGGGAGGCCTGGCGTGCTGCTATTCATGTGGTCACAAAGAGTCGGACACGACTGAGCAACTGAACTGACCGACTGCTGCTGCTGCTGCTGCTAAGTCGCTTCAGTCGTATCCGACTCTGTGCGACCCCATAGACGGCAGCCCACCAGGCTCCCCCGTCCCTGGGATTCTCCAGGCAAGAACACTGGAGTGGGTTGCCATTTTCTTCTCCAATGAACTGACTGACTAACTGACTAAAATTAGCAAATACTGGCAGAATCTTTATTGTTTGAACCAAGCCTTTTTTCTCCCAGCTCAGCCCACAGTGGTGAGTTGAAAACACAGGGCTCACTCTCCTACCAGCTTTCTTCAAAGGGCAACTTTCCCAGGAGGTGCAGGCTGTCTGCATTTCTCATCCTGCTAAGCTACCTATTACTGATGCTAAATTCCAGTTGAAGGCATCTGATAGGTAAAGACTCCTTTTTCTACTGTCTTCTCACTTAAAGGAGAGAGATGCTCTACCACTAGGCATGACACCACTGAAAATCAGTTCAGTCGCTCATTCGTGCCCAACTCTTTGCAACCCCATGGACTGCAGCTTTCCATGCCTCCCTGTCCATCACCAACTCCCAGAGCTTGCTCAGGCTCAGATCCACTGAGTCGGTGATGCCACCCAACCATCTCATCCTCTGTCGTCCCCTTCTCCTGCCTTCAATCTTTCCCAGCATGACAGTCTTTTCCAAGGAGCCAGTTCTTCACATCAGGTGGCCAAAGTATTTCAGTTTCAGCCTCAGGATCAGTCCTTCCAGAGAATATTCAGGACTGATTACACTTAGGATTGACTGGTTGGATCTCCTTGCAGTCCAAGGAACTCTCAAGAGTCTTCTCCAACACCACAGTTCAAAAGCATCAATTTTTCGGTGCTCAGTTTTCTCTATAGTCCAACTCTCACATCCATACATGAGTGCTGGAAAAACGTCAGCTTTGCCTAGACAGACTTTTGTTGGCAAATAATGTCTCTGCTTGTTAATATGCTTTCTAGGGTGGTAAAAGCTTTTCTTCCAAGGAGCAAGTGTCTTTTAATTTCATGGCTGCAGTCACCATCTGCAGTGACTTTGAAGCCCCCGAAAATAAAGTATGTCACTGTTTCCATTGTTTCGCATACATTTGCCATGAAGTGATGGGACCGGATGCCATGATTTTAGATTTCTGAATGTTTTAACCCAACTTTTTCACTCTCCTCTTTCACTTTCATCAAGAGGCACTTTAGTTCTTCTTAGCTTCCTGCCATAAGGGTGGTATCATCTGTGCATCTGAGGTTATTTATATTTCTCCCAGCAATCTTGTTTCCAGCTTGTGCTTCTTCCAGCCCAGCATTTCACATGATGTGCTCTGCATATAAGTTAAATAATCAGTGAAACAATATACAGCCTTGATGTACTCCTTTCCTGATTTGGAACCAGCCTGTTGTTCCATGTCTAGCTCTAACTGTTGCTTCTTGACCTGCATACAGATTTCTCAGGAGACAGGTAATATGGTCTGGTATTCCTATCTCTTAAAGAATTTTCCACAGTTTATTGTGATCCACACTGTCAAAGGCTTTGGGGTAATCAATAAAGCAGAAGTAGATGTTTTTCTGGAATCCTGTTTCTTTTTCAATGATCCAGTGATATTGGCAATTTGATCTCTCGTTCCTCTGCCTTTTCTAAATCCAGCTTGAACATCTGGAAGTTCATGGTACATGTACTGTTGAAGCCTGGCTTGGAGAATTTTGAGCACTAGTTTGCTAGCATGTGAGATAAGTTCAATTGTGCAGTAGTTTGAACACTCTTTGGCATTGCCTTTTTGGAGTTGGAATAAAAATTGACCTGTTCCAGTCCTGTGGCCACTGCTGAGTTTTCCCAATTTGCTGGCATATTGAGTGCAGCACTTTCACAGCATCATCTTTGAGGATTTGAAATAGCTCAACTGGAATTCCATCACCTCCACTACCTTTGTTTGTAGTGAAGTTTCCTAAGGCCCACTTGACTTCACATTCTAGGATGTCTGGCTCTAGATGATTGATCACACCACTGTGGTTATCTGGGTCATGGAGATCTTTTTTTGTTTAGTTCTTCTGTGTATTCTTATCACTTCTTCTTAATATCTTCTGCTTCTGTTAGGTCCATACCATTTCTGTCCTTTATTGAGCCCATCTTTGCATGATATGTTCCCTTGGTATCTCTAATTTTCTTGAAGAGATCTCTAGTCTTTTTCATTCTTGTTTCTCTCTATTTCTTTGCATTGATCACTGAGGAAGGCTTTCTTCTCTCTCCTTGCTATTCTTGGGAACTCTGCATTCAAATGGGTATATCTTTCCTTTTCTCCTTTGTCTTTCACTTCTCTTCTTTTAACAGCTTTTTGTAAGGCCTCCTTTTTGCATTTCTTTTTCTTGGAGATGGTCTTGATCCCTGTCTCCTATACAATGTCATGAACCTCTGTCTATAGTTTTTCGGGTACTCTATTAGGTCTAATCCCTTGAATCTATTTCTCACTTCCACTGTATAATCATGAATGATTTGATTTAGGTCATAGCTGAATAGTCTTATGATTTTCCCTACTTCAATTTAAGTCAGAATTTGGCAGTAAGGAGTTCATGATCTGAGCCACAGTCAGCTCCCAGTCTTGTTTTTGCTGACTGTATAGAGCTTCTGCATCTTTAGCTGAAAATACTATTTTCCATTGAAAATACTAGACCTGACTTCCCCTGACTCCAACTCATGGGTGGGATATACCCTGATGAAAAAAGAAATATGAGTAGACCTGGAGGTCCCTTCATCTATCAAATGCTTATCTTCTAAAGTACAGATGTCATTCAGAAGCAAGCCATCATTCCTTCCCCCAGCACAAGATGCTTGACTCAGAGATTTTGCCTGATGAGAGAAGCTAGGTTCAGGGTTAGCTCAAAGTCTCTCCCCATTGGAGCTGACTTATTTTGCAACAGAATATAAAGTTCAAGCTTAATGTCAATCTCAAAACCACTGAAAATTTGGTGAAAAGTTATTGGGAATATGCTGATATCAAAGAAATACACTGATATAGGACAATTAGTTTGCCTGGAAGAAACAGGAAAAGAGACATTTGGGAAGAACCCTTCAGAGATCAGGAGAAACCTCAAATACTGACTTGGAGAACTATCCCTTCAAAACATCTGATTTTTTAAAAGATATCTGTAAAGCAATTTATGCCTCAGAAGATTTTTGAAATCAGTGAAGCAATCAGTAATTAGTGGAGTTTATCAGTTGAGTGTGGTCAGGGAACTGAGACAGTCAAAAGGAGCCTTGCTATAACTGTTTTCATCCCAGGGTGACTGTGAGCATATCAAAGGCTACATTCCTGAGAAGTAATATTAGAGGTGTCGTACTAACTCCCCCGTGTTGGGGGAAATGGACTTCACTGGAATAACCCAGCCAGTCACTAGATAAGTACACAAGTAAATAACAGTAATAAATTGGGAGAACCATGACCCAGACTTGCTAAAATGTCTAACATTCCAGTTTTCAACAAAAAATTTAGAAGACATGCAAAGAAACAGGAGAGTAGGACCTATAAACTAAGGAAAAAGGAGGCAACAAAAACTGCCTGTGAGAGCAAACAGATGTCAGATTAACAGAAAAAGACTTCAAAGAACTATAAGAAACTGTAATAGGAAGTAATGGAAAATAAGATGTCAGTGCCACATCAAATAGAGAATATCAATAAGGAGAGAGCAATTGTCTCTATAAAAAAGATAACCAAATGAAAGTACTGGAATTGAAAGTGCAATAGCCAAAATGAAACATTCATTACAGGGGCTCAATAACCATTTTGAACCAATGGAAAAATGATCAGACTTTAAGAACTTGATGACTGATTGATAGAGCTTATGCAAGATGAAAAAGAGAGGAAGAAAATGAATGAAGATACATGAAGACAGCCATAGAAAAAAATGTGACACCATGCATGTACAACATGCATGCATGTAATGGTAGTTCCAGGAGGAGAGGGTGAAATAACAAAAAAATATATATTTGAAGAAATACTGACTAAAAGCTTTCCAAATTTATTGAAAAACACTGATGCATACATCCATTAAACCCACTAGAATAAATGAACCTGAGTAGATTTGAAGTAGAATAAATTCAAGGAGGTCCAAATGATCAACACATCATGATAAAAATGCTGAAAATCAAAGTCAAGGAGAAAGTCTTGAAAGAAGCAAGAGGGGGAAAAAATGATTTATCATTTACAAAAAAAAAACCTCTGATAAAACAGTAGCTGACTTCTAACCAGAAACAGTGGAAGCTGAAATACAGTGGTCTAGCACATTCAGAATTTATAGAGAAAAAAAAAATGAAAATGATGTATCCTGTATTCATCAAAAGTGTATTTCAAAAATGAGAGTGAAGCAGCCTTTTTTAAGAGCCAGTTATGGAAACAACCTAAGTGCCCATCAACAGATGAATGGATAAAGAAGATGTGGTGGGGTGTGTGTGTGTGTGTGTGTGTGTGTGTGTGTGTGTGTGTGTGTGTGTGTGTGTGTGTTGTGTCACAGTCTTACATAATGCAATCATGGAATTGGCATCCCTTCAACTTTACCATATTCAAGTATTGAACAGCACGTCACAGATCAGCCCAATTCAAGAGGAGGGGATTGCATGTGAGCCTGGTACCTGGAGGTGAGGGCCGCTGGGGCCATCTTCAAATCTACCCCCTACAAAGCTTAACACTTTTATAGTGGTTCCAACTTCTCTGCCATAAGAAAAAGAATAGGTGGGGAATTGATAAGTAAGCCCCTAGAAGTCACATGCCCAGAAATTATGAGATCTTACTATCTCATTCAAGCTCCTCTGTGTGTTTGTTTTCTGTTGTTATTTTTTATTGTTTGTCTTTACATTAAAAAGCTAATAAATAAGGAAAGGCTGATTTTCTGACCCTGTGTAATATTTATCTTGATTATCTGGAAAACATGAAAAGAATTATCAAGAAAAAAGAGCCCTCCTGATAGTTACAATTGCATTGAGATGAAAACCAATGTAGTGATTCAGTTCAGTTCAGTCACTCAGTCATGTCCGACTCTTTGCGACCCCATGAACTGCAGCATGCCAGGCCTCCCTATCCATCACCAACTCCTGGAGCTTTCTCATACTCAGGTCCATAAAGGTGGTGTCATCTGCATATCTGAGGTTATTGATATTTCTCCTTGCAATCTTGATTCCAACTTGTGCTTCATCCAGCCCAGCGTTTCTCATGATGTACTCTGCATGCAAGTTAAATAAGCAGGATGACAATATGCAGCCTTGAGGTACTCCTTTTCCTATTTGGAACCAGTCTGTTGTTCCATGTCCAGTTCTAACTGTTGCTTCCTGACCTGCATATAGGTTTCTCAAGTGGCAGGTCAGGTGGTCTTGTATTTCCATCTCTTTCAGAAGTTTCCACAGTTTATTGTGATCCACACAGTCAAAGCCTTTGGTGTAGTCAATAAAGCAGAAATAGAAGCTTTTCTGAAACTCCCTTGCTGTTTTGATGATCCAGCGGATGTTGGCAATTTGAACTCTGGTTCATCTGCCTTTTCTAAAAGTGCTTTATGATATGTTAAATTGTAAGTTTGCTTCTCATGCTTGTTTCTCTTCTCTTCTAAACCAGTAATATCAGGGTCTGGGCATCATATGCTTTTCCCTTTTCTAAAAGTTTATAGAATACTACCTTAAATTTAGTAGGCCCGTAAATATTTATGAAGCCTCATTCTGTGAGTTAATTCTTTAAAATGACTCTTTGTTTTCTCACATTCCAACCTGGGCTCTTCATAAATTAGATTTGAAATGTAGGTAAATTTATGTGATAATTATTAAAGCTATACTTGAGAATTATTGAAGCAGTATATATATACATGCTATATATATATATAATTGAAGCTATACTCTTGAGAGTCCCTTGGACTGCAAGGAGATCCAACCAGTCCATTCTGAAGGGGATCAGCCCTGGGATTTCTTTGGAAGGAATGATGCTAAAGCTGAAACTCCAGTACTTTGGCCACCTCATGTGAAGAGTTGACTCATTGGAAAAGACTCTGATGCTGGGAGGGATTGGGGGCAGGAGGTAAAGGGGACGACAGAGGATGAGATGGCTGGATGACATCACTGACTTGATGGAAGTGAGTCTGAGTGAACTCCAGGAGTTGGTGATGGATGGGGAGGCCAGGCGTGCTTCGACTCATGGGGTCGCAAAGAGTCAGACACGACTGAGCAACTGAACTGAACTGATACTCAAGGATATGGGTTCAAACATGATCACCTCATCCATTTCTTAAGCAGAGACTGGTCTCACTTATTTTTTACCTCCTTTTATTGTTTCTGTTGTGCCTGAGGCATACTTATTAGCCCATGAATTTTGCTATGTGTAATTCTCAAGTAATTAAATCTTCATCCAATCCATAAAATGTATAAATATATACAGATCTCGTAGCTGATGCCAGAATATCACTTGTCCATTTCAGTCTCTGAAGAAGCTGTTGGAGAGAAATTTCTCTTATAATGAAGAAATGTGGTTTTGAAGGCTTTTTAAATCGTTTAAAATTTGACTCAATTTAATTAATATGTACCTATATTAGTCCAAAAATTTTAGGTTACCAAAATATATAGCTTTAATTCTTTACTATAACTCACCTTAATTTCTATCTCAAGTACCTCTAGCATTTAGACAGCAGAAACTGTTATAAATCAATTTGGGGCATGTCTTCCTCATATTGTATTGCTTGTATAAATGTTAGGTCTACAGAGGTGGGCAATAAGGGTAAAAGGGAGATCTTTTCCAAGACAGCATTTTTTCTTCAAGAATCCATATAGAAATGGCCTTCCATTTTTTACTTATATGAAGTAGATATCATGAAGCCAATGTTCCTATTGTAAAAGTAAAAAAAAAAAAAAAAGGTGAGGTGTATTACAAAATAATCCTTTTTAAGATATGAAAGCTGAGGAAACTGTGATGAACTTTAATTCTGAAAGAGAGCCTTTCTGAGGTGAGCTGATTGCTGGCCATTTTCCTCACTGTGGATATTTGCTAATTCTGGATATAGTCTCAAAATCAGAGCCAGCTTCCACTGTGGGGCACTTGCTAAGTTCTGAGGCAGTGTGGGAGCTCTGCTGAAAGTATCTGAAAGACAGAGTCTTATCTTACTGTCTCAAAAAGTAGAGAGAGGTCCCTATCTTAGATACATAAACAATTTGCCCTTCAATACAAAAGAAGAGACTTACTAGACTTTGAGGTTTCAGAGGATGATATAATTGTAATCAAAATCATAGGGTTCTTGCTGAAATTAGCAAGTTTATTCTAAAATTTAAATGAAATTTTAGATGGGATATAAATAGAAATCTATTATAGAGTATTATCCCATAATACTATGGAATGTTTTACATGAAAAATTATATGGAATAGCTAAGGCAGTCTTAAGAATGAGGATGAGAAAGAGGAAAAGAAGAGAGCTGGAAGACTTAGCCTGCTAAGTAGGAAGACTTACTATAAAATTATAGTAATTTAGAAATGTAGTTATTGGTGCAAGTAGAGTAAAACAAGAAATATAAAACAAGTTAAAAAAAAAATCTCGAAAAAGAGATTCCCAAATAGACAGCAACATAAGTTCAATATGGCAGTTCAATGTGGAAGGAATGTTTCTTAATAATTCATTGAGGGTCAAATGAATATCTACATATTATGNTATATAATATATAAAACCTCCCACGTTGACTAAAGGTGTTCAAAAGCTACAGACTTCCAGTTATAAGTAAGTACTGGGGATGTAATGTACATCATGATGATTGTAGCTAATACTGCTGTACAATATTCGAAAGTTACCAAGAACGTAGATCTTAAAAGTTCTCATAAGGAAAATGTTTTTTATCTACATGAGATGATGGATGTTAACTTATTGTAGTAGTCATCTCACAATATACATAAATCATTGTGGTATACACAATGTTATACATTGCAGTATCAATTATATCTCAATAAAACTGTAAGAAACAAAAAAAAAACTCGTACAAGTTAATAAGAAAAGCCAGATTTTAAAAAATAAGCAAAGAGTGTAAGAGGAATTTCTCAAAGGAGGATATCTCAATCAACACTAAGTACTTGAAGTGGGGATTAACATCATTATTCAGCAGTGAGCTGCAAGTTAAGAATGACAGTGATGTGCAATTATATCCCAAACAGGAAGGCTAAAGTAACAATATAGGCAAGTTACTTGCTGTTGTCTGTGTTGTTCATTTTAGCTCTTCCTTTGTGTTGACCCAGGAAGTAGAGTCCAGGGGAGTCCCTTATTCAGGGAAATTCATGGTGTCTCCTCCTCCTTTTCTCCTTGCTTCAGATAGGGGATTCAGCTTGTGTTCTTCAAGTGTGATAATCCTCTCCTTATTTATGTTTTACTCTTCCAGATTTATTCCCTATGCTTTGAGTGCTTTTAATTCTAAGTTCCAGCATTTAAAAATTCAAAGACAGTCTTTATTTCTTTGTTTTCTCTCACATCCCTTCAGTAACCCCAAGCAATAGCCTGGTTTTCTTAATGGGATGAAGACCATGAGATAGAAGAAAATATATATGTTTTAAAAAATATGTATCCTAACATGAAAGTATTAATGAATTTATTTTATCTGCATTAGTTGACAATTTAAAAAATCTATTTACAAAGAAACTTTTATCTTTGAGTTTAAAATTAAATGCCCTGTGAACTTAGTTCAAGTGATTTCTCCAAAGTGTATTTTCACATTTGTAAAACGTATGAACAGCATGTAAATAGTCATATTCTCTGAATAAAGTAGTTAGTTCATTTTTAAAGTGGCCATAATGATCTTATTTCCCCAGTACATGTGTGTTTAACTGGAAGCGGAGGTGTATGTGAAGGGCAGCACAGAATGGGAGAGTGAGCTCCTCCATTCAATCCAGGCATGCAGAAGCCACTATTACTGATATCACCAAGGATTTGATGGTTGGGGAAAACAACCCTGGAGCAGCTGTCCACATACCTCTTTCACATAGATTTTGGGGATGGGCTGCTGGATGCTTTTAACTAGGGCACCTTGAAGATTAAGGCCCTGTATGTCATGAAGTGCTAGTGTGTTATGTTAGAGATTACCAGATTTTATTTATCTACACCTACTTACTAAATATATTTTTATTTATACATTATCTCTTATTTATACAGCTCAGGGCTGGAATGAATGATGTCTTTTCTAAATTATCTGTGAAGATTAAGTGTCTTGTATCTAATAACATCAAGTAATAACTACTAGATATTCACCAGGATTTTTCTTTTTCTTCTAGGCAAATAGACTCAGGAACTGGGAATGTTCCTGAGCCTCTCCTGTTGTCAGGGACCAGGTGCTACCCGTTGGAATATGGTCAAAAGTGATGGCTGTCATTTCTGACCATGTCCCACAAAATGTGCTTCCTACATGTTTTCCTCCATGCTATTTCCCTCTTCTGGACAATTAGGAAGGCAATGATACAACCAAGGCAACTCTGGGAAAGACCCAGAGCTTCAGGCAGCCTAGGTACCAGAATTATTGTGTTAGCCAGAGATTTCCTACTAAGAAGGTACATCCACTTAGGTCTGTTGTACGAGCCATAAGTATACTTGTACTGAATATGTGCCTTTACATTTTCAGATCTTTTAAGTGCACTGACTGAGCCTGTGTTAGGATTATGCTAACTAATTTAACGGCAAGGTATGATGGTATACTTAGAAATTCTGTACTCAGCCCAGATTTACCGCTGACTGCCTCTAAGTAGCGGAGAAGGCGATGGCACCCCACTCCAGTACTCTTGTCTGGAAAATCCCGTGGATGGAGGAGCCTGGTGGGCTGCAGTCCATGGGGTCGCTAGGAGTCAGACACGACTGAGTGACTTCACTTTCACTTTTCACTTTCATGCATTGGAGAAGGAAATGGCAACCCACTCCAGTGTTCTTGCCTGGAGAATCCCAGGGACGGGGACGCCTGGTGGGCTGCTATGGGGTCGCACAGAGTCGGACACGACTGAAGCGACTTAGCAGCAGCAGCAGCAGCCTCTAAGTAACCATGGACAGCTCACATTACCTCTTAGGCCTGGAATTTCTTCCTTATGCACTAATGAAATAGATTAGTTGATCTACTCTTTTTTTCATGTTCCAACATTTATTAAACTGTATCGATGGTGCTTCTTTGTATTTTAATGCAAGGACACTACAGTGTTTGCCATTGTTTTATGTGTTATAAATTTGTTATATATATCTGCCCATTTTATTTTCAAATCTGAAAGAATATTTTTAATAACTTTGTCAGGATGACTGTTCAGTGCTGTTGGTGAAAATTCCAACTGAATTGTTGCAGATGCAAGGTCACACCTTTGAACTTACACTTTTTCTAACAGACTAAGGTCTTTATCATTAGTGTATCCAGTGTATAAAGTTGCTCTAAAATCAATAGGAAAGTAGTATTTATTTATCCAAAAGATAGCATCGGAAAATTGATACTATGTTAAACTATTGCTTCTCTTCTATGCAGTTTATAACATTAAAGAAAAATGTGCTTTTGAGCAAAATCTTTCTATGCCTGGATTCTGTAAAAAGGACATTTTCTTTCTTTTAAAAGTGTGCGTAAAGTTGATTTGACTATTTTTGAGTTATTTGAAAAGTCCCTCAAATTCTTCACCTATGGGGGAAAAAATTGCTCATTTTGTTTTTAGCTTATGTCATGAAGAAACCCTGGAAAACATAATGTTGCTCTTTGAAGTATGGGATTTCTGTATGTCTTATAACTGCAATGGGTACAAAACCAGATATATATCTAATAGAATGAAACTGGTCAGCTTTAGGTGCATTCCTTTCTTTTAGAGGATTTTGAAAAGCATTTGTTACTTTTGACACTTATGAACTTGACAGTTTCATATACTGTAATCCCTTCTACTTGGAAACATTAACTTGATGGGTAATTGGAACTCATGTAATCCGTGGCTGATTCATGTCAATGTTTGGCAAAACCAATACAGTATTGTAAAGCAAAATAAAGTAAAAATTAAAATTAAAAGAAAACACATTAACTATTTTAATGTTCAATTATGTTCTTCAAAATAATCCTTAATAGAAGGAAAAGATGACTCAAATGGGTTTTATAAATTGTGGAGTCCTTGATTAAAAGACAGTAAGATTGGGACACACAGTTTTGAGAGACGTGAGCCCACCATATCCATTTTGTCTGGCAAAGCAATAAGGCTATTCTTTTCTACTTCACCTCCCCCTCAAAAAAATACAAGAAGATGACAAATAGTAGAACGGATGACTTCAGTTTTAAAGCACACAGGGTTGATGCTCAATGAGGCAGCATTACTGGTAAACAAACTTCAACTGCTTACATTTTCCCATTACTTCCCATTTTTAGAATTAGTACATTTTTCTCTTTAAGTGGAATTCTGGCTATCTTATTAAGGACAACTGGTCATTTTTTGGCATGGAAGTGATTTAATTTTATGGTGTTTGGACTTTTTTTTTTTTTACACCATTTTCCCTAACTTCCTAGCTGACAAATACAAAGCCTGCCAAACAAGTAAAATATAAAGAGTACTGAGTATATGTAATGAAATAAATTATTCTGGTCCCCTATATAGGATTAACTTTTTCAACCAATAGAGGTAGAGAAATTACCTCCTTATACTTTCTTAGATCAGAATGACAGGATATGTATATGAAATACTTTTTGTAACTCTAATTCCTGCTAGTTGACAAGGAAGTTAAATGTCTATGGGCCTTTCTTTTTTTTTTTTCTTTTTCACTTTATTTTCAATGAAAACTAGGAAAATGAACCATCTTTCCAAATAGTTCTTACTGTTCTCTTATGTAAATCTGATGAAATTTATTATAAATAATTTGCATCACTCAGGTCAAATTGCACATTTTTAATTTATTAATCTCTCTGAATTTGACTTTAATGCCTTAATAAAATATGTCTCAACTTCTGGGCACTAATCAGTCCCAGAGACTTATTACTTGCTCTAACCTCAAAGAAGATATCCACCTCAAAGAAAATACTATGGCATGAGAAGATGATGCAGAGGATACTTGAATGCAGAGTAACATTTATAAACTGAAAACTCATTCAAATGCCTTTGCTCATTGAATGGTCTACAGATGATAGATATAAACAAAATAGTCAGAGTTAAAGCCGTTTGTAGAATGGAATAGAAGAAATCAATAAACAATTTCTTTAATTTTCTGAGCTAGTATGAGAGGCCTATTTCTGTCAGATTCCTTGTCACCCAGTTGAAAGGTAGCAAAAAGTTGAGGCATCATGTTCCTTTCCATTACTGTGTGAGTTATTAGAGAAGCTACTTTAAAGAAATATTTACTGTATTCCTTTTAAAGGATGACAGCTTATTGTTACTAACTGCTGTCAAACAGAATATTTCCCCTTCATTTTGCACTTTGTAACTCTCCATGAGCTCATAATCATAAGAGAAAGCAAATGGAATTCGTTCCTTTCTGCTGAAGTCTCAAAGTCACATTACCATCAGTCACAGCCATGTGGCAAATGTTCACAGAGAAGGAGGAATTAGAGATGATGAAGAAGTCTCTCAATTAGATCATTTTAGAGCTCTTATGGCTGGATCATTTTCAAACGACACAGGAAATATGTATCTTGTGACATTCACATTTGTAGACATTCTACATTTTTTGAATATCTTTGTTGTTGTGAAAATGTTAGTATCTAGGTTTAAACTAGATTTTTAAGTATAAAAGCAATATGTGAACATGTCAATAAAATCAACTAATGCAGTATAAAATTGAAAATCTCTTTCTATTCAATATGCTTACCAGTTTCTCTCTCCAAAGGTAATGGCTACTACCAGGGTTTTG
>SJYQ01000603.1:677637-716326 GCA_006410935.1 Redunca redunca | reverse complement strand
TAAGTATCCAAACTTCAGCTGAAATAAACCATTATTCAATATCATTATATGTGTGATATGAGTACAGATAATATAAATAGCAATAACTTCTTTTGTAAGTGAAAAACTGTATAGTTTCTATTTAATCTTCCCATCGTTTACTTCATTTGATACTTAAGACAGTTCCATCAGTTATATAGATGAATAAGAGATTTGTCAAAGTTGCCTGGGTAGAAAATGAATGATTCAGATGCTAATCTTTGTTTATATTCACAAACACCTCATATGTACTAATTCCTACTGAATGGAATGGTTGATTGTTGCTTATAAACAGAAGGAAAGCTAGTGTAACAAGCAGCAAAACATTGGACAACTTCTATAATTATTTGGATGATAATTTATAATTCAACAAATCATCTAATCAATCTTACTGACAGGAACTAAAAATAGCATAATGGGAACAGTATGTTTTAAAGATAAAGTAGATTTGAAATTCTATTTTCCCTTTTCCAGATTGTGTCAATACTTGCAGAATGCCTTTAATGGACACAAGGATATAAAGGTAAAGAAAAGAATAAGTCCCCTGCCCTAAGGGAATTCACAGTATGGTCAGGGAAGCAGACACATGAACAGATTATTTTAATAAAATATGATAATTGTTTCCATTGACACATGGCCTGAGTGTTACTGGAGCGCAGCAGTAGGATATTTGCCCAATCTAGGGACTTGAAGAAATTTCTGGAAGGAAATGATGCTGGACTTAAACTCAAGTCTGAGTGATCATATACCAGGTGAGGAAAGATAGGAAGAATATATCTGCATTAATCAATTTATGTAAGCATAAAGCAGATAATGCATTTAAGGAATATTGATGTGTACGGCTGCTGCTGCTGCTGCTAAGTCACTTCAGTTGTGTCCGACTCTGTGCGACCCCATAGACGGCAGCCCACCAGGTTCCCCCATCCCTGGGATTCTCCAGGCAGGAACACTGGAGTGGGTTGCCATTTCCTTCTCCAATGCATGAAAGGAAAAAGTGAAAAGTGAAGATGCTCCGTCATGTCCGACTCTTAGCGACCCCATGGACTGCAGCCCACCAGGCTCTTCCATCCATGGGATTTTCCAGGCAAGAGTACTGGAGTGGGTTGCCATTGCCTTCTCCGATCGATGTGTACTACCAGAATATAAATGACAAAGCAGAGAGAATCAGGAGTGAAACTAGAAAGTAAGTGAGACTGAGTGACTAAAGAACTTTTGTGCGGAACTTTTTTGACTATGATGAGGAGGTGAGGCTATGAAAGGACATTAGTGGAAAAACTGATGAAATCCAAGTAAGTCTCTAGTTTCAATAAGAGTATTGTATTAATGCTGATTTCTTAATTATGCATGTTAATATTGGGGGAAGCTTGAAAAGGATTGCTATTTTTTTAGTCATTTTTTTTTTGTAGCTTAAAACCAGATTCTCCTCTATGTTTTGAAAAAGAGGACTTTCTGCTTGCAACAAACAGCTAGCAGGCTATACAACCCATGGGTGACTTAAAACAGCATTCTAATCATGACTTCCTCTGGTATACATTATTACTTTAATTTTATTATTTCTATAAATTTTTAGAATGCAGTAGGAAAATTCTAAGGGAGTCAGAGTTTCAGAGAAATTCTAAGAAACTTAATAGTCTATTTTTTGCTAAAGAGATGATTTAATAATTAAAGTATATGACTACATAGCACCTTGTGTTGAGGAAGTTCAAAGCAATTTGCCAGTTTAACAACATGAATATTACCAAATAAAATAGCAGTTACAGTAATGAAGCTTTGGATTTCATATACATAATATGTCTTTTCCATATATCAAAAGTGATAACATTATAAAGCAATTAATAACTAAGTGGAGTGAATCCAGTGATTGAATCATGTATTCATTTTTTATGTATTTATTCACTTAGCAAAAGTGTTTTGAGTGTCTACCATGCTTTTAGCACCATGCTAGGTTTTCCTGATCACAATCAGAATATACTCAATGTCTTTTCTACTCTGATCAAATACAAAATAGTCCTTGGATTGTAGGTGCATCCACAAGAAGCAGAGGCTTATGTAATCATGTTCTATCTCTTTGGTCCAAAAATCTGCTTAGAAATTTTTTTCAGAAGAAACACTTTGTTCTTGTTTGCTGTTCAATCGTGCTTCAAAGTAAACCTTAGGCCTATGTGAGACATACATGAATAATAATTCAGAATTAATTTATTTTACATAACCCTCATTTTCTAAAACATGGCTTCCTCTGTATCCCAAATGGTACATGATAAATAATTTAGAGTTAAAGAGAACATTGACTCTGCATAAGATGAAGATAAAGTTGGCTCTGTTGAGTAGAATAGCTAAGAGATATCAGCTGCTATTGATTGCTTCTAAAATATTAAGGAACCCTATCCCCAGATTACTTGAATGAAATAAAGTTAGGCAATGGAGAGAATCATTTTTCTGGCAAAGATGATAACTGTTTCCTAAATTGTTTCATGCACTGAGGGGAAAACCTAAGCCTTTTACTTGAAAGGCATGATTTTACAATTAGTTCATATTCTTGGGTATGCTTGCTTATGTAGATTTGTGGAGGAAATTGCATTTGAAGCAATGCATCTGTGGGAAGAGACATGGCAGAGTTATTTACTAACGGATATTTTTCTTGCTTGTTGATTATAGTCATGAAAAGAATAGAAGCAAAAATCAAAATATCAAAACTGATCATAGAACACTGGTGCCATAAGGGACTCACCTTGATTGACTGTCTGATAGTACAATTGAGGATACAAAGATAAAGTTATAGTTCATTACTGGCTAAGGATATCTTATAAATATTGACAATGTCAGAACTGGGCTACCCTATATCTTAAAAATTCATTTTGAAAAAAAATATTACAAAATTAATTTATCCTATCAAGTAACTTCAGCTTGTGACACCATCAGTACTAGAAAAAATATCCTAGTCATTGTATTTTTGGGAATATTAAAGAAAGTTCAATTTGGAATGCATGTACCTGCATTTTTTCTGATAGTAGTACAGGTAGTAGTTCACTGATGATAAGTGGATAAATAAATATATGCATACACACATAGAAATGTCTGTGTTAACACTGTGGATATTGTCTCTTTTTAGGAACCAATATCCGAAAATGAAATTAGTCATCTACTATATTTAAATAACCTACAGAATTTAAATTCACATACAGAAAATACCATCTGAAAATAAAATACATTTATGTTATTTAAATTAAAAGTAGGATTTGATTGTAGTATTTTCCCTACAAGTCTTTAGCTAAATAGAGCAAAAGTGACACATCTGTACTGAAACATTTTTTGTATCTATATTCTCTTCTAATTTGACTCCAGAAGTTGGTGATGGACAGGGATTTACAAAAAAGACCTTCATGACCGAGATAATCACGATGTTGTGATCACTCTCCTAGAGCCAGACATCCTGGAATGTGAAGTCACGTGGGCCTTAGGAAGCATCACTATGAACAAAGCTAGTGGAGGTGATGGAATTCCAGTTGAGCTATTTCAAATCCTGAAAGATAATGCTGTGAAAGTGCTACATTCAATATGTCAGCAAATTTGGAAAACTCAGCAGTGGCCACAGGACTGGAAAAAGTCAGTTTTCCTTCCAATCTCAAAGAAAGGCAATGCCAAAGAGTGCTCAAACCACTGCACAATTTCACTCATCTCACACACTAGTAAAGTAATGCTCAAAATTTTCCAAGTGAAGCTTCAGCAATATTTGAAACGTGAACTTTCAGATGTTCAATCTGGTTTTAGAAAAAGCAGAGGAACCAGAGATCAAACTGCCAACATCTGCTGGATCATGGAAAAAGCAAGAGAGTTCAGAAAAGCATCTATTTCTGCTNGTGTTGGAGAAGACTCTTGAGAGTCCCTTGGACTGCAAGGAGATCCAACCAGTCTATTCTGAAGATCAGCCCTGGGATTTCTTTGGAAGGAATGATTCTAAAGCTGAAAGTCCAGTACTTTGGCCACCTCACGCAAAGAGTTGACTCATTGGAAAAGACTCTGATGCTGGGAGGGATTGGGGGCAGGAGGAGAAGGGTACGACCGAGGATGAGATGGCTGGATGGCATCACTGACTCGATGGACGTGAGTCTGAGCGAACTCTGGGAGTTGGTGATGGATAGGGAGGTCTGGCGTGCTGCGATTTGTGGGGTCACAAAGAGTCGGACACGACTGACTGACTGAACTGAACTGAACTGAACTTGAGCATTCATTGGCATTGCCTTTCTTTGGGATTGCAATGAAAACTGACCTTTTCCAGTCCTGTGGCCACTGCTGTGTTTTCCAATTTTTTTGGCATATTGAGTGCAGCCTTTTCACAGTGTCATCTTTCAGGATTTGAAATAGCTCAACTGGAATTACATCACCTACACTTACTTTGTTCGTAGTGATGCTTCCTAAGGCCCACTTTGCTTCACATTCCAGGATGTCTGGCTCCAGGTGAGTGATCATACCATTTGGGTCGTGAAGATCTTTTTTGTACAGTTCTTCTGTGTATTCTTGCCACCTCTTCTTAATATCTTCTGCTTCTGTTAGGTCCCCACCCTTTCTGTCCTTTATTGAGCCCATCTTTGCTTGAAATGTTCCCTTGGTATCTCTAATTTTCTTGAAGAGATCTCTAGTCTTTCCCATTCTGTTATTTTCCTCTATTACTTTGCATTGATCACTAAGGAAGGCTTTCTTATCTCTCCTTGTTATTTATTTGAATCTGCATTCCAGTGGATATATCTTCCCTTTTCTCTTTTGCTTTTCATTTCCCTTCTTTTCACAGCTATTTGTAAGGCCTCCTCAGACAGCCATTTTGCTTTTTTGCATTTCTTTTTCTTGGGGGTGGTCTTGATTCCTGTCTCCTGTACAGTGTCACAAACCTCCATCCATAGTTCATCAGGCACTCTGTCTATCAGATCTAGTCCCCTAAATCTATTTCTCACTTCCATTGTATAGTCATAAGGGATCTGGTTTAGGTCATACCTGAATGGTCTAGTTTTCTCCACTTTCTTCAATTTCAGCCTGTATAACATTGAGTACCACTCATCATTTTATTAATATATTAGTTTGTTACTTTCATTCTCCAAATAGGAAATGTCTTTGAAGAAAATCTGTAATCTAGCACTATAGAATTACTGTCCTTTACACATGGTAGAAGAAAGCTCTACGGTTCTAATTTTCATAAAGATGACAACCTCCATTTAGACTTAAGACATGATATGCCATTTTCCTAGCCTTCTTTCTCCTCCTAGAGAATTCTTTGCTCTTCCTTAAAATCTTTTTGATGGTGGTAAATTTCATAAAAATCTGAAAATCTTTTTTTTTCAGATGAAAATATGCTGGAATATCTGAAGAAATAAGAACTAAAAAATTGGTGATTAGGGAATTTTCTGGCGGTCCAGTGGTTAAGGCCCTGCCATTTCACTGCCAAAGGCCGAGGTTCAATTCCTGTTCAGGGAACTAAGATCCCACAAGCTGCTTGTACTTAGTTGCTCAGTCGTATCCGACTCTTTGCAACTCCATGGACCATAGCCCACCAGGCTCCTCGGTCCATGGAGATTCTCCAGGCAAGAATATTGGAGTGGGTTGCCATGCCCTCTTCCAGGGGATCTTCCCAATCCAGAGATCGAATCCAGTCTCCCACATTGCAAGTGGATTATTTACCATTTGAGCCACCAGGGAAGCCTAACAATAGTGGAGTGGGTAGCCTATCCCTTCTCCAGGGGAACTTCCTGACTAGGAATTGAACTGGGGTTTCCTGCATTGCATGTGGACTCTACCAGTTGAGCTACCTGGGAAGTCACTTGGCACAGGAAAAAATTTTTTTAATTTTATATTAAAAAAGCTAAAAATAAATTATTTATGGAAAAAAATTGGTAATTAGCTTCACTTGAGTAGAGTAAGAACCTGAACTCAGCTAAGAGATTATCTGACCTTTCTGTATATTCTTTTTAATCAAATCTCAGGCCTAGAAGTGGAGGGAAGTTTGAGTAACTCAAGTCAGCAAAAGTTAATTAATACGACAAAAGTGAAGTAAATCAGTGGGAAGTCACAATATTGCTTCTGATAGATATAGCTTCCACATAAAATATAATAGCATGTATCTTCTCTCAACTCAGAGAATATAAAGGAAAATATTCAGTTTGGATAGAGCAACATATTATTTTTTTTTAAATCACTGATGATTATCTTTGATAATGCATTTGCATTCTTTACAAAGATTTTTATGGCAGCACAAAATACACTGAATCCCTGATTCCAATTGGCCTCTGGGTTAAACTCACACACAGATTTTGGTTTTTGATACAGTCCTCCAAGAAAAGAAAGTGGAGCTCCTTGGAGAACTGGCTAACTCTAGGACTGAGGTAGGAAAATGAGATCATCCTGGAGCATTTTATAGTGCCAAGAATTGAAGTGTCAAAGAAAAGGCAACAACAATAAAAAACATTGATTCATGAATGTCAAAAGGGCACAAGAGACAACTCAAAATTCTTCCGATAGCCAGATCTGAAGCAATTTGAGCAACAAAATAGCCCAAACTATAGAAAGAATATCATGAGTTCATGCTTAACAAGAAAATTATTAAGCAAATTGGTTAGTGGGGGGGAAAAGACAAATATCTCTTGTAGGAGAATTACAACTTATGTATATAAATACTTCATCCTGAAGGAAAGGGAACATAACTCCCCACTACTTAAGTGAGTGCTGTACATAGTGACTTCCTTCCCAAAAGGATAGTATAGAAGGGAGAGAAAAATAACTTTAAAGTGGAGAATTCTGACAAGCACTATTTAGCCAAGTGATTAAGGTCAGGACCAATTATTGATAGTGAGTACTCCTGATAAGATGTGATGAAAATGTCACTTTACCACTCTGATCTTTCTCCCCCAAACTCATAACCCCAGTCTAATTATGAGAAAAACACAAGTCAGGCCCCAGTTGAGGGGCATTCTATAATACCTGACCAGTATACCTCAAAACTGTCAAGATCTTCAAAAACAAGAAAAGTCTGAGAAACTCTCATAGCCAAGAGGAGCCCAGGGAGTCATGGCAGCTAAATGCAGTGTGGTATAATGGATAGAAACCTGAAACAGAAGACAGACACCAGTAAAAAGTAATGAAATTTTAATAAAGTATGGATTTTAGTTAATAACAATATATTAATGTGCACATGTGTGTGCTTCATTGTTCAGTCATGTCCAATTCTGTGACCCCATGGACTGCAGCCTACCAGGCTTTTCCATTCATGGAATTTTCCAGGCAAAAATAACTGGAGTGGGTTGCCATTTCCTACTCCAGGGATTCTTCCTGACCCAGAAATAGAACTGGAATCTCCTGCATTGGCAGGTGGATTCTTTACCACTGAGCCACTTGGGGAAACAGATCAATATAGTTCATTAACTATAAGAAATATACTCCTCTCTTTACTGCTGGTGGAAGACTTTGCTTGCCTGGGTGGTACTGGCATCAGGAAGAATGTGATTTGCTAGGAGAGAGCTCTTGATCTTGTACCACATCCAGAAAGGGACCATTAGGAAGATGGGAAAGAGAAGATGCTTAAAAGTTTCGAAGATTTCCAGTGAAAGTGGAGGATGCATTCAGAGATCAAGCCCTGAGCCTTTGGAGTGGGAGCACTGACTCCAAGACCCTAGACTACTGGAGAACTAACCCTGCTGCTGCTGCTGCTGCTAAGTCGCTTCAGTCGTGTCTGACTCTGTGCGACCCCATAGATGGCAGCCCACCAGGCTCCCTCGTCCCTGGGATTCTCCAGGCAAGAACACTGGAGTGGGTTGCCATTTCCTTCTCCAATGCATGAAAGAGAAAAGTGAAAGTGAAGTCTCTCAGTCGTGTCTGACTCTTAGCGACCCCATGGACTGCAGCCTACCAGGCCCCTCCACCCATGGGATTTTCCAGCAAGAGTACTGGAGTGGAGTGTCATTGCCTTCTCTGAGAACTAACCCTAGGGAGCATCAAATAGTGAGAACTCACACGAAGGAAATCACTTGAATACAAGATCCAGCATCACCCAACCACAAGTAGCACCCTGTGCAGGACACCTCATCTAAACAACATCTTTCAGTACCACTAAATCCAATAATCAGCAGACAGGATTACCACCTCACTCAGCCTTGCCCATCAGAGGAAAAACAAACAAACAAAAACTCAACACAAATTGTATCCTATACAAAGCTTACACAAACCACTGGACCAAAATTAGAAGGCCAGAAACCAAAAAGAAGAAAAAATTCAACTTTGAATCCTGGGAAAATGAGACCTCAAATACAATAACTTTAAAAAAAAAATGAAAATTCAGAGAAATACTACATAAATGAAGGAACAAACTAGAAACACAGAAGTCCAAATAAATGAAGAGGAAATAGACAAACCACCTGAAAAATAATTCAGAATAATGATAGTAAAGATGATTTAAAAAAACCTTGAAAAGAGATTGAAGAAAATGCAATAATCAATTAACAAAAACCTAGAAGAATTAAAGAACAAACATACAGAGACAACACAATTACAGAAATTAAAAATACTCTAGAAGGAATCAATAGCAGAATATCTGAAGCAGAAGAATGAATCAATGAGCTGGAAGATAAAATGGTGCAAATAACTTCTGAAGAGCAGAATAAAGTAGCAAGAATGAAAAGAACTGAGGATAATCTCAGAGACCTCTGCTGCTGCTGCTGCTGCTAAGTCACATCAGTCGTGTCTGACTCTGTGCAACCCAATATACAGCAGCCCACCAGGCTCCACCGTCCCTGGGATTCTCCAGGCAAGAACACTGGAGTGGGTTGCCATTTCCGACCTCTGGGACAATATCAAATGCACCAACATTTGAATTATAGGGGTCCCAGAAGAAGAGAAAAAGAAAGGATATGAGAAAATTTTTGAAGAGATTATAGTTGAAAATTTCCCCAACATGGAAAAGGAAATAGTCAATCAAGTCCAAGAGGCACAGAGTCCCATATGGGATAAACCCAAGGAGAAACATGCCAAGACATACTAATCAAACTAACAAAAGATTAAATTCAAAGAATATTAAAAGCTGCAAGAGAAAAGCAATAAGTAACATACAAGGGAAACTCCAGACATTTAACAGATGATATTTTGGCAGAAACTCTGCAGGCCAGAAGGGAATGGCAGGATATATTTAAAGTACTGAAAGGGAAAAATCTACAACTGAGATTACTCTACCTGGCAAAGATCTCATTCAGAATTGATGGAGAAATCAAAAGCTTTTCAGACAAGCAGAATTTAAGAGAATTCAGTACCACCAAGCCAGCTTTACAACAAATGTTAAAGGGATTTATATAGTCAAGAAATACAAGAGAAGAAAAAGATCTACAAAATCAAACCCAAAACAACTAAGAAAATGGCAATAGGAATATTATATATATATATATATATATATCTCAGTAATTACTTTAAATGTAAACTGATGAAATGCTCCAACCAAAAGACAGAGACTGGCTGAATGGATACAAAAACAAGACCCATATATATGCTATCTACAAGAAACCCACTTCAGACCTAAAGACACATATAGACTGAAAGTGAGAGGACAGAAAAGCATATCCCATGAAAATGGGAAGCAAAAGAAAGCTGGAATAGCAATCCTCATATCAGATAAAATAGACATTAAAATAAAGAAGATTACAAGAGATAAGGAAGGACACCACATAATGATCAAGGGATCAATCCCAAGAGGAAGACATAAGAGTCGTAAATATCTATACACCCCGCACTGGAGCACCTTGATACATAAGACAAACATTGACAGACATAAAAAGAGGAACTGACAGTAACATAATAATAGTAGGAGACTTTAACACCCCACTCACACCAAGGAACAGATCATCAAAACAGAAAATTGATAAGGAAACACAAGTCTTAAATGATACATTACATCAGATGGCTCTCATTGATATCTTCAGATATTCCATCAAAATGCAGAAAAATACACCTTCTCAAGAGCACATGGAACATCCTCCAGGATACACCACATCTTGGGTCACAAATCAAACCTCAGTAAATTTTAGAAAATTGAAATCGTATTAAGCATCTTCTCTGACCACAATGAGACTAGATATCAATTACAGGAAAAAGGCTGTAAGAAACACAAACACATGGAGATTAAACAATATGTTTCTAAATAACAAACAGGTCACTGAAGAAATCAAAAGGGAAATCAAGAAATTTCTAGAAACAAATCACAATGAAAACACAACAACTCAAAACCTATGGGATGCAGCAAAAGCAATTCTAAGAGGGAAGTTTATAGCAATATAATCCTACCTCAAGAAACAAGAAAAACATCGAATAGACAACCTAACTCTACACCTAAAACAACTGGAAAAGGACAGAAAAACCCCAAAATTAGTTGAAGGAAAGACGTCATAAAGATCCGAGCAGAAATAAATGAAAAAGAAATGAAAGAAAAAATAGTAAAGATTCATAAAAACTAAAAACTGGTTCTTTGAGAAGATAAACAAAATTGACAAACCTTTAGCCAGACTCATCAAGAAAAAATGAGAGAAGAATCAAATCAACAAAATTAGAAATGCAAAAGGAGAGGTTACAACAGACAATGAAGAAATACAAAGGATTACAAGAGACTGTTATGAACAACTATATGGCAATAAAATGGATAACCTGGAAGAAATGGACAGATTCTTAGAAAAGTTCAATCTCCTAAGACTGAACCAGGAAGAAATAAAAATTATGGAAAAAAAAAAACAATACAGTATACTAACACATATATATGGAATTTAGAAAGATGGTAATGATAACCCTGTCTGTGAGACAGCAAAAGAGACACAGATGTATAGAACAGACTTTTGGACTCTGAGGGAGAGGGAGAGGGTGGGATGATTTGGAAGAGTGGCACTGAAACATGTATACTATCATGTAAGAAACGAATTGCCAGTCTATGTTCGAAGCAGGATACAGGGTGCTTGGGGCTGGTGTACGGGGATGATCCAGAGAGGTGATATGGGGTGGGAGGTGGGAGGGGGGTTCAGGATTGGGAACTCAGGTACACCCGTGGCTGATTCATGTCAATGTATGGCAAAACCAATACAGTATTGTAAAGTAAAAATAAAAATAAAAAAACAATTACAAGCACTGAAATTGAAGCCATGATCAAAAATCTCCCAAAAAACAAAAGCCCAAGACCAGATGGCTTCACAGGAGAATCCTATCAAACATTTAGAGAAGAGCTAATGCCTATCCTTCTAAGGCTCTTTCAAAAAATTGCAGAGGAAGGAACACTTCCAAATTCATTCTACAAGGCCACCATCACCCTAAAATCCAACAAAGACAGCACAAAAAAATAAAACTACAGGCCAATATCACTGATGAACATAGATGCAAAAATCCTCAACAAAATTTTAACAGGATTATTCCAGGAATACAAGCATTCTTCAATATATGCAAATCAATCAATGTGATACACCATATTAACAAATTGAAAGATAAAAACCATATGATAATCTCAGTAGATGGAGAAAAAGTCTTTGACAAATTTCAGCACCCATTTATGATTAAAATTCTTCAAAAAACAGGCAGAGAAAGAATCTACCTCAACATAGTAAAGGCCATATATGATAAGCCTACAGCAAACATTTTTCTCAATGGCGAAAAGCTAAATGAAAGCATTCCCTCTAAGATCAGGAACAAGATAATGGTGTCCACTATCACCACTATTATTCAACATGGTTCTGAAAGTCCTAGCTATAGCAATCAGAGAAGAAAAAGAAATAAAAAGAATCCAGAAAGGAAAAGAAGAAGTACATCTCTTTCTTTTTGCAGATGACATGACACTACACATAAAAAACCCTAAATATAGTATCAGAAAATTACTACAGCTAATCAGTGAATTTAGCAAAGTGGCAGGATACAAAATCCTTAAACAGAAATCACTTGCATTTCTATATACTAACAGTGAAAAATCAGAGAAATTAAGGAATCAATCCCATTCACCACTGCAACAAAAAAGAATTAAATATCTAGGAATAAACTTACCTAAAGAGAAAAAAGAACTGTACTCAGAAAATTATAAGACACTAATGAAAGAAATGAAAGATGATATAAACAGATGGAGAGATATTGCCTGTTCCTGGGTAGGAAGATTCAATATTGTGAAAATGACTACACTACAAAACACAATCTACAATTTAAATTCAATGTGATCCCTATCAATGGCATTTTTCACAGAACTAGAACCAAAAACTCTCACAATTCATATGGAAACACAAAAGACCCTGAATAGCCAAAGCAGTCTTGAGAAAGAAGAATGGAGCTGAAGGAATCAACATTCCTGACTTTAGATTATACTACAAAGCTACAGTCATCAAGACAAATGTGCCTTTTTGTACTGGCACAAAAACAGAAATATAGACCAATAGAACAAGATAGAAAGCCCAGAAATAAACCCATACATCTTATTTTTTACAAAAGAGGCAAGAATATACAATGGGATAAAGACAGCCTCTTCAATAAATGGAGATGGGAAAACTGTATTGCTTACATGTAAAAGAATGAAATTAGCACACTTCCTAACACCATACACAAAGATAAACTCAAAATGGATTAAAGACTAAATGTTAGAACAGAAACTATAAAACTCTTAGAGGAAAACACGCGATAGAACATGCGATGACATAAATCAAAGCAAGATCCTCCATGACCCACCTCCTAGAGTAATGGAAATAAAAACAAAAGTAAACAAGTAGGACCTGATTAAACTTAAAAGCTTTTGCACAGCAAAGGAAACTATATGCAAGGTGAAAAGACAACCACAAAATGGGAAAATATAATAGCAAATGAAGCAACTGGCAAAGGATTAATTTCCAAAATATAAAAGCAGCTCATACAACTCAATACCAGAAAAACAAACAACCCAATCAAAAAGTGGGGAAAAGACCTAAACAGACATTTCTCCAAAGAAGACATATAGATGGCTAACAAACACATGGAAAGATGCTCAACATTGCTCATTATTCAGTTCAGTTCAGTTGCTTAGTCATGTCCGACTCTGCGACCCCATGAGTTGCAGGACGCCAGGCCTCCCTGTCCATCAGCAACTCCTGGAGTTCACTCAAACTCATGTCCATCGAGTCAGTGATGCCATCCAGCCATCTCATCCTCGGTCGTCCCCTTCTCCTCCTGCCCCCAATCCCTCCCAGCATCAGAGTCTTTTCCAATGAGTCAACTCTTCGCATGAAATGGCCAAAGTACTGGAGTTTCAGCTTTAGCATATCGCTCATTATTAAAGAAATGCAAATCAAAACTACAATGAGATATCACCTCACACCAGTCAGAATGGCCCTCATCAAAAAGTCTACAAACAATAAATGCTGGAGAGGATGTGAAGAAGAGGGAACGCTCTTGCACCGTTGGTGGGAATGTAAATTGATACAGCCACTATGGAAGATGGTATGGAGATTCCTTAAAAAACTAGGAATAAAACCACCATATGACAGAGCAAGCCCACTCCTACGCATATACCCTGAGGAAACCAAAATTGAAAAAGACACGTGTATCCCATTATTCATTGCAGCGCTATTACAAAAGCTAGAACATGGAAGCAACCTACATGTCCATCGACAGATGAATGGTAAAAAGTTTTGGTACATACACACAATGGAATATTCAGTTCAGTCATTCAGTCGTGTCCGACGCTTTGCAACCCCATGAGTCGCACCATGCCAGGCCTCCCTGTCCATCACCAACTCCCAGAGTTTAGCCAAACTTATGTCCATTGGTCGGTGATACCATCCAGCTATCTCATCCTCTGTCATCCCCTTCTTCTCCTGACTCCAATCCCTCCCAGCATCAGAGTCTTTTCCAGTGAGTCAACTCTTCGCATGAGGTGGCCAAAGGACTGGAGTTTCAGCTTTAGCATCATTCCTTCCAAAGAAATCCCAGGCTGATCTCCTTCAGAATGGACTGGTTGGATCTCCTTGCAGTCCAAGGGACTCTCAAGAGTCTTCTCCAACACCACAGTTCAAAAGCATCAATTCTTTGGCGCTTAGCCTTCTTCACAGTCCAACTCTCACATCCATACATGACCAATGGAAAAACCATAGCCTTGACTAGACGGACCTTTGTTGGCAAAGTAATGTCGCTGCTTTTGAATATGCTATCTAGGTTGGTCAGAACTTTTCTTCTCAGCCATAAAAAGGAACACATTGTGTCAGTTTTAATGAGGTGGAAGAACCTAGAACCTACTATACAGAGTGAAGTAAGTCAGAAAGAGAAAGATAAATACCATATTCTAACACATATACATGGAATCTAGAAAAGTGATACTGAAGAATTTATTTACCAGGCAGCAGTGGAGAAACAGACATAGAGAATAGACTTATGGACATGGGGACAGGGGAGGAGAGGGTGAGATGTATGAAAAGAGTCATGGAAACTTACATTACCATATGTAAAATAGATAGCCAATGGAAATTTGCTGTATGGTTCAGAAAACTCAAACAGGAGCTCTGTATCAAACTAGAGGGGTGGTTTGGGGAGGGAGATGGGAGGGAGGTTCAAAAGGGAGGGGATACATGTATACGTATGGCTGATTCTTGTTGAGGTTTGATAGAAAACAACACAATTCTATAAAGCAATTACCCTTTGCAAATCCTTATTAAGGCAAATTATCCTTTAATAAACCAATTAAAAAAATAAATTTTTAAAAACTATAAGAAATATGCCATACTAGCATAAGATGTTCATAATAGGAGAAACTGAGTGTGAGGATATATGAAAGCTGTCTGTACACACTTCTCAATTTTTTCTGTAAATCTAAAACGGCTCTAAAAATATTCTTTTATTAAAAAAAAGACTTCCAAGTATAAAATATGATAAAAAGATGGATAAATGTAAGCATAAAGACAAGGAAAAGGCCAGGAAATGTTACTGAATCATTGTTGAAGATACATGGAAGAAAAATGTTTATAATCAGAATTATGCTTTGACATGATTTTATGTGTTTGTTTTTAATATACTTTCTCTTTTCAATAAGTTGAGATACAAATTGTGATTGGAAAGCAGGGATTTAATGAAATCAAAATTTTAGTCCTGGGGACAATGCAAGTGTTTATAGATTATTTAATTAATCTGTTCCTCAATTTTCTGAGAGAATAAAATAGTTTAGTTATGAAGTCATCCAAAGCTCTAGAATTTTGTATTTCAAATTCCTTGACAGATATTATTCCTAGTTGAAAAAAATGGCCGTCTCATCTGAATCTGGTAATTGAATTTGGGAATATCATATTTTGTTGTTTTTTAATCAGTAAGTCATGTCTGACTCTTTGTGACCCCATGGACTGCAGCACGTGAGCCTTCTCTGTCCTTCACTATTTCCCAGAGTTGGTTCAAATTCACATCCCTTGAGTCAGTGGTGCTCTAACCAACACCTCCTCTGCCACCCTCTTCTCCTCTTGCCTTTAATCTTTCCCAGCATCAGAATCTTTTCCAGTGAGTTGGCTCTTAGCATTGGAGCTTCAGCTTCAGCAAAAGTCCATCCAGTGAATATTCAGAGTGGATTTCCTTTAGGATTAACTGTTTTATCTCCTTGAAGTCCAAGAGACTCTCAAGAGCCTTCTCCAGCACCACAGTTCCAAACCATCAATTCTTTGGCATTCAGCCTTCTTTGTGATCCAACTGTCACATCTGTATATGACTACTGGATAAACCATACATTTGACTATACAGACACTTGTTGACAAAGTTGTATCTCTCCTTTTAAATATACTGTCTAGGTTTGTCATAGCTTTCTTTCCAAGGAGTCTTTGAATTTCATGGCTGCAGCCACCATATGCAGTGATTTTGGAGCCCTAGAAAATAAAATCTGTCACTACTTCCACTGATTTCCCTTCTATTTGACATGAAGTGATGGGATCGGATGGCATGCTCTTAGTTTTTTGAATGTTGAGTTTCAAGCCATCTCTTTCACTCTCCTCTTTCACCTTTTTCAAGTCTCTTTCAGTTCAGTTCAGTTCAGTCAGTCAGTCGTGTCTGACTCTTTGCAACCCCATGAATCGCAGCACTCCAGGCCTTCCTGTCCATCACCATCTCCCGGAGTTCACTCAGACTCACTTCCATCGAGTCAGTGATGCCATCCAGCCATCTCATCCTCGGTCGTCCCCTTCTCCTCCTGCCCCCAAACCCTCCCAGCATCAGAGTCTTTTCCAATGAGTCAACTCTTCGCATGAAATGGCCAAAGTACTGGAGTTTCAGCTTTAGCCTCATTCCTTCCAAAGAACACCCAGGGTTGATCTCCTTCAGAATGGACTGGTTGGATCTCCTTGCAGTCCAAGGGACTCTCAAGAGTCTTCTCCAACGCCACATTTCAAAAGCATCAATTCTTCAATGCTCAGCCTTCTTCACAGTCCAACTCTCACATCCATACGTGACCACAGGAAAAACCATAGCCTCGACTAGACGGAGCTTAGTCAGCAAACTAATGTCTTTGCTTTTGAATATACTATCTAGGTTGGTCATAACTTTTCTTCCAAGGAGTAAGCGTCTTTTAATTTCAGGGCTGCAGTCACCATCTGCAGTGATTTTGGAGCCCCAAAAAATAAAGTCTGACACTATTTCCACTGTTTCCCCATCTATTTCCCATGAAGTGAAATTTCTTCCATTAGAGTGATATCATCTGCATATCTGAGGTTGTTAATATTTCTCACAGCAATCTTGATTCCAGCTTGTGATGCATCAAGCCTGGCATTTTGAATGATGTACTCTGCATATAGTTAAACAAGCAGAGCAACTACATACGGCCTTGACATACTCCTTTCCCAATTTTGAACCAGTCCATTGTTCCATGTCTAGTTCTAATGGTTGCTTCTTGACTCACATACAGGTTTCTCAGGAGACAGGTAAGGTGGTCTGTAATCCAGTCTCTTTAAGAATATTCTTAAACAGTTTTTGTCATCCACAAAGTCCAAGGCTCTAGCTTAATCAATGAAGCAAAAGTAGATTTTTTTTTCTGATATTCCCTTTCTTTCTCCATGATCCAATGAATGTTGACAATTTGATCTCTGGTTCCTCTGTCTTTTCTAAACCCAGCTTTATCATATTGTATATAAACATGTCTTTTAACTCCTTTTCAAGCCCCTTTGTTACTATGTTTCTATAGTATATAATATTCCAACATTAGAATAAGCATTAGTGTAAAATATGTTTCACAACAAAGCAGTGAAATTTCATGTGATACTTTAGCAGAAAGTAACATTTTCATTAATAAAGAAAACAAAATACATCTTACAGGTATGTCAGTGAAAATTAAAAGTGGCTGAATACAGAATCAGTTTCCATATATTTACCTTAAGCTGTGGGTACAAAAAGTAATGTTATTTAGCTATTTTTTTCACTGTGATCAGACTCAATGCTAAAGTATTACAGATCACTCATTATATTCACATGAAATATATACCAAGGTTTTTATGTCTTTTAAAATAGAGGCAGTTTTAACATACTTTTTAATAACATTCACTAAAAATATGATTGACAGTCTTAAGTGGTATTTTCTTCAATTATTTCTGTGCATAGTAATAAATGCATTTATGAAACTATTAAAATGAAATTTTACTAAAATTCCACAACATTATATGACAATCATTTTTTGTTGTTAACATTAACTTAGAATTTTACTGAATCTGTCTAATTAAAGTGGTGATAATAACAAATGAAGCTGCACTCTTTGGGCACTAAGAAGAAGTTTACTTATGACAATGAAGACCTGTTCTGTTAAGTGGAATGAAATTAGTTTACAACTGAGGAATTTCCTCCTAAAATTTTTGCAGGATTGCACTAAAAACTTCCCCAAAATGTAGATGTTGAATAAAATAAGGAATATAATGCACATTTGTAAATGATAGAAACATCATGAATTCTTAAGCAGCATTATGAATTCAGTCCTTATAGACTTATGTGTAGTTCTGAATCTTTCTGCTTATTCTTTTTTCCCAACTTCGTCCTTTCAGTCTCTAAATCGTGTCTGATGCTTTGTGATCCCCTGAACTGCAGCATGCCAGGCTTCCTTCTCCACTATCTCCCAGAGTTCACAACTCACTGGATATTTATTTTACTGGTTATTTATTTTGCTTACAGATTTGCCTATATCCCTATGACCTATTCATTTTATAACTAGAAGTTTGAACCCCTTTATCCATTTTGTCCAGGTCCCAGCCTGCAATTTGTTGTCTGTATCAATGAACTTGGATTTGTTTTTTCTTTAATTATACATAGCAGTGAAATCATACTGTATTTGTTTTTATCTGTCTAATTTCACACATGTAATGCCTTCAAGATCCATCTGTGGTTGTCCCAAATGGCAAGATTTATTCTTCTTTATGGGTGAATAGTACTTCATTAATCATATACATTCACTGCATCTTTCTCCATTCATCTGTTGATGGACACTGAGATTGTTTCCATATCTTGGCTATTGTAAAGAAAGCTGCAATGAACATGGGGGTGTATATATATATTCAGATTAGCATTTTCATTTTCTTTGTATAAATACTCATAGTGGAATTGCTGAGTCATATGGTAGTTCTATTTTAAATTTTGGGGGGAACTTCCATATAGTTTTACATAGTAGCTCCACAAATTTATATTCCCATCAACAGTGTATAAGGGTTCCAGCTCAGATATTGCTTCTGATCGAGGATCATTTTTTTAAAATATATTTTACTTTCTGTGTAATAAAACACACATGTAAAATGTAGAATTTAATGAATTTAGGCAAACATATATGCCTTTTAACCACCGCTAGCACAATTAGCTTCTCCCAGGTGGCACTACTAGTAGAAGATTTGACTGTCAATGCAGGATACATAAGCGACACAGGTTCCATGTTTGGGTCAGGAAGATCCCCTGGAGAGGGAAAGGCAACCCACTCCAGTATTCTCATCTAGAAAATTCCATGGACAGAGGAGCCTGGTGGCTACAGTCCATGGGGTTGCAAAGAGTTGGACACGACTGAGTGACTAACACACACACACCACAATTAACATATGAACCACTTCTATCACTCCCAAAAGCTTCCACTATACCCCTCACAACCCCTCTCCCTCCATCCTGGATATAGGTGAACACTGCTTTCTGTGACTGCATGCTAGATTTACTTTTTCTAGAATTTCATGTAAGTGGAATTGTAGAGGATGTAGCCTTTTGCTTCTTGTTTTATACACGTAACATAATATTTTTGGTTGTTGTTTGATATTCATCCATCTTATATTAGTAAAATGTGCCAATAGTTCAATATCCTATATTGCTAGTAAGATTCTGTTGTGTAAATATTATACAATTTGTTTATCCATTCCCCAACTAACAGATAATTAGGTTTTTCACAGTATATGACTCATGTATAAAATTGCAATGAACAATTTTCACATTGCATTTGTAGATAAGTTTTTATTAATATTGTGTGATACTTGGCCTTAGTAGGTCAAAGATGAGAGCATGTTTAATTTTCAAGAAACTGCCAAAATTTTCTGAACTGGTGGTACCATTTTTGCACTTCTACATATAAGGCATGAGAGGTCTGTGCTAAGTGCTTCCCAGGTAGTGCTACTCCATTTGTTCTAAATTCTCATCAAATGAGTTTGTCAATAGGTTTAATATTAGCCATTCTAGTCGACATGAAATAGTATTTCATCATGTATCATGTGGTTAACTAGTGTTTCCTAATGACTGATACTTAGTATCTTGTCATGTGTTTATTGGCCATAATTATAATTTGCTGTGTGAAGTGTCTGTCTATTCCTATCTTTTTCCCATTTAAAAACTGGGTTATTGGTCTTCAGTAGTAAGAGTACTGTATGTATTCTGGATAGCATTTCACTGTATATGTATTGCAGGTATTTTCTCCCAATCTATGGCTACATTCTTATTTTACTCATGTTATTTTTCAGAGAACAAAGGTTTTTCATTTTTATGATACTAATTTTACCTATTTTTATAGTTTTTACTTTGTATTTAAGAAAATTTGCTTACTCCAAGTTTGCAAAGACCTCATTTTTTATATAAAATGTATTTTAACATTATAGCCTTCATGTTTAGATTTATTATTTATTAATATTTTGGAACAACAGACTGGCTCCAAATAGGAAAAGGAGTACATCAAGGCTGTATATTGTCACCCTGCTTATTTAACTTATATGTAGAGTACATCATGAGAAACGCTGGACTGGAAGAAACACAAGCTGGAATCAAGATTGCCGGGAGAAATATCAATCACCTCAGATATGCAGATGACACCACCCTTATGGCAGAAAGTGAAGAGGAACTAAAAAGCCTCTTGATGAAAGTGAAAGAGGAGAGCGAAAAGGTTGGCTTAAAGCTCAACATTCAGAAAACAAAGATCATGGCATCCGGTCCCATCACTTCATGGGAAACAGATGGGGAAATGGTAGAAACAGTGTCAGACTTTATTTTGGGGGGCTCCAAAATTACTGCAGATGGTGACTGCAGCCATGAAATTAAAAGACGCTTACTCCTTGGAAGAAAAGTTATGACCAACCTAGATAGTATATTCAAAAGCAGAGACATTACTTTGTCGACTAAAGTCCATCTAGTCAAGGCTATAGTTTTTCCTATGGTCATGTATGGATGTGAGAGTTGGACTGTGAAGAAGGCTGAGTGCCGAAGAATTGATGCTTTTGAAGTGTGGTGTTGGAAAAGACTCTTGAGAGTCTCTTGGACTGCAAGGAGATCCAACCAGTCCATTCTGAAGGAGATCAATCCTGGGTGTTCTTTGGAAGGACTGATGCTGAAGCTGAAACTCCAGTCCTTTGGCCAACTCATGCGAACAGTTGACTCATTGGAAAAGACTCTGATGCTGGGAGAGATTGGGGGCAGGAGAAGAAGGGGACGACAGAGTATGAGATGGCTGGATGGCATCACGGACTCGATGGACGTGAGTCTGGGTGAACTCTGGGAGTTGCTGATGGACAGGGAGGCCTGGCGTGCTGCGATTCGTGGGGTCGCAAAGAGTCGGACATGACTGAGTCACTGAACTGAATGAAATGAATATTTTGTGTTAGTTTTTATTTATAGTGAGAGGTAAGGAGTAGAATTTCCTTTTCACATGGATATCCAGTTGTTTAGCATTGTTTACTGCAAATATTTCTTTCTTTAGTAAAAATATTACTTTTACTGAGAATATTTTATTTCCTCTATCAAATTACTTTGGTACCTTTGTCAAAAGGGCATCCCAGTTTGCTCAGTTAGTAAAGAATACACCTGGAGGAGACACATGAGACATGATTTTGATACCTAGGTCAGGAAGATCCCTTGGAGCAGGAAATGGCAAACCAATCCAGTATTATTGCCTAGAAATTCAAATCAGAGTCAGACATGAGTGAATGCACACACAATCATTTTGTCAAAAGTTAATTTACTCTAGAGGTACAGCGCTATTTCTGAATTCTCTATTCTTTTTCACTTATCTATATATCTTTTTGTTAAAGCCACACTATTCTGATTACCATAGCTTTAGAAAAGCTTTGAAATACAAATTTGTTCTTTAAAACAAAAAAAAGATGGCCCAGGTGTTCTATAAAATATGCCTGTCTGTGCATATTTTAGAATCAACTTGTCAATTTCTTTAAAATAATCATCTGTTATTTTCATTGAGACCTTACTATAACCAATATCAAAACAAAATAAGTGAGATAAAGTGCTCACACACCCATGGGATTCATTGATCTTACTATGTACCCATTACCTAGAATCAACGGGACTTGAGAATTCCATGGTTGAGGAGCCTGGTGGGTTACAGTCCATGGGATCACAAAGAAGTGGTCACAACTGACCGACTAACACACACACACACACTGCAATCTCAGACAGGCAGAGTCACAGGTAACTCAGGCCTTCATGAGTGAAGATCTTCTTTCACCCAACAAGTGAAAAGTGAAATAGTTACAACATATTCAATTATGAAAAAGCTGCTGCTGCTGCTAAGTTGCTTCAATCGTGTCCAACTCTGTGCAGCCCCACAGATGGTAGCCCACCAGGCTCCGCTGTCCCTGAGATTCTCCAGGCAAGAACACTGGAGTCGGTTGTCATTTCCTTCTCGAATGCATGAAAGGAAAAGTGAAAGTGAAGTTGCTCAGTCATGTCCGACTCTTAGCGACCCCCATGGACTACAGCCTACCATGCTCCTCTGTCCATGGGATTTTCCAGGCAAGAGTACTGAATTAGGTGGTTGTTGCCTTCTCGAATGAAAAAGCTGGATGATGACAAAGCGTTAAGACTTGGGTGGTGCTATACAGATTTTAGCATATGACCTGCATAAACATATGAAGATGTATATCCCATGGCCTGGAGAAAACATGTGTCCTGGAAATAAGTGTGGAAGTAAAAGTGGCTTAGGTAATTTCTGATTCTTGTATATACATCTTTAGACTTGGTTGGTTGTGAATCTTAGTATTTAAAGGAGCTATGCTTTTATGGGATACACAGTTATTCAGTTCAGTTCAGTCACTCAGTTGTGTCATACTCTTTGTGACCCCATGAATTGCAGCACACCAGGCCTCCCTGTCCATCACCAAATCCTGGGGTCCACCCAAACCCATGTCCATCAAGTTGATGATACCATCCAGCCATCTCATCCTCTGTCGTCCCCTTCTCCTCCTGCCCTCAGTCTTTCTCAGCATCAGGGTCTTTTCAAATGAGTCAAATCTTCACATCAGGTAGCCAAAGTATTGGAGCTTCAGCTTCAACATCAGTTCTTCCAGTGAACACCCAGGACTGATCTCCTTTAGGATGGACTGGTTGGATCTCCTTACAGTCTAAGAGACTCTCAAGAGTCTTCTCCAATACCACAATTCAAAAGCATCAATTCTTCGGCACTCAGCTTTCTTCACAGTCCAACTCTCACATCCATACATGACCACAGGAAAAACCATAGCCTTGACTAGATGGATCTTTGCTAACAAAGTAATGTCTCTGCTTTTTAATATGCTGTCTAGGTTGGTCATAACTTTCCTTTCAAGGAGTAAGCGTCTTTTAATTTCATGGCTGAAATCACCATCTGCAGTGATTTTGGAGCCCAGAAAAATAAAGTCTGATACTGTTTCCACTGTTTCCCCATCTATCTGCCTTGAAGCGATGGGACCGGATGCCATGATCTTCGTTTTTTGAATGTTGAGCTTTAAGCCAACTTTTTCACTCTCCTCTTTCACTTTCATCAAGAGGCTTTTTAGTTCTTCTTCACTTTCTGCCATAAGAGTGGTATCATCTGCTTATCTGAGGTTATTGATATTTCTCCCAGCAGTCTTGATTCCAGCCTGTGCTTCTTCCAGTCCAGCGTTTCTCATGATGTACTCTGCATATGTTAAATAAGCAGGGTGACAATATACAGCCTTGATGTACTCCTTTTCCTATTTGGAACCAGTCTGTTGTTCCATGTCCAGTTCTAACTGGTTCTTCCTGAACTGCATATAGATTTCTCAAGAGGCAGGTCAGGTGGTCTGGTATTCCCATCTCTTTCAGAATTTTCCACAGTTTGTTGTGATCCACACAGTCAAAGACTTTGGCATAGTCAATAAAGCAGAAATAGATGTTTTTCTGGAACTCTCTTGCTTTTTCCATGATGCAGCAGATGTTGGCAATTTGATCTCTGCTTCCACTGCCTTTTCTAAAACCAGCTTGAACATCAGGGAGTTCACGGTTCATGTATTGCTGAAGCCTGGCTTGGAGAATTTTGAGCATTACTTTACTAGCGTGTGACATGAGTGTAACTGTGCGGTAGTTTGAGCATTCTTTGGCATCGCCTTTCTTTGGGATTGGAATGAAAACTAACCTTTTCCAGTCCTGTGGCCACTGCTGAGTTTTCCAAATATGCTGGCATACTGAGTGTTGCACTTTCACAGCATCATCTTTCAGGATTTGAAATAGCTCAACTGGAATTCCCTCACCTCCACTAGCTTTGTTCATAGTGATGCTTCCTAAGGCCCACTTGACTTCACATTCCAGGATGTCTGACTCTAGGTGAGTGATCACACCATCGTGATTATCTGGGTCATTAAGATTTTTTTTGTACAGTTATTCTGTGTATCTTCACAACACAGTTATTACTAGATTGAATTCAAGTTTGAATTCTGTCTTATCATCTTAAGTACCTTTTGATCCTGTAGCAATAGGCAAAGAGGAACTGTCATCAAGGGGAATTATAATTTCTGCTATACAGTAGGGACAACCCAAAGGATTCTCTCAAGAACCTATTATGCTTCTACTTAAAGTTAATGGGAAACTGCTTCCCTGGTGGCTCAGATGGTAAAGAATCTGCCTGCAATGCAGGAGACCTGGGTTTGATTCGTGGATCTGGAAGATACTCTGAAGAAGGGAAGGGCTACCCACTCCAGTATTGTTGCTTGGAGAATTCCATGACAGGGGAGCCTGGTGGGTTACAGTCCATGGGATCGCAAAGATTTGAACACAACTGAGCAACTAACACACACACACATATGCGTATGCACACACATGCGTGTGCGCACACACACACACACACTGTAGTCTCATACAGCCAGGGTCACAGGTAACTCAAGCTTTCATAAGTGAAGATCTTGTTCACTCAACAAGTGAAGAACCATTAAACATTGGATTCTTACTGAGGAAAAGAACATAGAATAAGTAGTGGCAGAAGGAAGGTGTTTGTAAGGGTTTTGTGGTGGTTATTTGCAGAAAGAAGAACTTCAGTAACCATATTTATCATTGATCATATGCATATATCATTGATTATTTATCTATACACACACAGATTTTTCTGTATCCTCTTCCTTCAGTAGTTTATACAAGGTATTATATTGGTATTAAAGTTATGTGATATTAGTCAATGATTGCAACTGATTTAATCAGGATATATGTATCAGTGAAAAATGGATGCAATTACTTATGAATTTTTCTCCATTTTTAAAATCTTCATTTGTTTAATGAATGATTGTATCCTGTTGTGACTTGGTAATTTAGACATATACATACGTGTGTATGGAAGCTGAGTAGCTAAAGAAATAGAACAGACTAGAACAGATAAGTTCTGTTGATGCTCAGTACCATTTCCACCTTTCTAAGATTTCCCATCAGCCACAAGGGATTGTTATGGATATTACATTGCAATGATTCTCGCAAAGAAATATTCAGTCAGTGAAAGCCAGTGGTAAAATAGTTGGAAGGCATTAAAGAAGAAGCCATAATTCTCTGGTGGCAATTTTAGGCAGAGTCTTGGGCAAAGGTATACTGTAAACCAGCTTTCTGAGAGAGTCAACTCATTGCTAGAGGAGGCTGAAGTCATGTGTGGTGAAATCCCTGTTTTCTATATTCACAGACTTCCTAAACCTCAGGAGTGGCTTTAGTGACTTCTGTTCTTCAACTCTTCCAATTATCCTCTAAGTCCTATATAGATACTTTGGTGGTGGTGGGAGTGACATAAATAGAGCATGATATGGGCTTTTGAGGTACTGATAATGTTCCATTTTAAAATTTGAGTCATATGTCATGGGAATGTTTACACTCATTTACTGAGTTATACCATTGCAATATATACAATATGTATATTTTGATGAAGGCACATTATACTTCAGTGAAACTTTTTAGTCATAATTTCTGCTGAAAGTTTTGTAGACTACAAGCTCCTGGCTGATTGCTAACTGATACACAAATAAAATCAATAAATGGAAAGTATATTATTGCTGCAAATCTTTTCTGCACTGTTCATTTTCTCAATTCTATATAAAGAATATGATGATGATAGGACGCTTACTCCTTGGAAGAAAAGTTATGACCAACCTAGATAGTATATTCAAAAGCAGAGACATTACCTTGCCGACTAAGGTCCGTCTAGTCAAGGCTATGGTTTTTCCTGTGATCATGTATGGATGTGAGAGTTGGACTGTGAAGAAGGCTGAGCGCCGAAGAATTGATGCTTTTGAACTGTGGTGTTGGAGAAGACTCTTGAGAGTCCCTTGGACTGCAAGGAGATCCAACCAGTCCATTCTGAAGGAGATCAACCCTGGATTTCTTTGGAAGGAATGATGCTAAAGCTGACACTCCAGTACTTTGGCCACCTCATGCGAAGGGTTGACTCATTAGAAAAGACCCTGATGGCTGGGAGGGATTGGGGGCAGGAGGAGAAGGGGACGACAGAGGATGAGATGGCTGGATGGCATCATGGACTCGATGGATGTGAGTCTGAGTGAACTCCAGGAGATGGTGATGGACAGGAAGGCCTGGCGTGCTGCGATACGTGGGGTCGCAAAGAGTCGGACATTACTGAACGACTGAACTGAACTGAACTTCATGATATCAAAAGAGAAATTTATCAGACTTATCAAGTTTAGAAAGTGTATACCACTTTCTAATAAGAATGTACACTAGAAAATGTATACCACTTTCTAGTAAAAGGAGAAAAAGGAAAGTGAAGTTGCTCAGTCGTGTCTGACTCTTTGTGACGCCACGGACTGTAGCCTGTCACTCTCCTCCGAGTTATGTAAATGTTAGCTTGTTGAAAAAGTAAAGAGATGCGTACCTCCTACCTACATTTATACATAAATATGCAACAGTTTTAGGCCTGTAAATTATTGTTAGCGTAGGGGCTTAGAATAGACCTCCCCAAAATGTGGTAATTTGGCATGTGGATTATTTTGAGCTGAAAGCATTCAAGACACTGAAGTCTCAAGGGAAACTACCACCCTTCCCTAGAATACCTATAAGAATTTGAGGTGTTTTTTTTTGTTTGTTTGTTTGTTTTTTACCAGAAAAATAGTTATTATCAGCAATCAATTTTATCTAAGTGACTTCATCATGTGTCAGGGCAAGCATCTGATTACCAAATATCTGTTTCTCTTGTCATCTTGTGAATGACCCTCCCAGCCTTGAGAGCCCTAGGCCCTTACCCTCTTTCTTAACTCCAGATGGCATATATACCTCATTTTACCTTTCTATCTATGAACATCTTATGTATGTAGGGTCTCTGACTTTCTCATGTATATAGAGTTCACATATGTACAAAATTAAATATGATTTTCTCCTGTTAGTCTGTGTCATATCAGTATAATTCTTAGACCATCTAGAAGAACCCACAGGGTAGGGAAAGCTTTTTCCTCCCTGAGAGTAGACTCCGTGCTTTCCATGGTCAGTCTACATGTCCATTTTCATCATTGTTGTTGTTTAGTTGCTAATCTGACTCTTTTGAGACCCTGTGAGCTGTAACCTGCCAGGTTCCTCTGTCCATTTAATTTCCCAGGCAAGAATACTGGGGTGGGTTGCCACTCCCTTCTCCAGGGGATCTTCCCAGCTCAGGAATGGAACCTGGGTCTCCTGCATCTCAGGTGGTTTCTTTACCACTGAGCTATGTGGGAAGGCCACATGTCCATTTTGGTCAACCTTAAATCCCCTTGATCTTGAACAATACCTGATGTGGTGTTGCTGCTCAAGAAAAGTTAATTAAACAAACTGAATACATTTAAGCCCCCAATTTAATATTGTATGCTGAGCTTTATTTGGCATTTCCATTTTCTGGCTAAGAACCATCACTTTGCTTCTCTTCATTTCCATGAGTATCACTACTGTTCAATTTTTCTTAGAGACTGTTTCTCACTGACAAAGGCTTATCTCTTCAAAAAGAGTTCACTGGGTATGCAACATCAAACAGAGAACAACAAAGTCCTGTGGAAATGGAAATGCTGTGAGTTCTGCTGGTCTCAGATACCAGCTGAAAGACTTGCTCCTGCTCCCTGGCCTCAAGGTGTATGCAATTCAAATGCTTGTTTCACTAAAGTGACCTATTCATAGGTGTCCCCGTTAGAACCAGGAATTGATTGTCATAAACACAGATGTTCATTTAAAAGTCTACTATAATGCTGGATTTTTAAGCTAACTCTGGTAGTTTGAATTTTTCTAAAAGAAATACATGTCCAGAAAGATATTAGTTTAGTTTTTCAAGCATAACAGAAACTTAATAAAAGAAGTGAAAGAACAGCTATTCTTCTGGAGTCTTTTTCTGTGTATTTTATTTTAATAGTATGTGTGTGTATAATATATATGCATATGTGTGTGTACACTATGATCATGTATTATGTACTTATATATCAACTGATGCAAGCAAAGGAGGAAACAGGAAGAATGAACTTTGCATGGTATAATAGCTTCTTGAGAAAATATATAGACACCAAAGAAAATTATAAATTCTCATCTGTATAAGCCTCTAAAGAAAAATAATTTACTGAATTAGATTTAGAATATAGCATCATATGTAGTTAAGGAAATATTTAATGCAAGAGGGATTGCTGTCTTTGAGTCTATTCTCCCACATTCTCTTGATGTGCCAAGTGTCTGGAGAAGTCAGTCACATTGATCCTCTACAGCAGATGGTTCTCAGTATTCATTTAAATTAAAATATAGCATCTCTTTCCTTGAAATCAATTCAAAAGAAGGAATTCAGTGAATTTTAAGCAAGATGAATGTTTTGTCTGGCTTTGTGGCTGACTAACTCAAATATGGATTATGTGGCCTAGTCCAGACATCATCTGTATCATCAACTTCAAAGATAAAAACTGTTCAAGGGGGAAAAAAATCAGTTCAGATTATCTTTAGAATGATAGGCTACCTTCCAAACTACCTGTTGCTAGATTTAATCATTGCCAATTCTTATTATGAAAACTACATAAAATGTAGATTTCCTATTTGTTCCTCTTATTCATGTCAATCTTTTCTTTTTTTATAATTTTTATTTTAACTTTATTTTACTTTACAATACTGTATTGGTTTTGCCATACATTGACATGAATCAACCACGGGTGTACATGCGTTCCCAAACATGAACCCCCCTCCCACCTCCCACCCCATAACATCTCCCTGGGTCATCCCNTTTCAGTGCTAAATTTTATTATGATAACTATTAGTTCTAGCTTCAGAAACAGCTTCAGAATAAAAAGTAACAGGTTTCTGTGAAATGGAAGTATAAATTTAAATTTTGAACTCAATATTACTTAAATAAATCAAAAATTCTAAAAATTCACCTAGACTTTCAATATAATTACTGGAAATAACATTTGTAGAATTTAATGGACATGGGTGCATATTTCTAAGAAAGCCTTAGGTTTGTAATAAAAATTTTATAATGTTATTAATTCTATTCAATAGTGCACTTGAAATTTAAGAAATTAAACATAAATCTGTGTCTCTCTATCTCTTCTTCCGTAATCTTAAAACTCTGTTTAAAATTTATTTTAAGGGATTTCTTCCATAAAGCAAAGCAAAGTGAAACTATGAAAACCTTAGAAGTGATTTTCAGGGATACTGAATAGTCAATTTATTCTGCCAAACAATGTTATTTTAAAATCATATGAAACAATTTTTTTAACTATTTTAATAAGCACATTGTGTCAGAAATCTTTGAAGAGTGAAATTTTTTCTTCTATATAATGTGCAAGTTTTTTGCGAATGCATAATTTTTTCAAACCTCATCATGTGCAAAACTAATTTGTAAAGGACAGATGTCATATATAAATATGTGCATACATGAGAAAAATAATCAGATGCCAGCTTGGAATCCAGAAAGGGGAAGCTCTTTTCTTTCTTATTTGGTTAGTGAGCAAAACTCAATAAAATTATTGAAACAGAACCTTCAGTGGTAAACAAATGAAAAATATTCTTTGGGATGAAATAGTTCTTTGCAACCAAGAGAATATGTCATAGATTGTTGAACCTCTATCAGTGGTTAAAAATTTAATCCGATTCCTTCTTTTAATCAAAAGAGGAAAAGCAACTTTCATAATTCAGTTTAGTTCAGTCTCTCAGTCGTGTCTGACTCTTTGTGACCCCAAGGACTGCAGCATGCCAGGCCTCCCTGTCCATTACCAACTTCCAGAGTTTACTCAGACTCATGTCCATTGAGTTGGTGATGCCATCCAACAATCTCATCCTCTGTCATCCCCTTCTCCTCCTGCTTTCCATCTTTCCCAGCATCAGGGTCTTTTCAGATGAGTCAGTTCTTCACATCAGATGGCCAAAGTACTGGAGTTTCAGCTTCAACATCGGTCCCTCCAATGAACACCCAGAACTGATATCCTTTAGAATGGACTGGTTGGATCTCCTTGCAGTCCAGGGGACTCTCAAGAGTTTTCTCCAACACCATAGTTCAAAAGCATCAATTCTTCTGTGCTCAGCTTTCTTCACAGTCCAACTCTCACATCCATACATGACCACTGGAAAAACATGGCCTTGACTAGACGGACCTTGATGGCAAAGTAATGTCTCTGCTTTATAATATGCTATCTAGGTTTTTCTTCCACAGAGCAAGCGTCTTTTAGTTTCATGGCTGCAGTCACCATCTGCTGTGATTTTGGAGCCCAAAAAACTAGTCTGTCAAGGTTTCCCCACCATCTGTTTGCCATCAAGTGATGGGACCGGATGCCATGATCTTAGTTTTCTGAATGTTGAGCTTTATGATAACTTTTTCACTCTCCACTTTCACTTTCATCAAGAGGCTTTTTAGTTCCTCTTCACTTTCTGCCATAAGGGTAGTGTCATCTACATATCTGAGGTTATTGATATTTCTCCCAGCAATCTTGATTCCAGCCTGTGCTTCTTCCAGCCCAGCGTTTCTCCTGATGTACTCTGCATAGAAGTTAAATAAGTAGGGTAACAATATACAGCCTTGATGGACTCCTTTTCCTCTTTGGAACCAGTCTGTTGTTCCATGTACAGTTTTAACTGTTGCGTCCTGACCTACATACAGATTTCTCAAGAGGCAGGTCAGGTGGTCTGGTATTCCCATCTCTTGAGGAATTTTCCACATTTTGTGTTGATCCACACAGTCAAAGGCTTTGGCATAGTCAATAAAGCAGAAATAGATGTTTTCCTGGAACTCTCTTGCTTTTTCAATAATCCAACAGATGTTGGCAGTTTGATCTCTGGTTCCTCTGCTTTTCTAAAACCAGCTTGAATATCTGGAAGTTCACAATTCATGTACTGTTGAAGTCTGGCTTGGAGAATTTTGAGCATTACTTTACTAGTGTGTGAGATGACTGCAATTGTGTGATAGTTTGAACCTTCTTTGGCTTTACCTTTCTTTGAGATTGAAATTAAAACTGACATTTTCCAGTCCTGTGGCCACTGCTGAGTTTTCCAAATTTGCTGCCATATTGAGTGCAGCACTTTCACAGCATCATCTTTTAGGATTTGAAATAGCTCAACTGGAATTCCATCACATCCACTAGCTGTGTTCATAATTATGCTTCCTAATGCCCACTTGACTTCGCATTCCAGGGTGTCTGGCTCTAGGTGAGTGATCACACCATCGTAATTATGGGGGTCATGAAGATTTTTTTTGTATAATTCATCTGTGTATTCTTGCCACCACTTCTTAATATCTTCTGCTTCTCTTAGGTCCTTACCATTTTTGTCCTTTACTGAGCCCATCTTTGCCTGAAGTATTCCATTGGTATCTCTAATTTTCTTGAAAAGATCTCTAGTCTTTCCCATCCCCTTGTTTTCCTAGATTTCTTTGCACTGTTCACTGAGGAAGGCTTTCTTATCTCTCTTTGATATTCTTTGGAAACCTGCTTTCAAATGGATATATCTTTCCTTTTCTCCTTTGCCTTTTGCTTCTCTTCTTTTCACAGCTATTTGTAAGGCCTCCTCAGACAGCCATTTTGCTCTTTGCATTTCTTTTTCTTGCTGTTAGTCTTGGTCCCTGTCTCCTGTACAATGTCAAGAACCTCTGTCCATAGTTCATGAGGCACTCTATCAGATCTAATCCCTTGAATCTATTTCTCACTTCCACTATATAATAGTAAGGGATTTGATTTAAGTCATACCTGAATGGTCTGTTGGTTTTTCCCTACTTTCAAGAAAGTGACCCAGACTTGCCCGGGAGTGTCCAGAAGTCTCCAGCAGAGGCGTGGGTTAGTGGTGGACTGCTGCTGGGTTGGGAGCAGTGAGTGTAGCAGTACATGTTTGGATCTTTTGAAAGAAGTCACCATTATCTTCATTACCTCCATCATAGTTTGGCCCCAGGTAAATAGCAGGGAGGGAACACAGCTCTACCCACAGACAAAAAAATTGGATTAAAGATTTACTGAGCATGGCTCTGCCCATAAGAACAAAACCCAATTCTCCCCCCCTCCCCCACCTCCAGTCAGTCTCTCCCATCAGGAAGCTTCCATAAGCCTCATATCCTTCTTCATCAGAGGGCAGACAGACTGAAAACCACAATCACAGAAAACTAACCAATCTCATCACATGGACCACAGCCTTGCCTATGAGCCATGCCTTGTAGGGCCACCCAATCGGACAGGTCATGGTGGAGAGTTCTGACAAAATGTGGTCCACTGGAGAAGGGAATGGCAAACCACATCAGTGTTCTTGCCTTGAGAACCCCATGAACATTATGAAAAAGCAAAAAGATAGGACACTGAAAGATGAACTACCCATGTTGGTAGGTGGCCAATATTCTAGTGGTATCAGTGGAGAAATTACTCAGAAAGAATGAAATGATGGAGCCAAAGCAAAAACAACACCAAGTTGAGGATGGGACTGGTGATCGAATCAAGGTCTGATGCTATAAAGAGCAATATTGCATAGGAACCTGGAATGTTAGGTCTATGAATCAAGGCAAATTGGAAGTGGTCAAACAGGAGTTGTTAAGAGTAAATGTTGACATTTTAGGAATGAGTGAACTAAAATGGACTGGAATGGATGAATTTAACTCAGATGAGCATTATATCAAATAATGTGGGCAAGAATCCCTTGGAAGAAATGGAATAGCCATCATAGTCAACAGGAATCCAAAATGCAATACTTGGGTGCAATCTTAAAAATGACAGAATTATCCCTGTTCCTTTCCAAGGCAAACCATTCAGTATCACGGTAATCCAAGTCAATGCCCCAACCCATAATGCTGAAGAAGCTAAAGCTGAATGGTTCTATAAAGACCTACAAGACCTTCTAGAACTAACACCAAAAAAAGATGTCCTTTTTGTTATATGGGACTGGAATGCAAAAGTAGGAAGTCAAGAAACACCTGGAGTAACAAGAAAATTTGGTCTTGGAGTACAGAATGAAGCAGGGCAAAGGCTAATTGAGTTTTGCCAAGAGAACACAGCTTTCATATGAACACCCTTTTCCAACAACACAGGAGAAGATTCTACACAAGGACATCACCAGATGGTCAATACCAAAATCAGATTGGTTATATTCTTTGCAGCCAAAGATGAAGCTCTATATAGTCAGCAAAAACAAGACCGGGAGCTGACTGTGGTTCAGATCATGAACTCCTTATTGCCAAATTCAGACTTAAATTGAAAAAAGTAAAGAAAACAATTAGACCATCTTTCATAATATTGATCCTTAAAAAAAAAAGAGAGAGAAGACTCTAATACCTTACACAAAGATGGAAATCTCACACAGTATTAAATACAGATAACTTGTGTGATTGGTAACAGAAGATAAAAATATGGACTGATTACTTACTTAGTATGGAATTGAAAAGCAGAATTGGACAAAGTTTTTAAATAATAGTCATACTCCTCAAATCTAACAAGATACAGTTGGCCTTCCATTTCTGAGGATATGAAATCTGAGGAAATGGACAGAAGGTGGGAATGTACTGCACCACTTTGTATAAGATACTTCATCTTCCTTAGATTTATGTATCCACGGGGATTTTGTTGTTGTCGTTCAGTTGCCAAGTCATGACTGCCTCTCTGTGACCCAATAGACTGTAGTACGCCAGGTTCCTCTGTCCTGAACAATCTCCTGGAGTTTGTTCATATTTATGTCCACTGAGTTGGTGAGGTCACCAAACCATCTCACCTTCTGCTGTCTCCTCCTCATCTGGCCTTCAGTCTTTCCCTGCATCAGGGTCTTTTCCAATGAGTTGGCTCTTTGCATCAGCTGTATTGAAGCTTCAGCTTCAGTAAAATTGTCCTTCCAATGAATATTTAGGATGGATTTCCTTTCAGTTTGACTGATTTGATCTCCTTGCCAGTCCAAGGGATTCTCAAGAGTCTGCTCCAGCACCATAATTTGAAAGTATCGATTCTTCAGCACTCAGCCTTCTTTATGAGCCAACTCTCACATCCATACGTGACCACTGGAAAAAACATAGATCTGACTAGATGGACGTTTGTCAACAAAGTGATTGCTTTTTAATACACTGTCTAGGTTTGTTATAGATTTTCTTCCAAGGAGCAAGCATCTTTTAGTTTCATATCTGCAGTCACCATCTGAGGTGATTTTGGAACCTGAGAAAATAAAATTGGTCACTATTTCCTCTTTTTTGCCTTCTATTGGCCATGAAGTGATGGGGCCAGATGACATGATCTTAGTTTTTTGAATGTGAAGTTTTAAGCCAGATTTTTCACTCTCCTCTTTCACCCTCATCAAGAGGCTCTTTAATTTCTCTTCAGTTTCTGCCATTAGAGTGGTATCATATGCATATTGATGGTTGATATTTCTCCAAACAATCTTGATTCCTGCTTATAATTCACTCAGCCTGGCATTTTGCATGATGTACTCTGCATATAAGTTAAATAAACAGGGTGACAGTATACAACGTTGACATACTCCTTTCCCAGTTTTGAACAATTCCATTGTTCCATGTGGAGTTCTAACTGTTGCTTTTTGACCTGCATACAGGTTTTTCAGGAGACACATAAGGTGATTTGGTACTCTCATCTCTTTAAGAATTTTTGACAGTTTGTTTTGATCCACACAGTCAAAGGCTTTAGCATAGTCAATGAAGCAGATGTTCTTCTGGAATTACCTTGCTTGCTATAAGATCCAATGGATATTGGCAGTTTGATCTCTGGTTTCTCTGCCTTTTCTAAACCAGCTTGTACATCTGGAAGTTCTCTATTCATATACTGCTGAAGCCTAGATTGAAGGATTTTAAGTATAACACTATTAGTATGTAAAATGAGCACAACTGTATGCTAGTTTGAGCATTCTTTGACATTCCCCTTCTTTGGGATTGGAGTGAAAGCTGTCTTTTTCCAATTGGAGTGAAAACTGTCTTTTCCCAGTCCTGTGGCCACTGCTGAGTTTTCCAAATTTGCTAACATACTGAGTACAGCACTTTAACAGCATCATCATTCAGAATTTGAAACAGCTCAGCTGGAATTCCATCACCTCCACTAGTTTTGCTCATAGTAATGCTTCCAAAGTTCCACTTGACACTCCAGGATGTCCAGCTCTAGATGAATGACTATACCATCATGGTTATCTAGATCATCGAGACCTTTCTTGTATAGTTCTTCTGTGTATTCTTGCCACCTCTAATGTCTTCTGCTTCTGTTAGGTCCTGAATGTTTCTGTGTTTTATCATGCCCATCTTTGCATGAAATGTGCCTTGATATCTCCAATTTTCTTGAAGAAATCTCTAGTCTTTCCCATTCTGTTGTTTCCCTCTATTTCTTTGCATTGTTCATTGAAGAAGGCCTTCTTGTGTCTCCTTGCTATTCTCTGGAACTCTGCATTCAGTTGGGTATATTTCCTTTCCTCCCATGCTTTTTTATTTTCTTTTTTCAGCTATATGTGAAGCCTCCTCAGACAACCATTTTGCCTTCTTGCATTTCTTTTTTGGGGGTATGGTTTTGATCACTGCCTCCTGTACATGTTATGAAACTCTGTCCATAGTTCTTCAGGCATGCTACCAGATCTAATCCCTTGAATCTATTTATCACCTCTACTATGTAATCATAATGAATGTGATTTAGGTCATGCCTGAATTGCCTAGTGGTTTTCCCCACCATCCTCAATTTAAACCTGAATTTTGCAATAAGAAGCTAATGATCTGAGCCATAGTCAACTCTGGGTCTTGTTTTTTTCTCACTGTATGGAGCCTCTCCTTCTTTAGCTACAAAGGATATAATCAATTTGATTTTGGTATGGACCATTTGGTGACATCCATGTGTAGAGTTGTCTCTTGTGTTGTTGGAAAAGGGTGTTTTCTATGACCAGTGTGTTCCCTTGGCAAAGCTCTGTTAGCCTTTGCCCTGCTTCATCTTGTACTTCAAGGACAAACTTGCCTGTTACTCCAGATATCTCTTCGTACTTTTATATTCCAATCCCCTATGGTGAAAAGGACATCTTTTTTTTTTTTGGTGTTAGTTCTAGAAGGTCTTGTAGGTCTTCATAGAACTGATCACCTTCAATTTCTTTAGCATCAGTGGTTGGGCCATAGACTCATATTACTATGATGCTAAATGGTTTGCTTTGGGAAAGAACTGAGATCATTCTGTCTTTTTTGAGATTTTTACCCAAGTACTGCATTTCAGAATCTTTTATTGACTGTGAGGGCTACTCCATTTCTTCTAAGGGATTGTTGCCTACAGTAGTAAATATAATGGTCACCTGAAATAAATTCTCCCAATCCCATCTATTTTAATTCACTGATTCCTAAAATGTTGATGTTCATTCTTTCCATCTCCTGCTTGACTACATCCCATTTGATTTGATTCATGGAACTAACATTCCAGATTTCTATGCAATATTGTTCTTTACAACATCAGGCTTTATTTTTACCACCAGACACATCCATAACTGAGCATCATTTCTGCTTTGGCACAACCACTTCATTCTTTCTGGAGCTGTTAGTAATTGTCCTCTATTCCTCCCCAGGAGCATGTTTGACACTTTCTGATCTGGGGGAGGGGGCAGTTATCATCTGGCGTCATATCTTTTTTACCTTTTCATACTGTCCATGGGGTTCTCCAGGCAAGAATACTGGAGTAGATTGCCATTTCCTTTTCCAGTGGACCACAAGGATCCTGGAACCAATTTCATGTGGATCCCAAGGGATCATTATATGTTCTTAATATCCATTTGGTCCTTAAAAAAACAAATATTTCTATTCAGGTTAATTTATATTAGTCACAATGTAACATGATCCTTCTTTCACACACTATTTGGTGTGACCTTGGGCAAATAAAGCTGCCTTTATTAACTTTAATTTCATCATTTGTGAATATAGGAATAGTATCATTTCTGTTGTGGGACATGTAATAATTAAACAAGATCAAGCGCATGAAAGCTTTTAACCAAGCACATGGCAGACAGAAGTTGTAAGCAGGAGGAGTAATAAATGGTGATTTTCTTACTGACTTATAGCAATATTCTATTAGCGTTAACAAAATTTTGCATTTTCCAAAGAAAATATATACCCTATGGAAAAAAATATGTGTCTATCTGGGAGGTTAGGGAATGGAATAGGATTTCATGTTCAGGTCAAAAACCTTTTTAAGAAATCCCCTACACAGTGTTTCTAAGGCAATTATTAGAATGATTGGGATCTAAGTCAGCGATATCAATGGAGAATGAGAATTTTTATCCCTAAGTCACTTAAGTCAGATAACACTTTTGCCCTAATAATTCACATGTGAAAACAGAAAGACATTGACTATTGAAAAAATTGCGTCTTTTATTTTCTTTGTCTTTCATGCCTAACCTTGCATAAAAATTATTATTATTATCAAACTTAAAATTCTTCGAGCTTTTTTTTAAATGGAAAGATTAAAACTTAAAACTATGGTTTCATATGGTCAGAACTGTGGGGAGAATTTAGTTCATCACTCCTGAATAATGGTAGAGAAAGTATACGGTCAGTAAAATCATGAAAAGTATATTTCTCTTAAAAAACACAGGGGAGAAGAGGTGAAGGACCCTAAAGCTGAAGACACAGCAAAAAGAATAAGAGAAGCAGTATGGGTAAGGGGCAAGTAAGGACAATAAGCAAGAAAGGAACCCCGGAAAACAAAGGTCTGTCTGACATGGCCACATGCAGCCTGGTCATTGTACAAGGAGGGGTAAGGTCAGCAAGGAGCTGAAGGCATAGAAGGGAGCATCGGGTAACTCAGGATGACCCGGCTCCAGGGAAACCTGAACTCCAGTAGGAGAGAAGGTATATTTCAGGTAGACCAGGGAGCATTCAAAATAAAAGAAACTGGATATCAGAAAACATTTTGTGATGCTGTAATGAGATCTCTGTTGGATTCATGCCCTAAGCAATACAATGCAAGTCCTGTCATTTGAAACATACTGAGTTAGAGAAATCTACTGAAATACTCTCTGTAAGGGATTATTCTTATATCATCACAACACTTATTTTATGGCTGCATTCTTTTAGTGCAAATTCTGTGTTCCTTTTGTAACTCAGTAGTCTACTAAAACAGAAGAACCTGAAGTTAGTCAGTGAGAGGTACTGTTTGTGTTTGTATAGAACTGGTTTTTTTTTTTTTTTCCTTTGGGTTTTGTTTTAATATCTTGATGACACCACATTTCCTTTCTTTATCTAAACCTATCCAACTGTGAAGTTAGAATCCTTGAGATAACCAGACCATCCAATTAGGGCATTTATGTAGCCTGCATAAAGCACTTGGGTAATTGGCCCTTTATGTGGGACTGTGTAAGGGAATGGAATAAAAACAGGAAATAGACACCCTCAACTGCTTCTCATAGTTCGCTTGTCGTTTTCGCAGCTCTCTGTGTGGCAGACTCTTACTCTGTTTAGCTGTCAAACTAAATCAGAAAATGTTTGTCATTCACTGTAGTGAAATATTTCATCTTCCTACGCATGTAGATTTCTGCAACTTTGCATTAAGAACAAGAAGCCTTGTTTTCAAATAGCACATCCCACCCCCGCCCC
>SJYQ01000603.1:642253-654240 GCA_006410935.1 Redunca redunca | reverse complement strand
CCATCAGCCTGTCTAGACAAGTTATTTCATGGTTATTTGAATGTAGCAGAATAACTTTATTTATTGCTTTATACTTAACTGGAACATTCAAGCCAATATGAATGAGCCCAAATCACAGAGTCAATTGCCATTTAAATATTTGCTAAATCTCAAGGTAATTTCTAGCAGAAATTACTAGTATCAGTATCTAACCTAGTGATCAACCGTTTACAGGATTCTTTCACACCTGTTACTTTATTTAGTACTCTTAACAACTTGATATGGAAGGTACTTTTAGTCTCATTGACCTGATGTGAAAATGAGCAATCACTGAAGTTAAGGAATTCCTCTAAGAAAGTGTCAAGCTATCAAATATCAGAGTCAAAACTCAAAGTCATATCTTCTATTTCCATGCTTAGTGCTCCATCCAATAAACCATATCTGACAGGTGGATGAAAACAAGGTTATTTCTTAACAAGTTCATAACATCAAGAAAAGAAATAAGAAAATCTCTACTGCTGTAAGGGTAGGATAGTTACCATGTCTGAAATTATACACTAAACAACCATTGGAAGAAACTTTTACATGACTCTAATAAAAAGTCTGTACAAAATAAAACTGTTTAAATGTCTACTATCTATAATGGTTGAACTAGACAGAGAGTAGTTATGCCAAAGGTTGCATGCAAAATTATACAGTTTTCACTGCAGAACCATAAGCTGCCTGCACTTTGCCCCATTTATAACCTCTATATAACAACCTTACTTTCACCTGCATATACTTTTAAGATAAATTGTCAAAGTAAGCTGAGTGAAAGTGTCAGATACTTCAGTATATCCCAGAATTTATGATTCATGGAAATCAGCAAATGTGCCAAAGTGATGGGAGAGCAGAAAGTGTCAAAAATGATTAAAGTAGTTATAAAAAAGAAAGGCTCATTGAACCTCTTGAGAGGAAAGGTCTGATTAAGAATCTCACCAAAATTTAAACCTAGCTTTTTTGGAAGAGATATGGAAATAAGTAGGCAAATTAGAAGTTACGCGATCAATGGACAGTAAAAATAAAAATCTAACATTTTTATTTCACTTTAGAACCTTGAGAGCATCATTGACATGGGCACTTCAAGCCTCCTGTAGAGCTAGATCATTTACATCCTTCTTCTTAATACCTTCCGCCAACTAACAATTCCAAAATTACAGCTAAGTTAAAGACATTGCCTGTTACTTGCTGTATCTTGGAACACAGATCTCCCCTTGGAGAGCTCTGAGCTCATTCAATGAGGCATAGCACTTAATTTCATTTGCAGAGCTGCTGCTATTCAACTTTCCACAAATTAAATGAGATCATTCATTGCTTCCTCTGTAGGCTAATGGGACTTATATTGTTTGTCCACATTTAATGTCCTAATATCTCAGTTTCATGGTCTAATGTTTAATAACAAATCAGTAATGGAATTGAATGTACTGTAAGAAAAAAAAATATCTCTTCAGTTTATTACCTTGCTGTGGCTCTATGGAACGTTAGACAACTTCTATCTCAGAATTGTAAACTTAGATGCCTACAGGGACCAGGCAGGCTATAAATGTGTGAACTGAACTTGATGTTAGAAAATAGAATAAGTTGGTTCCCATGATAACCTAAAACATATTTCTTATTTAAAGGTGTGAAAATTACAATTAAGAAAAAATAAGACACACAAACATACCAAGTGTCTATAGCTGGGTTTTGCCCAAAGCCTCACCAGTTCTTAAACCTAATCTTGCCTACCTCTTCCATTTTATAAGTTAGAAAATAAATAGTAAACAAAAATACTTAATTACCAAATTCATTTATGATCCAAAGTATAGTACCTGAAAAACTGTAACAACACTTTATACCTGAGAGGAACTGCAAATATTCATAATTTTGACCTGTAAGAGGAGAAAAACATCCTTTTTAGAGGAAGAGAAAGCCTGGCATTGGATTAAGGTAAAGAACCAAACTGTTGGAATTAGCATGTGAAGTATGTTAATGAGAAAAATGAATACCTGAGAGAAAGCTATACATGTGATCAAGATAACAGATATGGTTTAGAAGATTGGACTAATTAAGGTAGATACATCAGCTCTAGAAAGAGACCACGTAAGTTGGAACATTAAATAGACAAACATGGTTTTTCTTTTTTTCTTTTCTAGTTATAAGCCTAGTCTTCAGCTAAATAGGCATTTTCAAGCAACCAAACTACAAAAACTGGCAAACTGTAAACTGCCTGTGGCTTCTGTAATTAATTGAAGTTAATGTTTCTTTACGAATTTAGATTTAGAAAATAACCACAAGATGCTTGTATAAATAATTATAAACCATGAAATTTATTTGGAGACAACAGGTGGAAACACATCATTGATACCAAATTTCTGTTCTTAATAAGATGAGGTGGCAAGCCCAAATATGCTAGCTCAAGTGAGCAAGATTTTAAAAAAGAGCAATGATCCTGGTAATTAAACATATGTTTGTACTCACAGGATCCTAGATAGCATATTCAAAAGCAGAGATATTACTTTGCCAACTAAGGTCCGTCTAGTCAAGGCTATGGTTTTTCCTGTGGTCATGTGTGGATGTGAGAGTTGGACTGTGAAGAAGGCTGAGCGCCGAAGAATTGATGCTTTTGAACTGTGGTGTTGGAGAAGATTCTTGAGAGTCCCTTGGACTGCAAGGAGATCCAACCAGTCCATTCTGAAGGAGATCAGCCCTGGGATTTCTTTGGAAGGAATGATGCTAAAGCTGAAACTCCAGTACTTTGGCCACCTCCTGCGAAGAGTTGACTCACTGGAAAAGACTCTGATGCTGGGACGGATTGGGGGCAGGAGGAGAAGGGAGCGACAGAGGATGAGATGGCTGGATGGCATCACTGATTCAATGTACGCGAGTTTGAGTGAACTCTGGGAGATGGTGATGGACAGGGAGGCCTGGCGTGCTGCGATTCATGGGGTCGCAAAGAGTCGGCCACGACTGAGTGACTGAACTGACTCTTTGTTTGACATTATACCAATTCTCAGTATTTGGTAAAAAGGAAAAAAAAATACTAATAAAATAAGTTGTTTCATTTAATGTTGTTTTCAAGTTCTGTGTTTTCACTAAGCTAAGAAACCTCTTAGGAAACAGATTCTTTTTTTTAAATCATAGATTCACTATTCCATTTGCTGTTTTAGAAATAACTCACTCTTTTGGCCAATGTAGTTGTTTCAGCAACTAAAAATATGTAAAACATTTTGGAAAGGTGACATTTGGCTGAAGTTTTAAGGTTTGTGATTTTTAACTTGAGATGTTCTGAACAATGTGTTTCCAGTTGTCCTATAAAAATCATTTTATTGAGTGAAAAAGCTAACAAGAAAAATTCTTTCATATCTGATACTGTAAAAAGTTTTCTGGGGACAGATTCATTATATATGAATGAAATGACATTTAAAATTGGAAACTTATTTTTCAGTGTAAAATTAAAGAAAATGAATGAAGAATGTTCTGTTATAAAGCTGGGTGAAGGGGGAAAGGATAGCAGGTGTAGCTTAAATGACTTAACAAACAAAGAAGTATTTCAGATGAAGAAAATGTTTCAGATAAAAAGAACAGTTCAGGTAGAAGGAATTAAGTGGGCCTGAAATCATAAGTCAAATTGTCAGCGTCTCCTTTGGAAGGTGGTTCAGAAGGAGGAAACAATTAAATTGATCTGTCTCAGAAGTAAGTGTCCAGGGAGTTGACCTAAAATTCAAAGATTTATGAGTTTCTTCAGGGACTTGATATTATGAATAATGAAGAGAAAAACAACTTTAATGTAGTCAATACCTACATTTTAATATATGAATATAAATGAAAACAAACTATTTTAAATAAGTGGTGAAAATGACCTCATGCAAAGCAAGACTGGGAGAAAATTGTGACAGAGAAATTCTGATACCAGATGGTGTAGTTGAATTTAATCTTACTACTGTTTTTTTTTAATTTCTGGTAATATTTGCATGACAAAGATGATTTTCAAGGGCAACTCTCTTCTGTTAATCTGATTGATTGATTTAATCTGCCAGTCCAAATTTTCCCTTGCTTGTTAGCTGAATAAAATTATCTGATGAAATAATGTCCTGAAATGTCTCAGTCTCAAACACTCCCAAAGCACCTTTCCATACATCTTCTCCCTGTACATTTGCCATCATGAAAGTAATATCTTCACTACTGAGAAAGTAATAAGATTCTAAATTATGAAATTAGTTATCAATGGATTCAAACTTTTTACATATATTTATACCTTCAAATGTTATATTTAAGTCAAATGGCTTAGTTAACATAAAAGCAGAAAACAATAAAAAGAACTTTTAAGGGTGGAAGGGGAAGAATTACTTGTTCTGGGTGCCAGTTTATCATAAAAATATCAGAAGAAGTAGAGTCAGTGACTTGACACAAATCGTTTAAAACACTGTCCACATAGATTGTTTTGTCTTTTGTATTTAAATTTGTTATAAATGTATATATAAACTTATAGTGGGTTGTAAGATCCTTGAAGTCAGATCCTGTGTCTTGTCTCCCACAGTAGACCTATTCCTAGCACAATGCCTCATAGTTAGAACATGATCCTAAATATGTCCTGGAGAAATTCACAGTCATATTTGGAAGAAAAAAAATGCATTTGGGATCAGAAAACATATAATCTTAAATAGCCAGTTTTTAATTCTATTATATTGATTAGATATGAAGATGTATGGACATGGTACTGATAGCTTACAGAGGTTGTTGCCGAGTTTGTGATCTCTGAAGGAGAAGATTTAACTCAAAACTGGGTCTCAGTCACTCAGAGCTTTGTGCAGCAAAATTTAAAGTGACAGGACAGAGAAAGCTTCGGACATAGACATTGGAAGCTGGTAGAAAAAGAATTCACCCTCACTAGTTTAAGCAGGGCCTTATATACTTCTCAAATGGCTGCTAAGAACAGATAAAAAGAATACCTCAAGGTTGTAAGAGTTCCATAGACCCTTACCCAAGTCATACATCCTGAGATAACTTCAGTGCAACGTTAGCCAGAAGGAGCAAGTTCCTGGCAAGATCTCTCTGTGAGATATGCTGTTGCTGTGTAATCAGGGGTACAATTCTTGAGAAACAGGTTCCCATGCAAGATTTGTTACAATTAAAATCAATAGCATAGAGCCTAAGAAAAGCATTTCCTTAAGTAAGGCATTGTCCTGCAGTGTAATTATCAGCTCCAGGACCTAAAGAAAGGCCAGTTCTTGGGCAAGATACCTTGTTGCACAAGGCTTAGGGAAGGCAAGACCAAACAGGTTCACCTTCTCCTTAAAGGGCACTGGATTCCCTGCCTAAGTTAACTCTAAGTACATAACAGTATTTAACTAGGTTTTCTAGAGTGTTCCCTAAAATCTCAATATAGTTCATTTAAAAGATACATCACACCTGCAGAACAAAAATTGCCTTAATTTTGTAAAACCCCTGAGGAAACGATAAAGGTTTAAAAAAAAAAATTCTAGCCCCCTCATAACAATTAGAAATAATCCGTTCAGAATTCAGTCACCTTCCTCCTTGAATGACATGTAATTATAAATATGACCCTTGCTTTATGAGTGAAGACTTGGTCTTCTGCATTTAGTGGAACACAGTTTTTTTCTCTATGAAAGCAATGTGTATGCGTGCATGTAGTTGCTCTGTTGTGTCCAACTCTGTGGCTCAATGGACTGTACCCACCAGGCTCTTCTGCCCATGGAATTTACTAATACCAAAAGCTAATTAAAAAGCCAACAAGTATTAAACTCCTATTCCCTAGGTACTCTGAGATCACCAAAGAACCTTGATACTCTTTCTTTCGTATTCTACAGTATTAATGGAAAACCAAGAAATATAAATTTACATTGCTAATGAAAATACTGGGATATACAAAACACCCATGAAAAAAGAAATTGGATTTGGAAAATATGGTTCCTTAATCTAGACAGTTTTTCTGTTTTTAAATTCAGTTCAGTCGCTCAGTCGTGTCCAACTTTGCAACCCCATGAATCGCAGCATGCCAGGCCTCCCTGTCCATCACCAACTCCCAGAGTTCACTCAAACTCACGTACATCGAGTCAGTGATGCCATCCAGCCATCTCACCCTCTGTCATCCCCTTTTACTCCTGCCCCCAATCCCTCCCAGTATCAGAGTATTTTCTAATGAGTCAACTCTTCGCATGAGGTGGCCAAAGTACTAGAGCTTCAGCTTTAGCATCATTCCTTCCAAAGAACACCCAGGGCTGACCTCCTTTAGAATGGACTAGTTGGATCTCCTTGCAGTCCAATGGACTCTCAAGAGTCTTCTCCAACACCACAGTTCAAAAGCATCAGTTCTTTGGTGCTCAGCTTTCTTCACAGACCAGCCCTCTCATCCATACATGACCACTGGAAAAACCATAGCCTTGACTAGACGGACATTTGTTGGCAAAGTAGTATCTCTGCTTTTCAATATGCTATCTAGGTTGGTCATAACTTTTCTTCCAAGGAGTAAGCGTCTTTTAATTTCATGGCTACAGTCACCATCTGCAGTGATTTTGGAGCCCAGAAAAATAAAGTCTGACACTGTTTCAAGTGTTTCCCCATCTATTTCCCATCAAGTGATGGGACCAGATGCCATGATCTTCGTCTTCTGAATGTTGAGCTTTAAGCCAACTTTTTCACTCTCCACTTTCACTTTCATCAAGAGGCTTTTTAGTTCCTCTTTACTTTCTGCCATGAGGGTGGTGTCATCTGCATCTGAGGTTAATGATATTTCTCCCAGCAATCTTGATTCCAGCTTGTGCTTCTTCCAGTCCAGTGTTTCTCATGATGTACTCTGCATATAAGTTAAATAAGCAGGGTGACAATATACAGCCTTGATGTACTCCTTTTCCTATTTGCAACCAGTCTGTTGTTCCATGTCCAGTTCTAACTGTTGCTTCCTGACCTGCATATAGGTTTCTCAAGAGGCAGGTCAGGTGGTCTGGTATTCCCATCTCTTTCAGAATTTTCCACAGTGTGTTGTGATCCACACAGTCAAGTGCTTTGGCATAGTCAATAAAGAAGAAATAGATGTTTTTCTGGAACTCTCTTGCTTTTTCCATGATCCAGAGGATGTTGGCAATTTGATCTCTGGTTCCTCTGTTGTCAGGGTCCAGCCCCAGTGGATCTAGGGAATTTGAAGCGGGGACGGAGTCGACGTCTTAGGAAAGAATTACTTAATTAGAGATATAAAGAAGGATTAGGAAAGAACAGTGTAGTAGGAAAATTAGTGGAGAAAAGAGGCTGATATTCCTTGGTTTACACAGAAAGCTAATAAAGTCTCAAGACAAGAAACTTGCACCGTCTACGTTAGGCCACAGGCGCCCACTTGAATAGCGGAGGGTGCCCTGCCTTGGGTCTCTCATGTGGGTCTTAGAAGCCCAGGCAAATAAGTAGACACGGAGAGCCTCCGGGTTCCAAGGGATCAGCCTGAAAATGAGAGAACAAGAAAAGACCACATGGGGGAAACCAGCCTTTCCAGGAACTGGTCCGTCCTTTATTTTCCTTTATTTTTATAGTTTTGGTTGTACATAGAGATCAATGGATAATAAAAGTTATGCAGGGTCAGCAGCCCTGACCCTTATCAAGACCAGGCTTTCTTCCTGCAAATCTTTCCGTATACAAAGGGTCTCAGGTGATTTACATTATCTTCTGGCCAAAAGGCCTGTTAACATTTTATGGCTTTCTTCCTTAATGAATGTTAATCTCATTTTCCTTGTGTTTTTTTTTTTATTTGCATCACCTTCAAAGTACTAAATAAAGTTATATTAAAAGATATGAAAACTTGGCAGCAAGTATTGGCTCAACAATGCAACCCTTAATCAATTTTATTCTAATGATTTTTCCTAGAATTTCTTAAGCTTTCAGTGCCTCTCACAGTTGGGAGGCTGGAAACAATTCACTTGCGCAGTTGTAAAAATCCAGACAGACGGTCAGGTAAGTTAGATAGCTATCAGAGGGGTTTAAGCTGAGACATTCTTTTTATGCCCAGGAGACTTATTGACTGGAGCTCTAAGTTAATTCCTTTTAGAGGAAAGTGGTGGGGGACAGCCCCTGTTAATGTCAGAAGCGTAAGCAAAAAGCATAATGCAGTATGGCAGGCAGACTCTGGTTTTGGGGGTAGATATTTGAGAAAATCCAGTGAGGCTCCCTTAAGGCCAGACTCGCCTTTGCCTGTAGGACCCCTTAACCTCATGACCTTTGCCACGGACAGGACTCCTCGTGCTGGCTCCCAGCACTCTGTCTTTTCTAAAACCAGCTTGAACATCTGGAAGTTCATGGTTCACCTATTGCTGAAGCCTGGCTTGCAGAATTTTGAGCATTACTTTACTAGCGTGTGAGATGAGTGCAATTGTGTGGTAGTTTGAGCATTCTTTGGCATTGCCTTTCTTTTGGATTGGAATGAAAACTGAACTTTTCCAGTCCTATGGCCACTGCTGAATTTTCCAAACTTGCTGGCATATTGAGTGCAGCACTTTCACACCATCATCTTTCAGGATTTGAAATAGCTCAACTGGAATTCCATCACCTCCACTAGCTTTGTAGTGATGATTTCTAAGGCCCACTTGACTTCACATTCCAGGATGTCTGGCTCTAGATGAATGATCACACCATCGTGCTTATCTGGGTCATGAAGATCTTTTTTGTACAGTTCTTCTGTGTATTCTTGCCACCTCTTCTTAATATCTTCTGCTTCTGTTAGGTCCATACCATTTCTGTCCTTTATCAAGCCCATCTTTGCATGAAATGTTCCCTTAGTATCTCTTTTAAATTCAGGTAGAAACAAATCCCATGATATCAGAATGGAGTCATAGGATTTGCTCCTTGGTTTTTCTAATAGACATCAATGTCTTCAAAATATTTTAGGCAGGAAAAATTGTTTGAAGACAATAAAGGCCTGCTTAACCCAAGTTAAAGATATTTATTATAAAAATTCATATTTTTAAAATTTACAGAAAAACAGAACAACCAGATTTCAGTACTACTGGTAACAAAGCTCCAGAGAGCTCATCTGTAGAAGTTCATGGACCTTTACTCTAATGATCTGCCATTACCTCAGCTAGCAGCTTATTAGGTTTCCACATATCTTAGTTCATATTCTCAAAAGGGAACCTGATTAATTCAGATTGGTTTATGGATTAGTTCCTCTGGGGTTGGATAGCTACTCTTGGCTCAATCAACCATGTCAGGGGAATGGCGTTTCTAATTAAGAAAAAGGAAAAGGAAACAAAATCTTTCTATAGCAGAGGTTTTTACAATGCCTGTATATATTTATTTATGTGTAAATGTATAACAGAAAACAGACTTTATGGATATTAGTAAAGTGTCATTATCTTATTCTATGGAGGTATATTTCATGGTGAGCTGTTAACAGTTCTTCTTTATATTCAACATATTCATCTATGTAGCTCACAAGCTACATAGATGCTTAAGTTAAAACCCAAGTTTTCATTTTGACTGGGCCCCTTAAGTTACCACACATATCCCAATCACCAAATCCTAGCTCATCTATATCCTAAATAACTCATTATGCTGAAATCATCTATCAATGGGTGAAAATCTCCCATTACATGATAAAATCAATGGAGGAATGGATTGTGTTCAGATTTTTCATATTTGTATCTCTAGTACCTAATACAGAGAAGGCAATGGCAACCCACTCCAGTACTCTTGCCTGGAAAATCCCCATGGATGGAGGAGCCTGGTAGGCTGTAGTCCATGGGGTCACTAAGAGTCGGACACGACTGAGCGACTTCACTTTCACTTTTCACTTTCATGCATTGGAGAAGGAAATGGCAACCCACTCCAGTGTTCTTGCCTGGAGAATCCCAGGGACAGGCGAGCCTGGTGGACTGCCGTCTATGGGCTTGCACAGAGTCGGACACGACTGAAGTGACTTAGCAACAGCAGCAGCAACAGCATCAGCAGCAGTACCTAATACAATGCTTGGCACTAGCAACCCTGTCTGATATGTTGATTGTAGCTCTTTGCAACCCAACTGCAGAGTACTCTGCTACACAGTGTCCACAGGAAATGACACCGTAAACATGTCTTGTTTAAGTTGCTAACTTTGTGGTAGTATTAATATGCAATGATAGATAAAATAGCCATTTTTTTTTCTTTCTGCATTAAATTTTTAAAAATAATTAATGACAAAGTCTCATTTTAAATTCTGAATCTATGATTTTATTTTCTACAACAATCTAGTATTTATCATTTAATGATTTTTTTTTATTAACTTGGCACAGAGCCCAACATGGTGGAATGAGTGAGCAGGATGAAGGCCAGTGGTGGGAAAATCACTTTTTTTTTTTTTTTTTGGTCCCCCCCCCTCCCTGCCTTGTTTCAGTTCAGAAGACTTTTGCTGTTTTAGTCAGGAATAATAATCAAATATTTGTTTAGCATCTGTGTCATATGTCTATACCTCTTAATTTTTCCTAAGAGTCCATGAAGTTAGCAGGTGCCCTGAATTTGTCTCAAGTTCAGATCAATATATCACATGTGCCTCTACTTTAGGAACATTCTACTCCTATTCAGAAAAGAGTAGATGGTTACAGTTCTTGATCTATATAATCATACATTGATATAGCAGAGACTCTTCAAACGACCATTTCCTCTAGATGGTTCCAGAGACCAGATATCCTGAGTCATCTAAGTAATCCTGCAACCTGATAGAAATCCATTTTAACCTATTAATACAATGGTACATGTGAGAAATGAATTTTACCACTCAAATACTCCAAAGAAGTTACAAAACTAAATAAAGAATGCTGAATAAAACTAAAGGAGTGACAATTTCATATATGTAGCCTACATGATTTATTGCTGCTATACCTGGGTATGAACTTCGGAGTATGAAACTCTGTGTTAATCTCTCCTTCTATCAGGAGGCAGTAATCTTCCAGATGGACAAGCTCTCCTTTCCATCTGTTCCTGGAGTTTCCTAAGTCCACAGGTGTATCAAGTTTCCAATTGCTTCTAGAATTCCTGCTTCTGGGAGGCTAGTAACGCCTCAGCTTGCCCTAGAATGTGACTGAGGCTTTGAGGCAGCATCACCAAAATTCTTGACCTTTGTGATATGCTGTCTCTCAAACTAAAGGATTCAGAACACCCACAAGAACACTTAGCTATTAAAGGCAACACATTTGAGCAATGGAAATTGATTAAAAGGGAATGATTCTCTACTCACAGTAAGCCCAGACATCACACGGCAGAGGACACATGCTTTAAGTTAGGAACCCAAGTCTAGCAAGTGACATTGAGTGTATCCTAAGATTTCAATATGTATACATGTAAGCAGCTCTGTTTGCACAGATTAGATAATCATTGCTTTGGAGACAAAAAAGATTTCCTCCTTTGAAAAGGAGCTCTGGCTACTATGATTTTTATAACCACATTATGATAATGTATTCAATCTTAAAATGTATTCAAGTATCTTAGGGTCTCAAAAATGATTATTCAGGGTAGTATCTATGAATAAAACAAAAACATAAAATATTTGACTATAAGCACTTATTTTATTTGCAAAATGGTAAAAAAAAATGTAACAATAATTTGCTGCAGGGTATATTCTTAGCTAAAGGACAAAATGACTCTGAAACATACTATATGCAACTAAAAATCCTGAGCATTACCTATTTGTAAACCAGTGATAATTTATTTTCAGATAGTGTCCAGCTCATAAAGAAATCCAAATTTTGTATTCATGATTGAACATAGGTAGGAAATAAGAGTCTTATTTGCATAACTCTAGATGTCTTTAAAAATTATTTGGTTATTTCAATGTTTGCCAACATTTTTCTTAAAAGCAAAGTTTTGTTTAAAGGTTTATAAGGAAAAATCTATGTTCCCTCTTTAAAAGAGGAAAAGAATTCATAATTCTTAATTCATTTAATTATGAATTAAAGAGAGAAAGTGTAGTTTAACATTGATTTTAAAATAATAATTCCATAGTTGTATTCTATAGG
>SJYQ01000603.1:581714-635594 GCA_006410935.1 Redunca redunca | reverse complement strand
CTTTAAGGATATTGGAAACTTAGAGAAAAATGCTGAATACCTTTGTGTTGTTTAAGCAAAGCTTATTTTAAAAAAAGAATTTACATTTACAACATTAATCTAAATATTACAATGTAAAGTATAACCCTATTAATAAACCATCAAAACTGCAATTTTTTTTTATTTTTAAACATCTATAGATCTGTTTAATATAACACATAATTTAAAAGCATTTACCAAACTTTCTCCATGGTCTTAAGCTTACAGCCAGAAGACAACACATATTGTCTATCATGTGTTGTGTTGTGTTGCAATTCTTGTGGTTGTTCACTCACTCAGTCATGTCCAACACTTTGTGACCCTAAGTGCTACAGCAAGACAGGATGCCCTGTCCTTTCAATCTCCCTAAGTTTCCTCAAACTCATGTCCATTGAATCAGTGATACCGTTCAACCATCTCATCCTTTGTTATCCCCTTCTCCTCCTGCCTTCAGTCTTTCCCAGCATCGGGGTTTTTTCCAATGAGTAAGCCCTTAGCATCAGGTGGCCAAAGTGTTGGAGCTTCAGCTTCAACATCAGTCTTTCCAATGAATGTTCAGGATTGATTTCCTTTAGGATTGATTGCTTTGATATCCTTGCTATCCAAGGGATTCTCAAGAGTCTTCTCCAACACCACAGTTCAAAAGCATCAATTCTTCAGCGCTCAGCCTTCTTATTAGTCCAACTCTCATATCTGTACATGACTACTGGAAAAAATGTAGCTTTGACTATGCAAAACTTTGTTGGCAAAGTGATGTTTCTGCTTTTTTAATACACTGTCTAAGTTTGTCATAGCTTTTCTTCCAAGCAGCAAGCATCTTTTAATTTCATGGCTGTAGTCACTATCTGCAGTGATTTTGGAGCCCAAGAAATTAAACTGTCTCTGTGTCCATTGTTTCCCCATTTATTTGCCATGACGTGATAGGACTGGGTGCCATGATCTTAGTTTTTTGAATCTTGAGTTTTAAGCCAGCTTTTTCACTCTCCTCTTCCACCTTCATCAAGAGGCTCTTTAGTTCCTCTCCACTTTCTGCCATAAGAGTAGTGTCATCTGCATATCTAAGGTTACTGATAATTCTCTGGCAATCTTGATTCTAGCCTGAGCTTCATCCAGCCCAGCATTTTGCATGATGTACTCTGCATATAGGTTAAATAAGCGGGGTGACAATATACAGCCTTGACATACTCTTTCCCAATTTGGAACCAGTCTGTCGTTCCATGTCCAGTTCTAACTGCTGCTTCTTGACCTGCATGCAGATTTCTCAGGAGACAGGTAAGGTGATCTATTCTCATCTCTTTAAGAATTTTCCACAGTTTGTTGTGATCCACACAGTCAAAGGTTTTTGTGTAGTCAATGAAGCAGTTGCTTTTTTGGAATTCGCTTTTTTTTCTGTCATCCAACAGATGTTGGCAATTTGATCTCTGATTCCTCTGCCTTATCTAAATCCAGCTATTACATCTGGAAGTTCTCATTTCATGTACTGTTGAAGCCTAGCTTGAAGGATTTTGAGCACTACCTTGCTAGCATGTGAAATGAGTGCAATTCTATAGTAGTTTGGACATTCTCTGGCATTACCCTTCTTTGAGATTGGAATTTAAAATGACGTTTTCCAGTTTTGTGGCCACTGCTAAGATTTCCACATTTGCTGGCATATTGAGTGCAGCACTTTTAATAGCATCATCTTTTAGGATTTGAAATATCCCAGCTGGAATTCCATCACCTCCCTAGCTTTGTTTGTTGTAATGCTTTCTAAGGCACACTTGACTTCACACTCCAGGATGTCTGGCTCTAGATGAGTGTTCACATCATTGTGGTTATCCTGATCATTAAAACTATTTTTTGTATAGTTCTTCTGTATATTCCTGGCACCTCCTCTTAATATCTTCTGCTTCTGTTAGGTCCATACCATTTCTATCCTTTATTGTGCCCATCTTTGCATGGAATGTTCCCTTGGTAGCTCTGGTTTTCTTAAAGAGATCTCTAGTCTTTCCCATTCTTTTGTTTTCCTCTATTTCTTTGCATTATTCACTTAAGAAGTCTTTCTTATCTCTCCTTGCTATTCTTTGAAACTCTGCATTCAGATGGGTGTATCTTTTCTTTTTTTCTTTGTCTTTGTCTCTTCTTTTCTTAGCTGTTTGCAAGACATCCTCAGACAACCATTTTGCCTTTATGCATTTCTTTTCCTTGGGGATCATTTTGTTCACTGCCTCCTGTGGAATGTTATGAACCTCTGTCCATAGTTTTTCTGGCACTCTGTCTATCAGATCTAATCCCTTGAATCTATTTGTCACTTCCACTATATAATTACAAGGGGCATGACTTAGGTCCTACCTGAATGGCCTAGTGATTTTCCCTACATTCTTCAAATTAAGTCTGAATTTTGCAATAAGGAGTTCACGATCTAATCACAATCAGTTCCTGGTCTTGTTTTTGTTGACTTTATAGATCTTCTCCATCTTCAACTGCAAAGAATATACTCAATATGTTTTTGGTATTGACCATCCTGTGATGTCCATGTGTAGTGTCTTCTCTTGAGTTGTTGGACAAGAGTGTTTGCTATGACCAATGTGTTTTCTTGGCAAAACTCTTGTTAGCCTCTGCCCTGCTTCATTTTGTGCTCCAAGGCCAAATTTGCCTGTTACTCCAGGTATCTCTTGATTTCCTAGCTTTGCATTCCAGCCCCCTATGATGAATTTGTTGTAATTAGAAGTAACTAATTCTCTCTGAAATTCAGTGTTCTCATCTGCAAAATGGGAAGATAATATGTTTTCTTAGAAGGACTGCTATGAGGACCTAATAAGAAAATGTGAGAGAAATACATTAAAATATTGCAATAAAACAAGATATGACTGTTATTAGAGCATTTATTATTTTCTCCAAGAAAATAAAACTTCTTAAAGTATTTATAAATTTATGAAATAGATTATATGTAAAATTCTAGTCATAGGCACTAAATTTCCATAAAGGAAAAACATATGTATTGGAAAAACATCTAGTAAAAACAGTCATCTACACAATAATATTTATGGAATGCTACATGCTATGCTGGGCTTCTCTGATGACTCAGTGGTAAAGAATTCCCATGTCAAGCAGAAGATTCCTGGGTCAGGAAAATCCCCTGGAGAAGGAAATGGCAACCTACTCCAGTATTCTTGCCTGGGAAATCCCATGGACAGAGGGGCCTGGTGGATTATACTCCATGGAGTCACAAAGGAGTCAGATATGACTTAGCAACTCAACAACAGCAGCAGGATCCTGTGCTGGGGATAAAATTGTGAACAAGATAGATTTGAATTTTTCCCTTATCAAGTTTATGATGTAAATCAGAACCTGTAGCAGGAGTCATTTGATTCATATTAAAACATGTATTTCCAAACCAACCACAGATATACTTAATCAAAATCACTGATAATGAAACTTGGGAATCTACATTTTCAAAAAGCATTGTGAGAAATTCTTAGGCATACTAAAGTTTGACAGCAGTACTCCACCGTTTACGAAGGAGTTTCTTTGGAGTATGATTTGCTTTATAGTGGCCCAAGAAACTGGTAGCTGTCTTTCTTTTTTCTGTTAAGCGTTAACACCAGTTACCAACTAGAAAGAGTATGGCATCATAGAAATAGGTCAAGTCTGGAAATATGCATTCTGTCAAAGAAGTACGGGCAAGCTAAATAATCAAGGAAAATTGAATACAAGAAGATTGCAATATACATTCAGAGTCACTGGGGGGGAAATGTGGGAGAATATTAGGCACTGGCATGAGGTAGTTGAATAGTGCTTAAGACTTTGGTGGGGAGTTTGGTCAATATGACTGAACCATCTGTGTTTACTAATTGGCGATTATTGAATTTGGACTTCTAGTCTCTCAAGACACAAGGGAACTACCTTTCTTAATGATTACATTTCAAAGGGATGGCCCCAGTTTCTTGAAAAAAACAACATTCCTGGCTTGGAAAATTGACAGGATACTGGAAGAAGATTTCCATGGCAAAGGACAAAGAAATAAATTGCAATTGCAAGCTATCTAAAGTAAATACTCTAAGAAATGGGAGGATAGGGACCTAGAGTCAATAAGAAATCTAATGTTTAGTTTAACTGAAAGACACGTTAAGGCTGGTGTCCATCAGATTTACTACTGTCTCTGTCACTAACTGTGAATTTGAGCAAGCAATGTTCTTTCTTATGACCAGGACAATGAGGTGGTTTGATTGCAGGGTGTCTATTACAATGTCTAATGCAAGAAATCTATGTTCCAAAGGCTGTTATTTAGCCGTTATGGACTATTATTGTCTTACTGGTTTTTAAAATATTGAAACAGTTTTGAAATTGTTTTCAAATAGCCTCTGGTCTTTTTCTGAGACTCCCAAACCTTCCCAACCTAAAATCAATGCTTCTTGAGCCCTACTTCAATACTAGGGTCATGTCCATCAGATATTATTTGTTAAATGTTTTGAATATCACTTCTTTATGTTACAGTTTACACTCTGTCAGAAAATGGCTCTAATGAAAAATAGCATTATCAAAAAAGGAATTCTTAAGGTTTAAATATGTCATATTTCTCTGAGAAACTATACCAGCCATTGTAATTTCTCTATATTCTCTACAAGCCTTTGATATTTATTTTCTAGGAGCTAAAATGTTTTTCTCTTTTATATTCAATTAAAATCTATTCAATTTGGTTCTGTGTAAAATATACTGGAGCTCACAAATGAATCAAAACACTAACTTTTAGATTTTTCCATCTACTAAAGGGAGAGAGATACATGACTTATCTACAAGGCACTAAGAGGATACATGATTAATTCTGGTTGTAGGTGATGGGTTAGAGCTGAGACGTTTGAGAAAATTAAGACTATTTCTGGTAAGGTCCATTTGGATAGAAGTTGATTTATGGGACCAAGTAAAAACTTTTTTTTCAGAATTTTAAAGCCCTTTTTCCTGTGGAGGAACAATTAGACTTGTTCTGTATAGCCTCAAGTTTAGAATAGGCTCACGGTGGGTGGGAAGGGACATTACAAGGATATCTGAGGTTAATGCAAGAAATAGTTTTTAAAAATCAAAGTTAATGTCAGTGCCCTGCTCTGAACTTTCACAGCACCACTACCAGCACCTTTTCGAGAATTAATGAAGTCAGAGATAAATTCTGACTTGTAATCTCTTATCAGACTATAAAATCCTGGGCAAAGATAGCATGGGATCATTGGGTTTATCCAATATCTGATGCTTTTTTCCAGCACATATTGGGTATCAGTTAGTGTGTCTCAAGTGAATGATTAATTTTATTTATTTTTTATTATTATTTTTTTAATTTTTATTTTAACTTTAGTTTACTTTACATTACTGTATTGGTTTTGCCAAACATTGACATGAATTCACCACGAGTGTACATGCGTTCCCAAACATGAATCCCCTCCCACCTCCCACCCCATACCATCTCTCTGGGTCCTCTCCTTTTAAAAAAAGATGTTCCAGCCCATTCTGGAGTGCCCATTCATAGATGTATTGTAAGAGAAATCCAGGCATCATGTAATTTTTTAGATTGGATGAATTAGCACTGTTCATCAGAATGAGTCTTGCTAAAATTCCTTAAAAGGTCCGAGTTACACATTCTGTGCATTAGATTCTGGATGTTAGCAGACAGGTAGGTTTATATAGATTGAGTGTGTATAATGACACTTGGAAGTCTTAATTCAAATCCTAACAAAGATACTAGTGCCTAGTTGAGTCTGAATAAATGGATATTCAAGAATAATTACTCCATCTGGATTAATTGTACAATCAAATATAAATACTACAGTTAAGTTATGATATAAACTTCTGGTCTTTGTCATTATGGGAAGAGGAGAATGTCTTCCACCCCATTAAGTGAATGCTCAGCGCACTTATGGTTCATTTGCTGATCATGTCACTATTTACAGTAAGCCTCAGTTCAGTTCAGTCACTCAGTTGTGTCTGACTCTTTGCAACCCCATGAATCGCAGCACGCCAGGCCTCCCCGTCCATCACTGTCTCCCGGAGTTCACTCAGACTCACGTCCATTGAGTCAGTGATGCCATCCAGCCATCTCATCCTCTGTCATCCCCTTCTCCTCCTGCCCCCAATCCCTCCCAGCATCAGAGTCTTTTCCAATGAGTCAACTCTTCGCATGAGGTGGCCAAAGTACTGGAGTTTCAGCTTTAGCATCATTCCTTCCAAAGAAATCCCAGGGTTGATCTCCTTCAGAATGGACTGGTTGGATCTCCTTGCAGTCCAAGGGACTCTCAAGAGTCTTCTTTAACACCACAGTTCAAAAGCATCAATTCTTTGGCACTCAACTTTAACAGTCCAACTCACATCCATACATGACTTTGCTTTTTAATATGCAATCTAGGTTGGTCATAACTTTCCTTCCAAGGAGTAAGCATCTTTTAATTTCATGGCTGCAGTCACCATCTGTGGTGATTTTGGAGCCCCCAAAAATAAAGTCAGCCACTATTTCCCCATCTATTTGCCATGAAGTGATGGAACCAGATGCCATCATCTTAGTTTTCTGAATGTTGAGCTTTAAGCTAACATTTCCCCTCTCCTCTTGCACTTTCATCAAGAGGCTCTTTAGTTCTTCTTCACTTTCTGCCATAAGGGTGGTGTCATCTGCATATCTGAGGTTATTGATATTTCTCCTGGCAATCTTGATTCCATCTTGTGCTTCCTCCAGCCCAGCATTTCTCATGATGTACTCTGCATATAAGTTAAATAAGCAGGGTGACAATATACAGCATTGACATACTCCTTTTCTTATTTGGAACCAGTCTATTGTTCCATGTCCAATTCTAACTGTTGATTCCTGACCTGCATATAGGTTTCTCAAGAGGCAGGTCAGGTGGTCTGGTATTCCCATCTCTCTCAGAATTTTCCGCAGTTTATTGTAAGGTACATAGTCAAAGTCTATGGCATAGTCAATAAAGGAGAAATACACTTTTTTTCTGGAACTCTCTTGCTTTTTCCATGATCCAGCGGATGTTGGCAATTTGATCTCTGGTTCCTCTGCCTTTTCTAAAACCAGCTTGAACATCTGGATATTCACAGTTCACGTATTACTGAAGCCTGGCTTGGAGAATTTTGAGCATTACTTTACCTGTGTGTGAGATGAGTGTAATTGTGCGGTAGTTTGAGCATTCTTTGGCATTACCTTTCTTTGAGATTGGGATGAAAACTGACCTTTTCCAGTCCTGTGGCCACTGCTGAGTTTTCCAAATATGCTGGCATACTGAGTGCAACACTTTCACAGCATCATCTTTCAGGATTTGAAATAGCTCTACTAGAATTCCATCACCTCTACTAGCTTTATTTTTTTTAATTTATTTATTTTAATTGGAGGCTAATTACTTTACAATATTGTATTGGTTTGTTTGTAGTGATGCGTCCTAAGGCCCACTTGACTTCACATTCCAGGATGTTTGACTCTAGGTGAGTGATCACACCATGGTGATTATCTGGGTCATGAAGATCTATTTTGTACAGTTCTGTGTATTCTTGCTACCTCTTCTTAATATCTTCTACTTCTGTTAGTTTCATACCATTTCTTTCCTTTATTGCACCCATCTTTGCATGAAATGTTCCCTTGGTATCTCTAATTTTCTTGAGGAGATCTCTAGTTTTTCCCATTTATTGTTTCCCTCTATTTCTTTATATTGATCACTGAAGAAAAGCTTTCTTATCTCTCCTTGCTACTCTATGGAACTCTGCATTCAGATGCTTGTATCTTTCCTTTTCTCCTTTGCATTTCACTTCTCTTCTTTTCAGAGCTATTTGTAAGGCCTCCTCAGACAGCCATTTTGCCTTTTTGCATTTCTTTTCCATGGGGATGGTCTTGATCCCTATCTGCTGTACAATGTCACAAACCTCCATCCATAGTTCATCAGGCACTCTGTCTATCAGATCTAGTCCCTAAAATCTCTCCCTTCCACTGTTTAATCATAAGGCATTTGATTTAGGTCATACCTGAATGGTCAGTGGTTTTCCGCACTTTCTTCAGTTTAAGTCTGAATCTGTCTCCTATTCTGGTGGTGGTTTAGTTGCTAAATCGTGTCAGACTCATTGCGACTCCTAGCCCACCAGGCTCCTCTTTTCAAGGGATTCTCTAGGCAAGAATACTGGAGTGGGTTGCCAATTCCTTCTACGGGATATCTCCCTGACCCAGGGATCAAACTCAGGTCTCCTTCATTGCAGGCACATTCTTTACTGAGTGAGCCCCTAATGAACTTAAATTGTCTAGGCTGGGATACAGCGTACTGAAATCAAGTCTTTTAACACTATTTCTAAATAAATCTCTGCTAATATGATTCCTCAAAATTCACTTTAAAATTAATAATTTTCTTTTATCAAATGGTTTGCTATTTTAATGTGTATTCAGATATCTGAGTTACTGCTTAGGAACTAGTAGTGTTTCATAAGAATAGGACTTTTTCTCTGGTTTGAGCAAACTCTTCATTTTGTTAAATGTCCTGAGTGTTCAGAAATGAGAGGGATGCATTAAACTCTTCTTGTGGAAAGAAATCCTTGTGGTCATACATAAAAATATATCCCTCACAGGGCAGAAACAGTGATTCAATGGTACATCTGATTTCCTACCATTAATTTACTCTATTCTCCTGTGCCTCCAAGCTCCAAAAGCTCAGAGAATGATCCCATTACAACATTACATGGACATTATGATTCTCTATACCCTTTCTATTTGCAAATCTTTAACTTGACATTCATAATTTAACAAAGGCATGAATAAAGTCAAGAAAAGAGGCATGATGGACTTGGTGTTGGAGAAGACTCTTGAGAGTCCTTTGGACTGAAAGGATATCAAACCAGTCAATGTTAAAGGACATCCACCTTGAATATTCATTGGAAGGACTGATGCTGAAGCTCTAATACTTTGGCCACCTGATGTAAAGAGCTGACTCATTAGAAAAGACCCTGATGCTGAGAAAGATCAAAGGCAGGAGAAGATGACAACAGAGGATAAGATAGTTGGAGGATATCACCAACTTGATGGACATGAGTTTGAGCAAGCACCGGGTATGGTGAAAGACAGGGAGGCCTGGCGTGCCACAGTCCATGAGGTCACAAGGAGTCAGACATGACTGAGTATCTGTGACTTTCAACAAATTGAAATAATGGTGATTCCTCCTTGGTTTTAAATCTACTAATTTAAATTCTACTACCTTTCAAATTTTCATGAGAAAATTACCAGAATCATCCCTGTCACAGTTTAGTCTTGGATTTGAACATCTTTATATCTAATTTCTCATCTAATATTCCAAATAAGTATTATTTCCAGATATATTATGCATAGTCATTAATAGGAGCTCTTAATAAAGTGGCACCCAAACTGTATTTTCTCTAGTTATTATATGGAGCTGCTGCTACCAAAGTCAGGATATATTTTGTCTATCAACTTCTCTGTGGCTACCATTCTTGTCACTTCTGTCATAGATGGAAATTAAGTTGATTTGACAGGATTTACTTTTCACAGTGCCAGGTAGATTTTACCCAGTAACCCATGATTTTCTAGGTGCTTGCAAATTGATTTTTTTGATATCTTTCAATAAGTTTCCAACATATAAGTAGTGATGATGACAGACCTATAATTTTTAGGGATATCTTTATTTTTTAAATCATCATGGAGTAGGAAAAAGAAACACACTGAAATAAGTACTGCATTTATTCTTTTCAATATAGTTGATTCCCCAAGTCCTTTACAAATTAAATGATGTTGGATTAATTGTTCTTCATTGACTTTGGCAAACTCCTGAAAAAATGTTGTAAGTCACCAGAACTTGCAGTTCAGTATGTCACAGTTTATGAGATTAGTCTTACACAAGAAACTTTATATCACACCCAAATATCATAGCTGTTGTATATTTCAAGTTTTCAAATAAATTTAGGAAACGTAATTTGAAGATTGGCTAAACTCTGCAACTATTTATATGATTTATGATCCTTTTTATATAAGAAAACTCATTAGTTAAACATATAAGAGTTGATTTACACTAAAATGTATTTCTGCCGTTAGATTCATTTANCCAAAAAAATTAGGCAATATTGCCCTAAATAATATATCACTCTAACAATTATATATGAAAACCTCCAGACTGGAATAATATCTATTAGAAGGACCAAATAAAAATCAGATGGCTAATTAGACTTTGTGATTACAGCCTCTAAGGAGAAAGACTCTTAATAAGTTCAACTGAAATAATATATACTTTAAAATATATAAAATAAAATAAAATTATCTCAAAACTCTGGTATTCCATGGTTTGTAGAAGATAACTGATTTTTATAAGCACTTTTGGGATGCCAGTCATTACACTTAAATACTGCTAATAAAAGCCAATATCCATTGAACACTTACTCCATAATAGGAACTATATTAAGTTCTTAATAAAGATGATTTCACTTATCATATTCATCTCACAAGGGTACTACTGGGAAATATTATCATTTCAATTTTTAGATGAAGTAACTAATGTTTGGACATGTAAATAATGCATTTTAAGTCATATAAGTACTGGTGGTTGAATATTTGAAGCCAGTTGTTCTTAATGTGGACTCCATGTGCCTGGCCACTTCATAACATGACCAAATGTTCCAAACTCTCACAAATAACTCTGGAGTTAGATATTATATTCATTTTTATACATATGGAACTCAAGTCTCAGTGATGGTTAACACATAGTTTAGTCATATATATTTCAAAAATGCCACCTGGATTCAAATTCATACCCTATGTCTCTAGAGATCTACAGGAAGAAATAATAAGTAACCATTAATTTATCTGGAACAATTAACCTGTTAGTTTCAAAGTAGTGAAAAGAATCTGGTTCTGATGAGGCATAAGGCAGACAAATTTTTCTGTAACTCAAAGGGTCTACATGTGGGTGTACCCAGGAAGCAGAACTCTTTGGAGTCACAGAGCATGTCCCTAGGCAGCCAAGAGGGAGCATCCCTTAGGGACTGGAACATCTGGAGAAGAGTAAGATCTCTTCTAAGATCTTTCATAATTTTTTTACACATACATGGCTCCCTTCAGATTCTTATGACAGGACACTTTTATTTTCTCTATGTTCTTTTAAATAGCTCATAAAATTAGCATAGAATCATGGCGTGATAGATATATTTGGGCTCAAACATGGTTACAGACTGCTTCTAGACTCTCCAGTTATTTGTTTGTCTTTCTCACTAAGAGAAATAAAATTTTGAGATGTCAGGATACCCAAGAGAAATTATTGCTCTCCCAGGCTCCGTCACAGATCGGGCTGGCTATAGAGCACAATTCTGGCTACTGAGAGGTAGCCAGGGAGTCCTGGGGAGGAAATGCATTCTTCTGAGAACATAGATGCAATTGTTTTCTTGAGTATGGCAGTTTTCCTGTAAACTTAAAGATAAAAGCTACATTCTAACAATGATGCAGAAAGACTGATGACATAACCTATCTTGGCCTACTTCTGAATACATCTGTATATGAAAATGACGTGGTATGGTTTTCTGTTTAAGCCACTGTGCCAAGGATTTCTGTAATTTACAGTCATATGAAATATGACTTATTAATGGAGTCCTAAAAGAAGTGCAGTGATTCCCCAAAATTATTTTAGTCATAATGTAGTTTATTTAAATTACTTCATATATATATACATATATATGTGTGTGTATATATATATACACATATATGTGTGTGTGTGTATATATATATACATATAGTATATATATATACATATATATGTGTGTGTGTATATATACACACACATATATATATACACCTTAAACATAGAATAGTTAAAATCATTGTTTCTAGGTTGAGGGAAGGGTATTAAATGTGGGTTTCCATTCTAAGCACCCCTGACTATCCTTTTTTGGATAAAAACTAAGAGACTCAAAGTAAAATAAGACTTTGTGTTTATTAAAGTTTGATTTGCAATCAGGAGGAGTGAAATGCTCATTAGCCAGAGGTGTGTGGTCACTACACACTTATATCAGAATTTCAGCTTTGCTCTTGTAGATGAAGACAGCCTTGTGTCTCTCTGGGGGAGGAAAGTCCTGCAGAAACCCATGTAGGACAGATGAGAGCTCTGGACACTGTGTACCAAAGAGAAAAGTTACCTTACAGTTCCAAGTTTGTGAACTTCAACAGGGCCAAAAGAGGTTCTAATAAGGTGCATTTGAAAATGGTCTTTGTGTTTGTCCAGCAAAACATTATGGGCTCATTCATTTGTGAAGACTCCTTTGATCTTTAACTGCTGACATGGAGCTCTGTGTTATTATGGAGAGACTAATCTAATCACCATTGTCTTTTATGCAGATCTCACAGGTACCTCCACAGGGCACTCAAGTCACTAGAGAATATGATTGTAGATTATTGCCTCTGCTTTACCAAGTCATGACAAATCTTACTAGAGGGGGTGTCCTGCCACAGGGTAAACCCATTCTTGTTGACTAGAGAAGTACTCAGTTTCATCACAGGGTAGGTGAAGAGCCCACTAACAGCAACCTCCCGCAGCAAATAAAAACCCTGGGAATGTCTGAGGGATGTGTCTGTAGAATCTGGAATGCAAAATGCAGAGTCCCATTTATGTTTTGAAGATATTTTTTTAAAAAAGAAGAACTCCACATCTCTAGATATAAGGACTCTCAGGGGGGGGATGGGAAACAGAGTTTCTAAATTCCTAGAATAATTTTACTGAAACCAGTCCTCATCCAACACCTGTAGGCTGTTTCACCGTGGGAAGTGGCTCTATGTATGAACAAAGTTGTTCTGAGGGCCCTGCTCAAATGAGACTTACTCTTGGGAATGAACTTCCTCCAAAGCATTGCTGTCAGTGGGCATGACCCTGGATTGCATGTGGACCAGAGCAGAGGTTCTGTACTAGTCATGGAGTCTTTGCCAAACCACTGTGGGCAGCATTGCCCACAGGAACAAAAGAGATACCCTTTTCTGACAAGTGCATCTTTTTCTGAAAACTAACGGCAACCTCATCCTGAGCAGCTTCATGACTTCCACAAGAGATACTCGATTATAGACCATCATCACCTGAGTCAGCTCTCCACAGTGGCATGTAGAGTGTTTGGACTCTCATTCTGACTGAGGGCTTCTTGAAAATGTAAGGGTGGAGAATTTAGAAACTTTCTAATTTTGCCGTGGCATTCAGGGAACGAGCTAGGCATATTCTTTGAACCCAAAACTATTAAAAGACCACCAAGTTCATATAAATGTAAAGAAAGCAAGGCCCTGAGAGACCAAGTGACGTAACTGAATATCTTTAGATACACACTTGCCTCTCTGTGCAACTGGCTGGCATCTCAGTGTTTGGGGAAGTGTTCTAAGAGCATAATACCATTTTAATCCTTTGACTTACACTGACTTTATTTCTGAAAGGCAAATCCATCCTTAACAGATAATTTGTCTCCACTAAAAATCTGAAATTAATTCAGTTTTATAAATTCAAAATTAATTGGCAATCTTTGAGGAAATTTTTAAACGTATCTTGATTGGTTTTAGTGGAGTACTCAAAAGATATGTCTACTGAATGCTATCTCTTGTACCACATGAAGAGATTCTTCTGACACTGAAATACTCTCAGAGTTACACGTATTTCCTCTAACACACGATCTGTGTAACTCTCTCAGGTCATGGAAAGCATTCGAGTTCCATTTTATTCCTAAGACACTGAAGCTCAAGACCGTGTGGTGGCTGAATAGAAAATCAAGGGCGACAGTGTCCACGAACTTAGTTCCAGATGTATATTCTTTGCTACTATACTGCAAGCATGTCCACACTATCACATCCATTCTTACTACGCTGTTCCGTCTCCCTCATGTGCACTTACTGAATAAGAAGGTGATTTTGTTATTGTTGTTTTCTGTCATTGCCTAAGGGGGAAAAAAAGTCTATATATACACTTGCCTATTTAATGACAGAATTTGAGTAGTGTCTACCTTCAAGTCTCAACTGGGCTGATCTTTGTGTTGTATTAATTACCAATTTTCCATTTCCCCTTGATTTGCAAATGTTTGTGGGGTGGGAGTGAACAGAGGGTGGAAGCAGCAGAGATTGAGTGCTCTTGCCTTTAATATCACATGTGGAAACTCCCTTCACCCATAAGGCTACTTTAATTTATTTTATCAAAATAGTTATTTATTTACCAGTGTACTTTCTACACTTTCTGATTATTATTTGCATGTCATTGAAAATGACATGCTTTTCTGCATTTTTTATTTTGTGTGTTTGCTAAGTCACTTCAGTCATGTTCGATCCTTTTGCAACCCCATGGGACTGTAACCCTTCCAGGCCGCTCTGTCCGTGGAATTTCCTAGGCAAGAATAATGGAGTGCTATTTGTTTCTCCAGGAATCTTCCCAACCCAGAGATTGAACCCATGTCCTGCATTGGCAGGTGGGTTCTTTACCAATGAGCCACCAGGTAAGCCGGTATATATGCATATGTGTGTGTATATATTTTTTCTTTGCATTGATCGCTGAGGGAGGCTTTCTTATTTCTCCCTGCTATTCTTTGGAACTCTGCATTCATATGCTTATATCTCTTCTTTCTTCCTTTGCTTTTCTCTTCTCTTCTTTTCACAGCTATTTGTAAGGCCTCCTCAAACAGCAATTTTGCTTTTTTTGCATTTGTTTTCCATGGGGATGGTCTTGATCCCTGTCTCCTGTACAATGTCCGAACCTCCATCCATAGTTCATCAGGCTCTCTGTCTATCAGATCTAGTCCCTTAAATCTATTTCTCACTTCCACTGTATAATCATAAAGGATTTGATTTAGGTTATACCTGAATGGTCTAGTGGTTTTCCCTACTTTCTTCAATTTAAGTCTGAATTTGGCAATATGGAGTTCATCATCTGAGCCACAGTCAGCTCCTGGTCTTATTTTTGCTGACTGTATAGAGCTTCTCTATCTTTGGCTGCAAAGAATATAATCAATCTGACTTCAGTGTTGACCATCTGGTGATGTCCATGTGTAGAGTCTTCTCTTGTGTTGTTGGAAGAGGGTGTTTGCTATGACCAATGTGTTCTCTTGGCAAAACTCTATTAGCCTTTGCCCTGCTTCATTCCTCAGATAGGCAGATGACACCACCCTTATGGCAGAAAGTGAAGAGGAAATAAAAAGCCTCTTGATGAAAGTGAAAGAGGAGAGTGAAAAAGTTGGCTTAAAGCTCAACATGCAGAAAACTAAGATCATGGCATCCGGTCCCATCAGTTCATGGGAAATAGATGGGGAAACAGTGGAAACAGTGTCAGACTTTACTTTCTGGGGCTCCCAAATCACTGCAGATGGTGATTATAGCCATGAAATTAAAAGATGCTTACTCCTTGGAAGGAAAGTTATGACCAACCTAGATAGCATATTCAAAAGCAAAGACATTACTTTGCCAACAAAGGTCTGTCTAGTAAAGGCTATGGTTTTTCCAGTGGTCATGTATGGATGTGAGAGTTGGACTGTGAAGAAAGCTGAATACCGAAGAATTGATGTCTTTAAACTGTGGTGTTGGAGAAGACTCTTGAGAGTCCCTTGGACTGCAAGGAGATCCAACAAGTCCATTCTAAAGAAGTTTAGTCCTGGGTGTTCATTGGAAGGACTGATGCTAAAGATGAAACTCCAGTACTTTGGCCACCTCATGCAAAGAGTTGACTCATTGGAAAAGACTCTGATGCTGGGAGGGATTGGGGGCAGGAGGAGAAGGGGACGACAGAGAATGAGATGGCTGGATGGCATCATGGACTCGATGGATGTGAGTCTGAGTGAACTCCGGGAGTTGGTGATGGACAGGGAGGCCTGGCATGCTGCAATTCATGGGGTCGCAAAGAGTTGGACACAACTGGGCAACTAACTGAACTGTGTGTGTGTATATATATGTGTGTGTGTGTGTGTGTGTGTGTGTGTGTGTGTATACAATTTGCCATTTCAACCATTTTATAAGTTTGCAGTTCAGTGGCATTACGTGCATTCACATTATTATGTAACCATCACCACCATCCATCTCCAGAAATTTTTCATCATCCCAAACTAAAACCCTGTACCCATTAACCTGGTAACCACTATTCAATAGTCTATGTCAATGAATTTGGCTATTCTAAGTACTTCATATGTTGCAGAAGGAAATGGCAACCTACCAGTCTGTGGGGTCGCAAGAGTTGCACACGACTTAGCAACTAAACCACTTCCATCACATACTTCATATAAGTAGAACTGTACAATATTTGTTCTTTTGTAAATGACTTTCACAGTATAGGGTCTTCAGGTTTCATCCATGTAACAGCATATATCAGAATTTCCTTCCTTTTATAGGCAGAATAATATTCTATTGTATGTATATGCTACATTTCGCTTATCCATTCATATGTTGATGGATACATTATTTACCTCTACCCTTTGACTATTGTGAATATGCTGCTATGAAAACAGGTGGGCAAAAATCTGTTTGAGTTTCTGCTTTCACTTCTTTTAGGTATATACTCTGACATGAAAATTTTGAATCACATGATAAATGCACATTTACTTTTGTGGGGAACCCCCATACTGTCTTCCAGAGAAGCTGCACCATCTTAAGTACCCTCCAGCAATGTGCAAACATTCCAATTCTTCCATACTTTCACACACACTTGATATTTTCTGTTTTTATATCGAAGTTGTTTTATAAATGCTTTATAACTATATAGCATTATGCCTTTCCTCTAGTAGTCTTCCACAAGCATTTATTGAATTAGGGAATGATGTTATATCTTCAGTTCACTGATACTTCTGGCCTTGTAGCAAGATATTTTTTAAATCCAGCATCCATGGGCATCAGAATCACTTGTGGTAGTCTGTAAGAAAGCAGATTCCCAAGGCCCCATTCCACACCAACTGGGGTTTTAGGACTCTGCAATTTTCACAGCATCTCAGATGATTTTGGTGTGTGATAAAAGTAGGAATCAGTGCATTTGGCCAGATTGTAAACCCTAGAATGTGGGACTAATCCTTTCTAGCCCTTTGGCAGCTTCCCGCAGTAAACTCTAAAACTGTTTTCCTTTATATTATGAACACTGAGATATGTATTTATGTGTATTTTAAACCTCACAGGAGCAAGTTTTGGATGGTTGTTTTTCTACCCATGGATTCTCTATGTGAGAGCGGTAGAAGCCTGCCTGTGACAGAACATGAGCTTTGTGCTAAATAACAGGTATTGTCTGGTACCCAGCCTGCTTGGGATAATCCACGAAACATTTAATATCTTCTTTTATTAAATACCAGTTATCTACATCCTGCAGACAGTTTCCAGGATGCTGGGAGATCGGTCCTTTGACTGTGGATGGGTTTATGTTGTATAGAATTTGAAAACAAAAGCTGCTTCAGTCAGCCTTTACCTGGCAAACCTTGTAAGCTGAGTACCCAGCACAAGCAGGGGTTATGGTCGAAAGTGCACTTCTCTCTCCCATGACTTACTAAATAATGTAGCTCTCAGAGCTAGCTATGAGAGATTTGGTGTCTTGTAACTGCTATCTAGCGACGTATGTCCATCATGCTTGATGTTCATTAGTTAGATGAGATCAGTGAGTTAAAGAACTGTTAAATTTGTGTTTTCCTTTAATGGATATGTAACTGTGGTAGCCGAGTCACAGGACAGGAACTTGACAGAAAAGGACATGGCGGTAAGATAAGCTTATTGCTAATATACAACTTCACAAATTCTTTTAATAACTTGTCTTAGCTAGGTGCTTTGCCAGTTCTTTTAATAAATGTGAATGAGGAGGTAAAAAAAGAATAATAAACAAATGCATTATTCCTATCTTTTTCTTCATGTATATGAATTATGCATGTATCTTGTTAGTGACAAATTAAGTAAAGTACTAATTTTAGGTACATTTTCAGAAGGAAAACTAATTGAAAATCTGTTTTGATGAAGTTAGAATACCAAAAAAAAAAAAAAATTAATGGAATCGGCAACATCTAATATTAAAGCTTTAGTCAGATTTTTTTTAATAGTCTTTGAAACTCTTGATTCATTTCTTTCAAATTCTTATCAGGGAGATGTTCAGCAACTATTCGCCAAAGCTAATTAAAAGTTCCCTCCCCAAAATAGCTCAATTAATTTTTTGACAAATATTTTTTGTCAATCTCATTGTCATAAGATTTTTTTCTCTGAAAAAATGAGAACAGTCTGAGAATATTTCAAAGTCAGGACAAAAATACTGAATTCTGGATAAAAGAAATACAACCAAAAGAGAAAAATAAATTACACTGATATTAGTATTATAAACCTAGTGCTAGGGATTCTTACACATTTTTGGAAGGTGCTAGTTTAAATTATTTCCCTAATCTTAACTTGCTTTCTACAGTTGCAAGACTGAGGATTTCTTTGCCAGAGAATCTGGCTCAGTGATGTGCCAACAGAAATTTGGCATGTTCTTAGAAACCTTTTGTTTTGTATTTTGAAACTACAGTTTGCTGATGTTGATATGCCTCACAATCTTCTTATGTTCTGTCATCTTGTTGGGCTCATTAGCTACTGTGTTAAAGGAGGCTAGTATTATATTGCAAAATATATTCCCCTTCCAGGCATATAGCTGTAGTTACCAAAGATGAGACACTCACTAAAAAAAGTTCTACCATATAATACATTTTTATTCTAATCTGAATTTTTATTATTAAATTGGTAGAGACTTCATTTGATTGACAGAGTTTTCTAAATTTTTTTGGTATGAAAATAGCTAAATGTATGTGAAAACATGTTTTTAAACTGTAGTCATATTTTAGGGCTTCAGGAGAAGCCCAGATTCTACTCTGATCCCTGAAATGCAGTGCTTAAGAGGGTGGTGTGTGTTGGGAAAATTAAAGATTTAGAAACCAGTAGAAATAATTGCATGCAAACAGGCATTTATTTTTAAAAAGCAAGTTGATTTATGTAAAAATTCTTGTAAGAAACAGCTTTGTCATGCAATCCAAACCCTCTGCAGCATACTGTGTTCAGAACTTAAAAATAAACATTAAATAATTGGATAGAGTAAACAGGGTTACATAACCCCCTGAAGAACTCCACCTTCCTGTATCTGGCAAAAGCCTTCCCATCCAGGTCCCCACAGGAAATATGTTGAAGAGGCTTCCCAAGTTCCTCAAGTCGAGTTTGTATCCATCATAATGTTTGGCTGGTTACTTGATGTGAAGTGCTATGAATTTTGAGCAATGGAAATGACATCACTTGCAGTCAGACTCAAGCATCATTTCATAGAAGCAATATAAATATATATGCATAACCACAGAGGGAAAAAGGAATGATTGCATGCTGATTCTAGGGAGAGTTTGGTAGTGTTGTAATTTAAAACAGAGATGACTGCAGTAAACTGACTCTTGGGTTTAAATTACCTTCAATGGCTTTTCTCTGCTGCGTGAAAACTGAGAATATTTGAATTTGATGCTATAAATATTAGAGTAATAGGTGGGAAATTTTTAAATATTTCAGAAAAATCTATAACTGTTTCAAAAGGCATCATTTTTTTTTCTCTCCCAAGGAAGGAGGTAGACAATTTAAAGTTGCTAAAGACAGTATTGTTTTTAAGTGTGGGAAAGCCAACTTCCTCAAATCTCAATACACTAACACAATTATTTTTACTTTTTAAAATGCTTTCAGTTCTTGAACATATGGACATATTTTGAATTAATGAAATACATTTACTTTCATGTGTTTATTTGCTTAATGTTATACTGTAATAACATTACAATGTTATTACAATGTTATAATGTTATTTCAATATTTTGATGCTACCTTCCTATTTACTGGTTCAGATGGTCACATAATTTCACTGTGTAGCTGAACTATAATTAAAACATTCCTCATGCTTTGAACTTTAGGATTTTCTTTTATAATGACTATAAAAATGCTGGAAGGGACATTTACATATAAAGAGGGTTCCTCTATTAAATTATTACTTTAGGATAAATTTTCCATTTTGCCAAAATTATCAGCACTTTTGTCACCCTTGCTGTATATCAGGCTGTTCAAAATTTTTCACTTACTATGATTCTATAATAATAATCATATATCTTTTAGATCTGGAAGTGTGTTTCCAATTGATAATAACTCTGCTTTAAACTTGAAACGCTCAGAACAAAATTATACCAAAGCATGTTTCTAAATACAAGAAACAAGAGTTATGATTTACAAGAAGTGTTAGTAAATCAACCATATAAGATTATTTACGAAGCTTATTTAAAATTTGACTTCAGGGAATTTCAGTAGAACGGGAAAGCATTTGGTAATTTTTCTTCTCACCAAGAGTTGCTCAGAGACTTCATTTTTCTTTGAGCAGATTGGTGTGCTTGACAAGCAAAAATCATTGTTGTTTGTGACATGTGCCACACATCTTATATATCACATAGTGTTATAGGCACATATTATGTTATATATTATTATAGCTATATACTATAATTATATTCATAAACTCAATGTAACAATAATAGAGGCAGGAGATAATTCTTATAGAGATCACAAGGTATAAGAACATTTTTATAAGTGTTCAGTTGTTAATGCCTTGATGACTTAATCTTGGTTAAGGTTTTCCTTTCCTTGCTTAAAAATTCTCCCTCTATATACCTGATACTCTTTTATATAAGATAGCAAGCAGATCACTGGGTAGCAACAAGAACTAAGGACTTTGGAATTCTCATATGAATGTTAGCTCATTTATATAATACACTAAACCTTGGCAGATTTTATCTCTGTCAGTCCATACAAACTATTACTGTTTTTATTATTGTTTCACAACAGATCTGAAAGTGTAGACTTCAGATCACCTTCCTTAAAATGACCTCAGATGCTTATTAAATAGTGAACCACAGCATCTTTGATAAGTCAGGAATTGTTCTTCAAGAGAGTCCTGCCTTAAGTTGAGACCAGAAGCATAATTATGAGGTATCAGAACATAAGGGGGAAGAGTATGGAGGCAAAAAGAACAGCATTTGCAAAAGTCTTCTGGAAGGAGAGAAAATAAGGAATATATGAGACTGAAAGAACAGAGTGTTGAAATCCCAGAGAAAGAGGATGATAGAGAAGAATATTGCTTGAAAATCTCTTAAATCATTAATACAATCCCCTAAACAAGGAAAAATGCACAGTCCATTTACTGAAGTTATATCAAAACACTTTGTGTCACATGTGACAATGCAGGACAGCATGCATTTCTATGCCAACATTGGCTGTATTATGCCCTAGTGCTTTTTCTTTTTTTTCAGTTAATCCTGCTCCTGTGGACATCTTTCAGTTTTACTCTACCTCAATCTGCTTAGCTAAAACCTCTGTCTCAATTGACTCAACATAGTTATGCCTAACTTAGGCAAGACATCCCCTTGACACGGAAACCAAGGTCCAAAATTCCTAAACTCAAGCTGTTCTTGAGCATTGCTCCCCTGGGGGTCTAGATTCTACCACATCCACGAACAAGCCTCTGGATACGTGAACGCAAGTAAAGCCTGTGTGAGTCCCGTTTTGTCTTACTGAATGTGGAGACGAGGATGCTGTAACCAGCTGGCCACCTTTGCAGTATGGCCACAAGGGGATCACTTACATGGCTCCTGGAGGTCTTGATTTCAACTCAGTTTTTTAAGCTGAAATTTTCTTTGATTTTTAACTACATTTTAATTCAGTAATTTTGGTTGTTACAAAATATGCAGTTATCTTCCTCAGTTCACACATCCCAGATTCCCCAATTCTGGGAAATTTTCTCATTTTTATACCTAAATGTTGCAGTTTGTCATGTGGTTTTTAACAGATGCCAGCTGTTCTTTAATAAAACAAAAATATGAAAAGGTATTTGTTAAATATAGTAATTAACAGAAACACTTTTTAAAACTTGTCAAAATCATTAACTTAGATGAATAACTAATCAGTTTATTAAATGGCAACCCACTCCAGTATTCTTCCCTGAAAAACCCCATGGACAGAAGAGCCTCGTGGGCTACAGACCACAGGGTTACAAAGAATCAGACATGGCTGAGTAACTGAGTGTGCTCATGCACACACACACACATACACAAACACACACACACATACTAAGAAGAAATCTCTGAGGCTTACTTTTTCTAGTTAGTGATTTTTGCCTTATGTCAACACTTTCCAAAATGGCTCTGATGAAAGATAACACTTAAGAATGTTAGGAGCAGTTTATGATAAAAGGTCCTTTGCTTAAATAAGCGTAGAATATCCCTAAATTGCTTAGGCTTCTTTTTGTCTCAAAGATTTTTCAACAGCCTTTAATTTAAAAGTTCACATTATAGCTGTCTCAGAACAGTATGAATATTAAGTTTCTTAAACTTATTTATCTAGATAATACTTGCTGTAATGTTTTCTGTAAAATGTCATGGAAGACTATAGAGTTCAATGGGACACTTTAAGGGCAATGCCTCCATCTGCCATGTTGACTGTCATTTCCTGGCCAGGGAATATAGGAAGAAGAGTTATTCCTAGCCATACCACATCCCAGCACACTTAGTCATAAGGGGGACAGTGGCATGCATCATGACAATACTGAAGACATGTGGCCTCGTGACCTACCTGTTGGAGTTAGATAGTGGATATTTCTTATTGAGGGCTTCTCAGATGGCTCAGTGGTAAAGACTCTGCCTACCAAGAAGGAGGCACAGTTTCTATCCCTGGGTTAGGAACATTCCCTAGAGAAGGAAATGTCAACCCACTCCAATATTCTTGCCTGGGAAATCCCATGGACAGAGGAGCCTGGCATGCTACAGTCTGTGGGGTTTCAAAGAGTCAAACATGACAGCAACTAGACAGCAGCATCTCTTATTGAGCAAGAGTATTATGCCAGTGTGTAATCAGCAAATACAAACCAAATACAGGTTAAACAGCAAAAGTTTAATATAAAGAATTAACAGCCACAATAAAAGTGTAACCATAATATATAAGGAAATACTATATGGTACCCTAGGGCTGAGGGGGAGTAACCAAAGAAGGACAAACTCGAAAAGAGTTCAGAACCTGTTGAAGAAAGTGTGGCTCAGCCCCTAGAAAAGCAGAGTGGAGAGGCTTGCTGGTTTAGCTAGGCTGGAGCTGCTCTGGAGTTTCTAAACAAGCAATAGGCCACCCTTCAGGGTACAGCCTGAATGGGTGATCAAAAATTGGTAGCAAGGAAATGCAGTGGTAATCAGTGTGTCTATCTGGGCAAGAGACTTCAGAGGACAAAACTGTGCGGGAGCTGGCCGAGGACACAGCAGATGGGTGTTATCTCCTGTGTTATGGACCGGCTGCATGCAGGCTGCTCAAGGCCTCCTAGAATCAACAGCTGCTCCCTGAGTGACCCTCCAGGACACAGGCAGCTATGGGATTTGTTTCCATCCTGAGAAGACTGTGGAAAGATTATCCCCAGGCTAAGGCTATGAGTGGTGGCACTCCATGTCTGTGACTGGACAAGCTCCACTGGGTGTTCTCACATTCTCCTGACCCCTGACACAGCAGCCATGCAAGAACTTGAATAAGCTCTTCTTCCTACAATGTCCCTCTGGCGCCCTCTACTGCGAAATAAACGTTGTAAAGAAGAAATGCTTAAAGGGACTTGGTCATTTGTCGTTCAGTGGCGCAGTAGTCCAATTCCTTGCAACTGCACGGACTGTAGCACGCCAAGCTTCCCCTTCCTTCGCCATCTCTTGGAGCTTGCTCAAACTCAGGTCCATCGAGTCGGTGACAGTGATGGTGCATTTATCATGGTGCATATATTGAATGGTACACCTTGAGTTGAGAGGCAATCAATTGACCACCGACATAGGCATGTAGCTTACCATTCGTAATAGTGACCTGTGTAGCAGAGTACCTAGCCACTCTCTGTCACTGCACAAGGTGAAATGCTGATATTTCTATGTTTCTAATCCTTCCCGAGTAAAATAAAATCTGGAGGAATTACTACCAAATCACTGTTTTATTTTTTTGGTTTTCAACATCTCCAGCTCAGTTCAGTTGCTCAGTTGTGTCCTACTCTTTGCTACTGCATGGACTGCAGCATGCCAGGCTTCCTGTCCATCACCAGCTCCCAGAGTTTACTATTTTATTCTGAAATTATTGTAGGTTCACAGGAAGTTGCAAACATAGTGCAAAATGAGCTTATGTACCTCATTACTATAGGATATTCTCAAAAGCAGGAAATCAATATAGACACAATGTGTGTGTATATATATACACATATATATTTTCATGCCATTTTATCACATGTAGACTTGTACTTTTGTTATAGCTGTTAATTGTTTACAACCAAAGCAAGAAAGATATGGAATGTTTCACCCGCTCACAGATCTTTTGCTTCAGTCAACCCATCTGACCCCTATATTCATAACCTCTGACAGCCACTAATCTGTTCTGCATATCTAGAATTTTTCAATTTCATGAATGTTATATAAATATAATCATACACTATGTGAATTTTTTGAGATTAATTTTCCACTCAGTATAATGTCCATATATATATATATATATATATATATATTTAGNCAATTTTTATCTACTCTGCAATCTCTTTTAATTAGTCTTTTTAGACCATTTATATTTTATATAATAGTATTACTGGGCCCCCCATTTTATTTTGTTTTATCTTATTCCCTCTGCTTTTTGTTTCTCTCTTTACTTTTTCATGCCATCTGTGAGTTATTTGAATAGCTCTTGGAATTTATTTTGATTTATCTATAGTGCATTTTAATATATCTCATATGTGATGGATTTTTTAAGTGCTTTCTGTAGGTCTCACATTATACACATATAACTTAACACAATCTATTGGTCTCAACAATCTCCCAGCTTGAGTGAAACGTAGAAACTTTACCATTTTATCCCTTCACTATTGCTAGTCCAAATGTAATTGTCTCAAATAAATCATCTCCGTATACTGAGTACCACATCAGATTGTGTTATACTTATCACATCAACCATCAACATATTTTAGAATATTCAAGAGGAGAAAGTCTAATGCATTTATCTATGATTTTGCTCTTTGCATTGTTCCTTCATTCCTGATGTTGCAAAATTTCTTCTGTTATGGTTTCTTTTGTATTTGAAGAACTCCCTTAGTCATTCTCTTAGGGTAAGTTTGATGGTAGTGAATTCTCTTAGTTTTTCTTCAAGAATATTGTCACTTTGCCTTCATTTCTGAAGGTTAATTTTGGTAGAGATATAATTTGGGGTTGACAGTCATTTTCTATTAGCACTTGAAAAATATTTTGTCACTTCCTCCTCAACTTCATGGTTTCTGATGAGATATTCACTATCAAATTGTTTTTCCTCTATAGGTAAGGTTTCATATATTTCTTACTGATTTTAACATTTCTGTTTTTTCCAAAATTTTGTTTTTCTGAAATTTTATTTTGATGTGTCACAGGGATTCACTCAAATATTTTTTACTTTTTTTTTTTACTATATCTTACTATGTCTTTTCATATCTCTTGTTATTTAAAAAGTTAGAAAATTTTTATCCATGTTGTCTAATAATATTTTTCAGCACCACCATCTTTCTCCTCTTCTTCTGGGATCCCAATGATGAATGCTGGTTTCTTTTTTATGGTCTCACTGGTCTCTGATGTTCTACTTTTTTTTTACTATATTTTCTTTGTGTGTTTACATCAGGTAATTTCTATCATTCTGTATTTGAGTTCATTGACCCTTTATTTTGTCCTTTCCATTCTGCTGAGACTATCCAGTGAAGTTTTCTTTTCTTTTGCTTTATTTATATCTCATTTCTAAAATTTCAATTTTTTTTACTCTTCTATTTGCTAAGCATTTTCCATTTGAACATGTTTAAAGCAGTTTGTAATTGTTCATTTAGCAATTTTATGATGACTACTTTAACATTCTTGCCAGATAATTCCAAATATCTGAGTGGCTTCAATGTTATTACCCATTGATTGATTTTCTCCTTCAGTTTTTAAGTTTTCATGGCATTTCATATCTGGACACTTGGGCAACTATGTTATGAACTTTGGATCTTACCCAAATCTCTTTCAGAAGATGGAGGGAGGAGTTGCCTCATTGTTGCCAAGTTGAGGTAGAAGTCCAGTTTCCCCAGTTAGTGTTCTTTGACTTCCTGGAGAAGGGAATCCACTACTGTCATGTGGTGGTGGGATTCACTGATATTATCCTGCCTGGCTGGGGAGGGGATTGCTCCTCTATTGCCCCCCCGCTGCCCCCGTAGCCTCCACCGATACCACTGCTAGAAGAGCAACCCCGCTGCTGCTGCTGCCGAGCCGCTCCAGTCGTGTCCGACTCTGTGCGACCCCAGAGACGGCCCCCCGGCCCTGGGATTCTCCAGGCAAGAACACTGGAGGGGGTTGCCATTTCCTTCTCCAATGCATGAAAGTGAAAAGTGAAAGTGAAGTCGCTCAGTCGTGTCCGACTCTTAGCGCCATGGACTGCAGCCTTCCAGGCTCCTCCACCCATGGGATTTTCCAGGCAAGAGTACTGGAGTGGGGTGCCATTGCCTTCTCCGAGAAGAGAACCCCTACCAACAGTGAATGTTGGTGAAAGTTGTAGTTGCAAACTCCAGCATCCTCTGATACAGGCAGGGAAGAGGAAAAATGCTTCATCACCACTAGGTGGTGCAAAAGTACACAATCCGTGTGTGTGTGTGTGTGTGTGTGTGTGTGTGTGTGTGTGTGTGGTGCAAAAGTACACAATCCGTGTGTGTGTGTGTGTGTGTGTGTGTTAGTCGCTCAGTTGTGTCCAACTCTTTGGGACCCCATGGACTGTAGCCTGCCAGGCTTCTCAGTCCATGGAATTCTCCAGACAAGAATACTGGAGTGGACTGCCATTCCCTTCTCCAGAGGAACTTCCCAACCCAGGGATCAAACCCAGGTGTCCTGCATTGCAGGCAGATTCTTTACCATTTGAGCTACAGGGAAGTCCATGATCCTTACATGGTCACCAATGCTGTCTTGGAGGAAGACTATTACCATTGAATGGGTATGAAAATCCTGACTCTTCACCCAGTTTCTCTGATACCATGGTTATAGTGGGGAGGGAAGTCAATGAAGGATTTGTGATAAATATATATTTGATCTTTGTCTCTCACTCCTGGCACATAGCTCCTAAAGCTCTTAGAATCTCTGAAGTGATGACTGACTGTGTTTTGTATGATGATGAGGTGATTCATGGCTGGGGGCCCAAAATGAGGGTTACTCACCAGAAACACCAAAGTGTGATTAAAAGATGGGAATTTTAACCACACACTCTGACCTCCAAGGAGGGGAGAGCAGCTAGAGATTGAGTTAATCATCAATGACCCATGATTTAATCAATCATGCCTATGTAATTGTTAGGTAGTTTGAATAGGAAAAAGGAGTCCATAATGGCGGTGGCTAAAAGACAAAGAAAGGAAAAAGCCCATGAACATAGAACAAAGGAAGGTCCAAGGACCAGAGTGAGAATCTCAGGTAAAACAGCCCTCCTGGCTAGCCCAGTTTACATAGGGCAAGCTCAGGGGGAGGAGAAAAAACATACAATAAGAGGAGCCGAAATTGAGTCAGGGGCTTTTCTTCTCTTCACATCTTTTGGGCCGGCCCACCCTCACACCTCGAGGATCTCTTTTCCTTTGCTTGCCAATTAAAACTGAGCTGTAACACCAACCCATCCATCACTTCAAAGTTTTGCTGCGGTGAGACAGAACTGAGGAAATTACAAACTCCCCTGACATAATGATACCTTAGCAAAAGCTCTTTAAATGGTGGATTTGGAGAGCTGGGTTGGTGACTACATCAAAGTCTTGGAGAGTGGCACACCTGGAGAAGGCAGGGAGGCTCCACAACCCCTCCCATACTTGCCCGATGCATCTTTTACATTTGACTGTCCATGGGTTGCATCCTTTATAATAAGCAGGTACATTTAGGTAATGTAGCTTTCTGAGTTCTATACGCCCTTCTAGAAAATTAACAAGCCTGAGCAGGGAATCATGAGAACCCCCAACTTATAACCAGTTTGTCCAAGCTACAGGTAGCAACCAGGGACTTATAACTGGCCTCTGAAGTAGGGGCAGTCTTGTGGAACTGAAGCCTTAACCTTTGGAATCTGTGCTAACGCCAGATAGTTAAACTGAATTGTAGTGCACCCCATTGGAGTCCAGAGACGTATGGCAATTATTGTCTAAAAGTTTTGCTAACTTTCCCCTTTCCTACTTCTTTTGCTAGAGACAGCAGGCTGTTTGTTCCTGTTGGAGTCTTTGGGCTACTGGCTCTTTGAGCAACATGTTCTGGATATATGACTAAAGGAAAACTCAAGGAATTCACCACCATTTTATTCCTCAAGCACAAAAGTTCCTAGACTGTCTGCCTTCTCTTTCAAAGTCCTCTTACGTTTCATTTTATGTATTATTTCCAGGATTTTTAGCTATATTTAGAGAGAGGAATTGAGAAAATATGCCTATTACATCTTCATCTAGAGAGAGAATTTCCAAGTCAATTTTGAATATTAGAATCACTTTTCCTATATGAGAAAAATGGTTTTCCTTCTCCATCTGTGAGATTTTTTCCCCTCCCAGCTTTACATTCCTAATTATGCAAGATTGACTCAAAAACAATTTTTTCATTAAATAACCTCATGAGGTCACTATTACCAATGGTGAGATGTTTCCACCATTCTTTCCTTTGCTAGTAAGATCTTCTCTGAAGTCCATTTACACATGAGACACAGACATTTTCAGCATATGTTGATCAGACTCTCACCATATGTTGATCATTCTCCAAAACAGATATTCAGGTCTTGCTGGGTGCTACTGCTTTATTGAGACTTTCTATAATAGGTTAATCTAAACTTATTAATTAGCAATATCATTAAAACCAAATTTTCCAGTCTGTTCAGTCTACGGATTTGTGGTTTAAAATAACCTCTTTCTTTAAAGCTTTCTTATCTAGGAGACTCCTACTTAGCATAAATGATAGAGTGATTAAAATGATTTAGCCAGAGGTGGATCTGGGAGTGGAACTGACAGCTACTAGAAGATCTAATTCACACTAGACATTTTACACATTATCTAATGCATTTCTCAAAATAAAGCCTTAATGTATATAAGTCCATTTTACCAATGAAGCTTTTGCAAGGTCACACAGTTGGTAAAAACCCAACCTGGGATTGAGCTCCTACTGTGCGCATAGACCTAGCCAGCAGTCTATGAACCATTAGTCAACCATTAATCAATCAGTGGATAGAAAACATTTTCTTAAGTGAAGGATATTAGAAAATATTGTCAGACATTTCACACAGTAAAGTGAAAAATTATTTAATGGAAACAAGTTCATTTCATATGCATATATGTATGTATACATATAAATAAATTTATTAATATATATGCACTGAGTCCCAGTGCATAAAAACATTTTTTATAATGTGGTTGGCGGACAAAGAAGTTTGGAGCCATTTTGTTAGGTGACCTTTTAAGATACTCTCACTTAATCTAAGTGAGATTGTTTACCATACCCACTGTGCTAATACTTTTCCAGGAAAAGGCATCATCCTTCAAGAGCAAAATATATTTTTTGAAGCCCCAAATTTACTGTGTAGAATCTCTGGGTTACAACAGGAAGTTGCTGTTTCTATGATGAGTTCATGCTAATGTGTAGCTCTTGATGCCTATGATTCATTTATGTGTGTGTATATGTTTGTTTCTGTGTAAAAGTACATTTTACAATTTGATTTTCCCCTACTCACCACAAAACTCTGTATCAAAGTTAAAATTTAATCAGTTTCATAATGAGATATGAATTGGACACTTGAAGTACAAAGAGGATATTACACTCCAGTGGTTACAAGGGAAGGTTCTGCAGTCACACAGATGTATTTCAAATCCAGGCTCTGTCACACAGAACCTTAGGCAAATTAATTCTCAAGTTCCTTACCTGAAATAGTATTCATAGTAGCAACTAACTCATTTTGAGAATGCTGGAATTAAAATGAGGTATACATATAAATTATCAAAGTATTTTTCTTATAGCAAAAGCTTATAGCTTTTAGCTATTAGACCAAAACTTTTAAGTTAATACATTTGCAGAAACCAAGAATTACAAAAGAAGTCTGAAATGGTTACAAGCAGAAAATAGCCCCCCTTTTTTCCTGTTGTTGTTAAATCACCCAGTTGTGTCTGACTCTGTGATCCCATGGACTGTAGCATGCTAGGCTGCTCTGTTCATGGGATTTCCCAGGCAAGAATACTGGAGTGGGTTGCCATTTCCTTTTTCAGGGGATCTTCCCTACCCAGGGATCAAATCCATGTCTCTTGAGTCTCCTGAATTGGCATATGGATTTTTTTTTAGCCCTAGCACCACCTGGGAATGACATTCCTGTTGGAGTTATTAAATTGCTCTTTCCTCAGAACATACATGACTGAATGACTAACAGAATATACTAAATGATGAGAGAATATTGCTTAAATTTTACTTTGTAAGTAATTATCGGCTGATTTAACATAAAAGAAAAGGGAAGAAAATAATGTTTGAGTAGTTTTGTCTATATATGGTTTTCATATATATGTATGGTTGTATAGTTTTGCCTATAAACCGACATTTATAGTCAAATGTCCATGACTTAGGGCTTCCCTGATAGCTCAGTTGGTAAAGAATCTGCCTGCAATGCAGGAGACCCTGGTTCAATTCCTGGGTTGGGAAGATTTGCTGGAGAATGTATAGGCTACCCACTCCAGTATTCTTGGGCTTCCCTTGTGGCTCAGCTGGTAAAGAATATGCTTGCAATGCAGGAGACCCGGGTTGGATCCCTGGGTTGGAAAGATCCCCTGGAGAAGGGAAAGGCCACCCACTCCAGTATTATGGCCTGGAGAATTCGATGGACTCTATAGTCCATGGGGTTGCAAAGAGTTGGACACAACTGTCCATGGCTGTACAAATCAGTCCTCTCTATAACCTAATTCTCAGTTAACTGACATAACTTTGAAGGATCAAGTCATGAGCCAGAAATTACATAGCAAAGCTGGATTTCTATACTGGAACACAAATCCCAAGATCTAGCACACCTAAGCAGTGTTTAGAAAATTATCCACACATATCTTTAATGAAAGGACTTTTGATATTGCAGGACAACCTGGAATCATCCATGTTCCCAATGCAGAAGGGCTCTCTGAACCTCCTGCGGCAGAAATGGGAATCCAGCGATTACCAGAAAAGCGAGTACAGTCCCAGGGGCAGTCGTTGCAGGCTTTTCCAGCCGCAAGAAAACAAATTGCTTGAGCCTGAAGGAGAGGTACCATCAACACTTGGACCTCCAGATCCTCCAAGTCTGCTCCGAAGTGTCAGAGAAGAGGTATTGAGTGCAGAGCCTGAAAGGAAGTGTCCTGAGGACAAAAGTGACTACTCTAGGGACTGTGCTCAGCTGGAAGTGCTGAAGGAGGGTTCCCTGAGTGGTCGGCACAGAATTGAACGGTTCTCCATTGCCCTTGATGAGCTGAGGAGTGTGTTTGAAGCTCCATGGAGTGGAAACAGACAAGCTGGACCAGCTGAGTACAGCCAGAAGGTAAGGAGCCATTGATTGAGACTCCACATTTATAATAGACAAGATAGGCAGCTTGCCTAACCTTCCATTTCCAAGCATATAGTTTCCCCACCCCTCCACTATTCTAGACAGATGTCCTGAAGCAACCATGTAACACAGTGTGAAATGTGGCATCCACTAACTTGATCTCCTTTCATTCCCACAAAAACAGCTCTGATAGGCCCTTTTATGTAGATGTTTCTTTATGTATATGCTTTATTTCTGCAGCTAGGTTGTAAGTTCCTTAGAGGTAAGGACAATTTCTTATCAATCTTTGTACTTCAAACATCTAAGAAATGGTGCTGCGTTTAGCTCCATGAGGATTTATCAGGATTTATCAGTGAAGATGGTGAAGTGGAAAAAGTGAAGGCTCTGGAACCAACTGTGACCTAGATTTTAATCCTGACACCTGCCATTGACTTCTAGCTGTGTGAAGCTTAGCATTGTGAATGTGTGTCTTAATCTGCTACTTCTCAGGCATCTTGTAAGAATTATTGATATTATATTTATACCACAGTGCATACAGTCTGGAGTATTTTGTGGTAAAGGATGATTATGCCTCAGTGATTATGGTGTACTATAATGTCACCTATAAAATATGTCTGCTAGCTAAAGGGGACATTTATTCAAATCCAGGAAATAGGATTAGCAGCATTGTTAACAAATACCACATTTATATTTCTGTTGTCAGTTAAAAGCAACTACTGCTTAAACTGAAATTGCTTGAATGTATCACACTCAGTAGAGTTCCTACAAAAGAGATTATAGTTGAATTTCATAAATAATTAATAAATAATCTCAGGTTTTCCATTGGGAAGCAAACTCCATGCTCTATTTTTTTTTTTTTTAAGCTTAGTGACAGTTATCAGGGAGGCACAGTCCTATTCTTATTAATGGATCATTAGCCTTTGTTGAAGGCTTCACAGAAATAGAAAAATTTTCAAAATAAATTATTTTGCTAATATTTGCTCTCAGGTTTTTATTGGGACATATTGTAGTTATGATGAGAACATTGTTGTATATCAAGTAACGCAACTTGGTTTAATGAGAATAAAGGATATAAATTTATGTATATGAGATTATGTTGAAGCTAGAGAATGTCTCAAAAAACTCAAACTGTTGATACTTGCCATTCTCCAATTTGAGGACTCTGTTTCCCTCCTTTTTACTCTATAGGTGCAAATTTTTTGTTTATGGCTTTTTAATATCTTTTGGTTTGATCCCTGGGTCAGGAAGATGCTCTGGAGAAGGAAACAGCAACCCACTCCAGTATTCTTGCCTGGTGAATCCCCTGGACAAAGGAGCCTAGTGGGCTACAGTCCATGGGGTCGCACAGAGTTGGACGTGACTGAGCGACTAACACACACACAACACACACACAGTTGGATGTCTCGGGATTGGGGAACACTTACCATAGACCCTTACAATGCCATTCATTCTTACCTTAATGAATTAAGTTAAGCCACAGAAAAGAGTTTCATCTCTGTTGACTTTANTCAAACTACTGCACAATTGCACTTATTTCACACACTAGTAAAGTAATGCTCAAAATTCTCCAAGCCAGGCTTCAACAGTACATGAACTGTGAAGTTCCAGATGTTCAAGCTGGTTTTAGAAAAGGCAGTGGAACAAGAGATCAAATTGCCAACATCTGTTGGGTTATCAAAAAGGCAAGAGAGTTTCAGAAAAACATCTATTTCTGCTTTATTGACTATGCCAAAGCCTTTGACTGTGTGGATCACCACAAACTATGGAAAATTCTGAAAGAGATGGGAATACCAGACCACCTGACTTGCCTCTTGAGAAATCTGTATGCAGGTCAGGAAGCAAGAGTTAGAACTGGACATGGAACAACAGACTGGTTGCAAATAGGAAAAGGAGTACATCAAGGCTGTATATTGTCACCCTGCTTATTTAACTTATATGCAGAGTACATCATGAGAAATGCTGGGCTGGATGAAGGACAAGCTGAAATCAAGATTGCCAGGAGAGAAATATCAATAACCTCAGATACACAGATGACACACCCTCATGGCAGAAAGCAAAGAACTAAAGAGCCTCTTGATGAAAGTGAAAGAGAAGAGTGAAAAAGTTGGCTTAAAACTCAACATTCAGAAAACTAAGATCATGGCATCTGGTCCCATCACTTGATGGCAAATAGATGGGGAAACAGTGACAGACTATTTTCGGGGGCTCTAAAATCACTGCAGATGGTGACTGCAACCATGAAATTAAAAGACATTTAGTCCTTAGCAGAAAAGTTATGGCCAACCTAGATGGCATATTAAAAAGTAGAGACATCACTTTACCAACAAAGGTCTGTCTACTCAAGGCTATGGTTTTTCCAGTAGTCATGTATGGATGTGAGAGTTGGACTATAAAGAAAGCTGAGTGCCGAGGAATTGATGCTTTTGAACTGTGGTGTTGGGGAAGACTCTTGAGAGTCCCTTGGACTACAAAGAGATCCAACCAGTCCATCCTAAAGGAAATCAGTCCTGAATATTCATTGGAAGGACTGATGCTGAAGTTGAAACTCCAATACTTTGGCCACCTGATGTGAATAACTGACTCACTTGAAAAGACCCTGATGCTGAGAAATATTGAGGGCAGGAGGAGAAGAGGATGACAGAGGATGAGATGGCTAGATGGCATCACCGACTCAATGGACATGAGTTTGAGTAAACTCTGGGAGCTGGTGATGGACAGGGAGGCCTGGCATGCTGCAGTCCATGGGGTTGCAAAGAGTCGGACACAACTGAGTGACTAAACTGAACTGAACTGATTTGCAAGGGTAAACAGTCAAGGAGATGAGTAATTGGAGCTACTCTAAACAATCTACCACAAGCAAGTTTATGTGAACACATTCAAGAATCAGAATGGTTTAATGTATCATGAATAAAAGCAAAATCAGGAGGAAGACTTTATACAAAAGGATACATAATGTTAACTATTTGTGGACAAAACTCTTTTCTTATTCTTCTCTTAGATTCAATTAATTGACTACACTGATGATAATACAGAGGCAGAATAATAGCCTCCCAAAGATGTCCACATCCTGATCCCCAGAACTTGTGAATATGTTACTAATAAGGCAAAGGGGACTTTGAAATGTGGTTAAGTTTTCCTGAAGTATACCAGGTGAAAACAAGGTGTTATAAAAAGGAGGCAAGAATGTCAGAGTGAGAGATAATCAGAGAAGATACGATGACAGAACCAGAGATGGGAATGGTACAGGGCCATGATCCAAGGGATGTGGGCAGCCTCTGGAAACAGAGGCAAGGAAACCAGGCCCTCCCCCTCTACCTCCTCCCCTGCCCACAGCATCCAGAAGGAATGTTTTCCTAAAGACATCTTGACTTTAGACCAGTGAAACTAACTTTGGACTTCAATCCCCAAAACTATAAGGTCATAAATTTGTGTTGTTTTAAGCTGCTAAGCTTATGGTAATTTGTTTCAGCAGCTATGCAACTAATGCAGTTATATTGTAGACTTTTCAAAATCTGTTAAAAAATATTAGGTAGTATATGATTTTGGAGTTTTCCTCTGCTCTTCCCTGATGAACATATTCCTATATTTTAAAATCATATTTTTGACTCTTTTCTATATGTAGTTGATGAGATGTGTGTTTGTAACTTTAGGTGACCAAGAAACATTAATAAATTTAGTTTTGGATGATCTGTATTTGATATGCAACACATAGTCACCTAAAAGGGTGAATTTATTAGGAAAGGAAGTTTGGCAAAGGAATAATAACAAAAGAAAAGGAAGATATTATAAAGGAACAAGTAAACACAAAGCATTGTGAGATACACTTGCTTCAAATCATGTTTCTTCTATGAGTAAATATATATATAGGTGGAATATACAAGCAATTTTAAACTTAACTCTGGATTGGCCACCTGATGTGGAGAGCCAACTCGTTGGAAAAGACCCTGATGCTGGAAAATATTGAAGGCAGGAAGAGAAGGGGACAACAGAGGATGACATAGTTGGATGGCATCACTGACTCAATGGACCATGAGCTTGAGAAAAATTCCAGGAGATGGTGAAGGACAGGGAACCCTGGAGTACTGCAGTCCATGGGGCTGCAAAGAATCAGACACGACTTAGCGACTGAACAACACGAACAACTCTGGGTATTAGATTTTGAATAGCAGCAGTGTTTAGACTAATCTGGAGCAAAGCAAGCTTGTTCAAGTTCTTTTGTCTTTTTTCCCAGTTCTCAGTTGCTATCCATAGCACTAGAACAGTGAGACCACTAAGCAAGTGCCACTGAAGGATCACTTCAGCCTTCCCTATGATCCTAGTATGAATAAAGGGTTTCTCAATTCAATTAATAATTAATTTTCATCTGTTCCATTCATATCTTTAGACTCCAAATATTGAATTTATTTTCACAGTAGATTACTTAATGATTTACTTGTTTTCAATGCACAGATATGATCTTTGTCATAAACCCCACTCACTTGTGCAATCTGTTTAATTTACCTAACACTCCAGCAGAAACTGTTTCTGTCATTTACTTAGGCTACAGATTGACACAGAGCATTCAGGTGTGAGCTGGACTTGATCAATCTCAGGAGGCACAGTCATCCTGTTATAGCTAGGTGTGTGGCCTCAGAATGCATTGATTCCATCTATTGTATGATTGGAGGCTCAAAGAAGGACATGAAGACACAGGCTAACAGACTGTGGGCCTATGTGTGCATCAGTGATTGAACAGGATATAAACAATTAAATATGGGCTAGTTTCCAGAATATTGTTTTCATTCTCTCCAATAATCAGAGCCTCTGGTTTTTCATTTAATGACCAATTTTTCATCTCCTACTTTTTAGTTCTGCACAAAATCAAACCTTTGAAGGCACAGGTGAATCATGGTTTCCAATTTGCTTCCACCTCAAAATCACTTCATTAGATACACACACTTACACTTTTTCCTATACTTGGGCACCTGGGGACTCAGGGATTAATTTATCTCTAATCTCAAGGAGCAGGAAGCACTACTCTTTGCAGGCAGTTGCCCTGTCAGAGCCTCTGACTCTCTATCTCCCACCCTCCATCACATCAGTGTTTCTGAGATAATTTCTGTCAAGCACGATGTATTTTATAAAAGCATTTAAAGAGATGGAGGTTATTACAGTCTTGAAAATCACTGCTGAAAAATTTGTTCACCAAACTCTCAAGTATTTCCCCTATAGGAAAAGTTTTAAGGATCTTTGAAGAAAGAAAATATTATTTTCTGTGCCTGAAAGTGAGCAAGTCGAGTTTGGAGAGCTTAAGTAAATAATGAGAAAGATGATCCCTTTATTTTTGTTAGAGGATGCATTAGACAGGATTGTAATTTTCATTTCAGCATGGAATATAAGGGCATAATATTTGGTGACAAAGCATCAGTTGGAAACCTTTGCTCAGCTACTTCCTCAATGAGTGAACTTAAATGAATTATTTCACCTCATTAATCCTTAATTTCCATACCCATAAAATGAGTATATTAATATAGCACAGGATTTTTGTGAAGATAAAGTTATATAACACCTGAAGGGGAAGAGGTATTTAAGAGGTAGCACCAAATGAAATTTAAGAAATAGTACCAAACTAGAACCGAATGAATTTTTCTTCTATTTTCTCTTCTCCAGTATCATTTGTAGAACTCAGTAGATCTCCTTGGGGAAAAATATTTAATCTCAATGAGCTTTTGTTTTCTCATCTATAAAGGCAGAAGCCTACACTCTCACCAATTAGAGCAAATGCTAATGAAATTTTCCACCATGAGTTATAATCGCATTTTGAGATGAAAAGACAGTTTGTTAAACTACAGTTTTCAAAGTTTTATTGACCCTAGATAGAGATATGTTTGCACCTTCATTGTCCTGATTAACAGAAGTTACTGGCACTTAGTCAAATCCAAATCCAAAAAAAGATGAGATTTACATTGTATGAAAGTGTTTATTGTATTCACACACAGAAAGAGAATAAATTAAACTTCGACTTCAAAGATACCACAAGGATGGGCTGTAATGGTTTGCTTCGTTTTATGCTGCTTTTTCTTAATGATATAATTTGCTTTTCAATTATTGCTAGTGTTTGGTTGTTCTTTCTCTATTTGTATCTTTGTTATTTTACTGCCTCCTGCCCAGTGTTTGATGTTAGCTGAAGGAAAAATAGTTCTGTGATCTGATGGTAACATTCCCAACTCAACTCATCTGCATGCTCTTAAAGACTTTCTGAAGACTCTGCCATCTTGTCCCATTTGTGTATTGCAGTGACATATGCAGTCCCAATATGACTGTTGAGAATGCAGTGCCAGTAACCACAGAAAAATGTTAAGCAATATTGACTCAACTTCAGCTGCGAAAACTGCTGTCGGTTCATGGATTGGCATTCTTTGATATTTTACTTGAAAGCCTAGTGAAGCTTTTCACCCTTGTGTTATAAGAATATCGATACCAGCGCTGCTGCCTCTACTGCAAACCCACCTTCTTTTAGTCACTCTGTCTTCCCCAGATGCTTAGCCAACATATCTACTTACTGATTGAATTAATTCTTTGAGTCTCATACATGATTCCTTTCCTCTTTCCTGCCCTCCCACTGGCTGCTTTTCATATGCTACCAGGTTATTTTACCTTACCATCAGGATAAGCTAAGAGGAAAAATAAAGAAAACATTACCTGCGGAGGGAGAATTAAATAGAATTTTGTTTTTTATTCAGGGCCCTTAATTCCACCAAAGGCCATGAAAATGACATTCCAGTTTCTTAATCAGCAATTTGAAAACCATCTCATTCTTGCCTTCTCCTTTGCCCTAGCCCACATCTGGCCACCTCTAGAGACTTAGGCCAAAGCAATTTCATCAGAACTGAGTTAATGGCTGAACACTTGATCTGGCATCTCAAAGCACAAAGCAGAGTGCTGGACTGTGCCTGAGAGACAGCTGGTCCACCGGGCATTTGGGCGCCTCTTTTCAGATGAGATGAATAGTCTGGTTCAAGCTATTTATGAAGCAAAACCCCAAGCTTCATCATCACTAAGCCCAGTCCCTCAGTCAGAGTTATATTGCCATGGCACCTTGTCCCAGGGTTCCAACCAGGTATCGAAAAACTGGATGTGGCCCAAAGCCTGTGTAGACGGGAGATTACCCTAAGCTAAAACAGAGCAGTGAACTGCATATGTGTGGGCTCAAAATTTGTAGCTTTCCGGGAGAAGAAAGGCCCCAGGGTAGCAACTGGGGCTTTAAACACGGAACCCTGGGGCCCCAACCTGATGTCTATTATGGTCCAAGTCTACAGCAACCTGAACGCCTCATTCCATTGCATATCCGTGGGGCCAGTTATTCCTCTCAGCATCTGCAGTGTGTTTAAAATTTGTCACAGGAGACCAGTGATGTCTGTTCCTGGAGGGTTTGCCCTGAAGAACAGCCTCAGGGCATTGCCTCTCTTTCTCTCTAACAACATAGGAATACCTTCCAAAACACTCTGACAGATAAATTTCTATTTATTGTGGAGAAGCTCAGGAAAAAAAAAAAAAAAAAAAGCTAAGTTATCAAAGTTAATATCACCAGTGATAAGATACACTGATATCATGCATCCCCTGAATGGACAAAACACTATGGTGGCTCAGATGGTAAGGCATCTGCCCGCAATGCGGGAGACCCTGGTTTGATCCCTGGGTTGGGAAGATCCCCTGGAGAAGGAAATGGCAACCCACTCCAGTACTCTTGCCTGAAAAATTCCATGGACAGAGGGGCCTGGTGGGCTACAGTCCATGGGCCTGCAAAAAGTTGGACACGACTGAACGCCTTCACTTTCACTTTCACCCCTGTGAAAATACCCTGTGGTATTCTTACCAAAATACATAATCTCAGTTTAATCATGAGGACCATCATTTAAAGCCACATATATAGGGATGTTATAAAGCAGCTGGCCATTACTCTTCAAAACTGGTAGGGTCGCTTTGGACAAATACTAAAAAACTGCCCCAGATTGGAGGAGACTAGAGACATGATAACTAAATTGAGGATGGGATTGTCTGTTGAATCTTGGGCCAGAAAAGAGAGCATTAGTGGGAAAGTTGGTGAAATTATAGTAAGGTCTAAATATTTTTTGGTTTCACAATCATACTGTGACTAAATAAAATTTTAAGATTAGAGAAAGCTGAACAAATGGTATATGGGAATCTCCATATTTTTCTTGCAACTGTTCAATAAGTAATATTATTTCAAAATAAAAATTTAAATATTTATGATCAATCTTGAGACTTTAGCACTGTGGAGTGAAGGATTATGGTCCCTTTTATTCTGATTTTTCCATACCTCACTGATTTATTATTTTTATATCTCTTTGTAGAATGTGATTCCTACCTCCCTACTCCTACTTCTAAACTTTTGGAAGTTTCAGCCATTTAACCTCTGCTATAATTTCAGGTTTTCTGCAATTAATTGTTTTTTCTAGCAGGGAGAATTTAAGGAGCCTAGTCAGTAGTTCCGAAGTTGAATAAATGGAAGCTCTACAGTTTGTTGTTATTTGGTTGCTAAGTTGTGTCTAACTCTTTTGCAACCCCATGGACTGTAGCCTGCCAAACTTCTCTATTCATGGCATTTCCCAGGCAAGAATACTGAAGTGGGTTGCCATTTCCTTCTCCAGGGTATCTTCCCAACCCACGGATCAAACCCATGTCTCCTGCTTGGCAGATGGGTTCTTTACCTCTGAGCCACCAGGGAAGCCCCAGCGCTACAGATAGATCAGCTTTGAATTTATACCCTAGTTCCACTCACTGATTTTTAGTACATTTTCAGAAGTAAATTGCTTGCCTTTTTTTTCTTTTTTGTAGTTGTAGTTGTTACTGTTATTTAAGCCATTGGTTCTGTCTTGATTACAATCCTAAGTCATTGGCTCAAATTCAAGAAACTCAAATACCTCTGGTCTCAGACTCAAATTCCATGAACTATAACTCTCTATTGCCCTTCTGATGTTGATTTGACAGCAAACTTCAATCTCTCAAATACATTGTCAGTCCCTCCAAAATCCTGACCCTGTTTTTGGTAGTTATAATGCATTGTCTTTTGATATATGCTCCTGAAATTCTATCTCTTTGGAACTAGCCCCTCTGATGCAAACTTTCTTAACTTCGTAGGCTCCTTGTTTGGTTCTTCTTACTGAGTACCAAGCCTGAGTGTTGTTATAGTAAAGCCTTCTTTATGTAGGTGTTCTTTCTATTCCTCAAATGAAGTCCTTTATCTGAACTTAGAAGTCTGGAATTTTTGGACAGGTTTGAAATTAAATATATTTAGCATGGAGAGCACTGGAGGCAGTGACAGTTCAGAATGGATGTGGCTTTTACAACAGGTATAGTCATCCTGGTATCCTTCTCCTGGACATCAGTCAGCCTTTAGACACTAAACTGTACCCTTATTTTAGCAGCTGTTTAGCACTCACTATATTGTGTGTGGAAAACAAAGGGTTAACCCGTTTTCCTACTTGGAAAGATATTTCTTTATCTGTTTAATGTGTAGCCGTGAGTAAATGCATTGAGTTTCAAACACCTGAAACAAATTCAAGCTCCATTAATGTTTCTCATCTACTCCCACTACCAAATATGATGATTTATGGTAGTTAACAGTACACTAACTTGTTTTTATGTCAATGTAAAGTCATTTATTGGGTACCATGAGACAAATCACTCTAAAGCATGCTAATGCATCATAATGTATGCATTTCTCCCCTCACCGCCTTTTGTGGAGCTATGTCAGGAGCATACACTTAAATTAATCAGACTGTTCTGATTTCAACCTTGATTAGATGTCAGAATCTTTTATTAATGATAAAAATGATATAAAATATATCCATTTCTGGTCATAATGATTTTATAATTTAATCTTTTCCCCATTTACCTTTGTTTTTGAATGTTAGGAGCAATTTTTCCTTGTTTTGAAATATGACTCAAATTCTCATAGGAAAGGTAATTCAAGGTATTAAAAAAACAATAAACAAAACCCGACTTAGACAGACAAATTTTATCTTTTTCCCCAGCCTCACCCCAAATGTACACAGACACAGACACACACACACACACACACACACTAATACATTGGCTTTTTAAAAGTATTTTATGTTTAAAAGTAAAATTGAGAGACTGTAGAACGTTGTGTCAGTGTCTCTAAAAATGACTTATTTTTCCAGAACCAGCAAGTATCTTTTTTCTGAGGTACGTTTAAAGTTTTCTCTTTGATTTATAGGCATAGTCTTTTTAGTAGGTCCCACGTATATTTGCGCTTATCCCTGAATCCCTCCCCTCACCCCAACATTGGTCTGCTCCTAGACCCTGGAGGATAAGGCACTGTGCTGCTGCTAATGGCTAGCAAGTACTAATTCTTTAAACACTGAGTATTTCCCAGGTACTTTGTTGAAGACTTCATGGGTATTGCTGCCTATTTAACACTCAGAGTCATCTTAGAAATTCAGAGCTATCGTTATTCCCATTTTACAGTCACAGGATAGACAAGTTAAATAACTTATGGAAGGGTGCATACACCATTGGTAAGTAATAGAGCAGGGGTTTGAACCCACGTCTTTCTAAATCTAGAACGCTATGGATATTCCCTGGATTCATATTGTCCATCTTCATACAGGCTCTCACAGCTGTGTTTTTGGTATAAATGGATCCTAGTCAGTCATAGAAATCAAAGCAACTGCTAAATTTTGGAAGCCACAAATGCCACTCAGTTCAGTTCAGTCACTCAGTCATGTCCGACTCTTTGCGACCCCATGAATCACCACTAGATATACTCAATTCTAAGACACATATTTCTTCACATGTTAAGCCTTTGAAATTGACATGCTTCTAGTAGTCAATGGCACTTTATAGTTTGCCAGAATTTTCCTCTTTTCTTAGAGGTACATAAAATAATGATATCACTTTCCTTTGATAGCATAACTTTGTATTTTGAATAAATGCAGTTAAAAAGTCAATAACCATTCACTGTGTGCCAGGAATATACTAAGCACTTGAAATATATTTTCTTTTTTAATTTTCATAGCTACCCTATAGATTAAGCTTGTACAACACTATCATTATGTGAGTGAAAAAATAGAGGATTAGTAAAAATAAGACCTTTTGTTCTTAGGTCCTCCTGTGCAGAAATGGTTGAAAAAGGAATCATGCAAACAGGCTGAGTCCAGAGGCTTTATTCCTAAAGGCTAGTTTTTGTATTATGCTTATTGGGCTAGTAGACTAAGCTAAAATTTTCTAGTCTAATGAACAAGAAGCCCTATGCAAAATAACTTACACACTAACAAGGAACTTAATAAAGATGTGAAAGCAATCAACAGTAGCTTAATTGGCAGGAAGAACAAGCATTTTATTTAACTTCTTTCTCTTCCAGGGGCTGGGAATAGAAGCAGAGATGAATTTAGTGTAACTTGACACAGAGAAAGGTATTTAGAGATATTTGAAGGAAAGAGAGATTTCTTTTCTTTTTTTGTCATATTCCACTAGTTTTATTTTTGAGATTTCACATATAAGTTATAACATGCAGCATTTTGCTTTTTCTGATTTATTTCACCCAGCATAATACATATATGTCTTCTTTATCCATTCATCTGCTGATGGATAGATACTTAGATTGCTTTCATGTCTTGACAATTGTAAATAATGCTGCTATGAACATTGAGGTGCATGTACCTTTTTAAATGGCTGTACCAGTTTAACTCCCACCAACAGTGTATGAGGGTTCCCTTCTGAGAGATGATTTTAAGAAAAAAAAAAATCTTTGAAGTGTATTTAATATTCATTATAAGGCAAATTCTCTGATAAATAAAGCCAAAATCTAGGGGAAAAGTCTAACTGTAAGAATTTTAGAAGCCAAAAAGCTGCTGGAGAGGGCAACCAGAGGGGAGGAAGACAGTAGGTCCAGACAGATAAAATTTTTAAAATTTAATGAACAGAAATATAGTCTACTTTTTCCAGTTTTGGTGCTTCTTTTTAATTCTCTGAATTTCTTACTGTGGATAGTCACTCAGATTCATTCTTCTCTTTCTGTGATTGCAATTTCTGACCCTATGTAAATTATGCCGACATATTTATCTCAGTCCTACCTTGTTACCTAAGATCTCTCCCCATATTTTTAAGTCTTTCTGAATATTCATCAGCTACCTCAGAATGCCTCACTCTGAGCTCATTATTCTCCATGTAAATCAACTTCTTACCCAAAGTCCATTTATTTTCAGTGACAACACCAGTGTACAGTGACCAAGAGTTCTCTCTGATAGTTTAATTTATCCTGCTTATTCACCTTCAACTCCACATTTCTCAATTTCTCTTTCTACTTTTCATTTATTACCTGGCCTTTGTCACTTGTTACCTGTTTCATTACATACCTTCATGTCTAGCGTCTTAATCCTTCTAGACCAAATCTTTTTTTGTCCAGGCTTGATCTCAGTGATACAATCAACTGCCAATTCCTATAGCCATGGACTTGTGTGCCATATCATATACTCATGTGTGCCATCTATATGCGTTCTATTTTACTGTGTTGCATTGTCAAAGTCACTAGCCATGTGTGGTTAATTTAACTGCAATTAATTAAAATTAGATTAGGCCTTCCCTCATCACTCAGTTGGTGAAAAACCCACCTGCAATGCAGAAGACCCCGTTTCAATTCCTGGGTCGGGAAGATCTGCTGGAGAAAAATAGGCTACCCACTCCAGTATTCTTGGGGGCTTTTTTGGTGGCTCAGCTGGTAAAGAATCCACAGGCAATGTGGGAGACCTGGGTTGGATCCCTGGGTTGGAAAGATACCCTGGAGAAAAGAAAGGATACCCACACCAGTATTCTGGCCTGGAGAATTCCATTGACTGTATAGTCCATGGGCTCACAAGAGTTGGATATGATTTATTTATTCCCTTAGTCACTCTAGCCATATTTAAAGTTCTCAATGGCTACATGTGACTAACGTTTACTGTATTGGACATCACGCATGTAAAGGAGTCTTATCACCTCTGAAAGTTCTATTGGACTCTAGTTCTCCCATTAAAGATGTTCCTAGTGGTGTGTGTGTTCTAGAGTTCTTCTGGTGTATTCTAGTCTATATCTCTGCATTTCCACTTCATACTAACACCTCAGGTGAACTTTGTCTAACATTTCATTTTGATCTTTCCCCTGGATTCTCAACACACTGTATTTTTGGAGCCTTTCCAAGGAGCAATCCCAAGGGAAGAAGAAGCCAATCCAACATGAATCTGCTTACAGTAATTTATTTATCATGAATGCTGAGCATGATATTGGGACTAATTATAAGCCTCTATAGGACCCAAATGAATCTTCTCAGTCATGCCTGGATGGATTTTCTTATTTAACAAAACTTAAAAAAAAGTAATCTATTTCCTTTCTTCCAGCTCTTTATTCCATGCAAACACCTGTCTTGTGGTGCTGCTTTGGGCCCCTTTATGCCTGCAGTAAGGCTCTTTGATTTCCTGCCACCACCAGGTCATGATAATATTCCAGATATTGATATTCACTTTCTTAAATAATAGACTTTGCTTTTAGAGAAAAGAAAGTTTAGAGAAAAAAAAAACAAATGAAAAATTCCCATATCTCCTCTCCCTCCAACCCCCAGTTTTCCTCTATTATGAACATTTTGCATTAGTGTGGTACATTTATTAAAACTGATGAGCCATTATTGATACATTATTAACTAAAGCCCATATCTTGCCAGCATTTGGAGTTCTCAGTATGTTGAATTTTAGACTTTTTAATCAATATATAGTGAATGGTTTGACTTTTTGTCTATTATATCTTGCTTGTGCCCACTAATGCTAAAATGACTTTAATTTTTCACTATTCTTGGGTATTTCCAACTTTGAGGCATAAGTTTGTTTTCTTTATTTATGACAAGATGCTCTTTTAGTCCTATTTTACATTTTATTTTACTCTGTATCATTTTATTTTCAGTTCTCCAGATGTTTTGTCATTGAAGATTGGATTTTACTTATTTGATCTATATGGCAGCCATATGTCCTGCCGTGTAGGAATAGTCCTGGTTTACATGTATTGCCCCAACATAGTTATTAATAGAATCCTTTCCATTGTCCCAGTTTGAGTGGTAAATTATATTATTATTCTGTTTGAATATCCGCCTGGATTACAAGGCAAAAACATATCTTCTCTTCCTTTTCCTTCCCTCCATTGTTTTTAACAGAGTGTCCAGTATGTTGGACGTGTTTACTAAGTACCATGGGAATGGGTGTTTGGAAGGCCCTCGTGAAAATGAGCTGACTTTTTCAAGATCTACTTTCCAGGTCAGGTGCTGTAGCGTTTCAACCACAGGACTCAGCTTCAACCTAACCTTATAGGAACTCTTCAGCCTGCGCTGCCTACAGCTGCACACCTTCTGTTCATTTGACAGCAGGTCTTTGATAACCTGGTGTCACTTGTCCCTTGCATATGGTCATCCCAGCCAAAGCAATCTTTTCAGTGGTTGTGTGCCAGCTTCTCTGGGTTGGACACCCTATGTTATTATTCTGTATGCCCTAAGATGACATATCTATAGGTGAAATTGTGCAAGAAATGGACATAAAGGAATTAATGCTTGTTTTATAGCCTTTTTTATTTCTGAAGTCTGATGTTACTTTGACATTAGGTTATATCTACCAGGCTCTCAAAGGATACATTGCCTTCCTGATTCATATTTATTCTATTTTGCCCTGTGTTATTAACAGTGACCTGGAATATGGAGCTAATATCAGAGAGAATTTCCATCTCTTCATTGCATAGATTCTCTTGGTAGAGTCTACCTCATGACTGCTAACCTACACCCAATCCCACTGCCATTACCAGCTCAGGAAGCTTCTCATAATGTACTTTGGCTTATTTTTTTTTCACGTTTTTTTTTTTTTTTCTACTGTAGAGAATGTTAGGTAATAATCAATTATTACATTCTCTTTTAAATTATGAAGTATTTCACCCAAAGAGATAAGTAAAAAACTGTATTCTGCATCTTCTTGCAGCTGTACATCAGAAGTACAGTGCTGAGCATATAAAGCTCTCAGGTACTGGGGTCCTGTATGTATACACCACATGGCATTGAAAGATATTTTTGGCTAGCAAGCAGCTTTATATTATGCTAATATCTAATTTCCCTTTTCCCATAATATTTGAAGATTTTGACATAGAACAGGAGAAAATTCAGCAGATGCAGAACTCAGAATACATAATAAAAATATACTGCTCTACACACATACATATGCATATACAACAATGAACCAACTAGAAAAATCAGTTCCTCTCTTTCTTTTTTAAAGAAAGGTAACCAGAAGTCTATAGCGCATACACCTAAGTGAAAGTTTTCTAATACTCGAAGCGAAGTGTTCATAGATCCAGTTGCGCTGAATCATCATATTTTCTTTCTTATTCTTCATCACTGAATAAAAACAGGGCTTTGGGCCCCAAGGGTGTTCAGCAGCTGAATTTCTTTGCTGCTGAAAGAAAAAAAAATATAGGTGGTATTCCTACCATTTCAGAGAAAATGAAGGGGTGGAAATGAAGGAGAAATGAGCTGCTAAGCACAGATCCTATTTTCTTGCAATGCCACTAATAATAACTTCAGAGTGGTGGTTAGGGTATAAATGCTGTATAAGCAAAAATAAACCTATATTAAATGGTTTTTAATGGTTGAAAGGAAAAAGTAACTGCAAAGTTAAAATTAGTTTACTACAAACACCTTCTCTGTAGTGATGTATTCTGCCAGTGTTCTCCCTGGAGTTTTTTGGCATATTGCTCAGAGTTGCCTCAACCGAGTATATCTAATGAAATCTTGCCCATTCATCATTTCTACTGAGAGATGCTTTTCCAAATGTAGAAATTAAAAACTATAAATTCTTCCAAAGAAATTATTCTGGTTTCAATATGAACATTACTAATAAGTCCTCTCCCAGCGTGAAGAGATTATACTGTCTTTTAACTAGCAAGTGCAGTTCCAAAGTAGATAATCATTAAAAATAAGAGATGATCCAGATTTCATAAAGACATGGCAATTAAAGTGATTGAATTAGAATGATAAAATTATTAAAGGAGAAAGCTGCACTCAGATGTCTTTGAGTCAAACTCCCTCCCAAGGTTGGAATTCATATTATATCATGGACAGATGGCAACCCAGCTTCCCTTTATATACTTCCAGTTTCAAGGAGTTCATGCTTTTGCAAAGCATTTCTTTCAACTGTCAGATGACTCTCTTTCATAGAAGGTCAATCCTTATGTTGAGTAGAATGTCTCCTGGGAACATCCATGTTTTGAATAAAGTTTTGCCCTTTGAAGTAACATAATATTCTGCATTTGTCACAGTGGGAAATGACAGGCTATGTCTAACCTTGGGGTATCAGGACATTGCTTAGCAATAGGAGGTGAAGTTGAGATTCTCCTGAGTGATTTAGGAAGAGTCATGGCCAAACCAGTGCATGACAAGGGCATGATAAGACTCAGCAGGTTCAGACTAAGCAAAGACAGATGCCCTGAAAACAACATCACACAAAGTTTGGACATTAATTAAGGAATCTGTACTGCAGAGGTCAGACAATATATTGGACATCTTGCTTCAAACATTTTTTAAATGTTTGGGAGTTTTATGCTTATTTTTTAGTGGATAACGGATGTCTTTTTTTTTTTTTTTTTTGGTCCGAGTGTCACATAACAAGCATTTGGGTAAGGAAAGTAGAGAATTTGACACAATGGGATTCATCCAGCATTTTTATATTTTTCTTGAGTGTAGTTAATATTCCTTCAAGCTGTTAGTACCCTGTGGTGCTGACATAATGTGTCCTTTTTGAGGCTTTGCTTTTTCCAAAGACATGTAGCAGTTTTATTTGTATGCAGGTGTGCTCAGTTGCTCAGTTGTGCCCAATGAGTATGACCCCATGAACTGTAGCCTGCCATTCTGCTCTGTCCATGGGATTTCCCAGGCAAGAACACTAGACTGGGTTGCCATTTCTTTCTCCAGGGGATCTTCCTGATCCAGGGACTGAACCTGTGTCTCTTGCATCTTCTGCACTGGCAAGTGGATTCTTTTACCACTCTGCCACCTGGAAAACCTTTTATGTGTATAGATAGATACTAAATATGTTCTTTTCATCTTCTTTACTATTATATTTTTATATTGAAAAACATATCTTCAAAATAGTGACTTCAGTCACAAATATATATATATATGCTAACTATTTTTGACTGATTATGCTTGTGTAGATCCTCTTCTTCCTCTGATAATTATCTCCTCTGTCATTACAGGCAAGTTAAGGACCAGAGCTGAAGAAGAGGTTCCCTATGTGCTTCTGCCACTAGAATCCTCTTTTGTAGATGCCAAATAACAGAACATAAACTTTCCTCCAATTCACTCTAGCCAGCTCATACACTCCCAACTCTGTTTCTCAACATCCAGCTCTGTGTCTTTTCTTCTAGTTTGTGTGTGTGCATGCTCAGCTGCTAAGTTGTGTCCAACTCTTTGTGATCCCTTGGACTGTAACCTGCCAGGATCCTCTATCCATGGGATTTCCCAGGAGTGGGTTGCCATTTCCTCCTTCAGGATATCTTCCTGACTCGGGTATCAAATTTGCATCTCCTGCACTGACAGGTAGATATTTTACCCTGAACCACCAGGGAATTGAGGTATAAATAACAAATAAAGTTGTAACATTTAAACTATGTGACATGATGATTTGATATATGTATGTATTGTGAAAGAATTCCCCTCACTGAGTTAATTTACACATCCATCACCTCATATTTACCTCTTTTGTTTGCTTACATGCTTAGCAATTTTTAATTATACAATATAGTGCTGTCAACTGTGGTCACTATGTCATACATTATATCTTCTGACCTTATTCATTTTATAACTGCAAGTTTGTATTCTTTTACTAATCTCTTCATATTTGTTCCATCTTAGAGCTCCTAACAACCACCTTTCTCTCCTCTGTTTCTATTTACTTTTTTAAAAAAATTTCCACATGAAGTGGTATCATGGAATATTTGTCTTTCTCTGTTTGGCTTACTTCACTTAGGATAATGCCCTCCTAGTTTCATTCATGTTGTCAAAAATGACAGGATTTTCTTATATGTTAAAGGCTGAAAGTACACACACACCAGGAAAAGGAAATGGCACCCCACTCCAATGTTCTTGCCTGGAGAATCCCAGGGACGGGGGGAGCCTGGTGGGCTGCCGTCTGTGGGGTCGCACAGTCAGACACGACTGAAGTGACTTAACAGCAGCAGTACACACACACCACATTTTCTTGATCTTTTCATCTGTTGATGGACACTTAGATTGTTTCTGTATTTTGACTGTTGTGACCATTGCAGCAATGAACATGAAAGTACTGATACCTCTTTAGGATAATGGTTTTATTTCCTTTGGGTGTATACTCAGAAGTGAAATTTCTAGATCATATGGTAGTTCTATTTTTAATTTCTTGAGAAACCTCCATAATATTTTTTTTGTAATGGCTGAACCAATTTACATTCCTGCCAACTCTACAAGTTACACTTTGTACCTTGTACAAAGTTTCCTTTACAAGGTACAAAAGGTAGGAGTTCCCTTTTCTCTACATTCTCATTAGTATTTGTTATCTCTTGTCTTTTTGACAGTATCCGTCTAACAGCTGTGAGTGATATCTCATTGTGGTTTTGATTTGCATTTCCCTGATGAATAGTGATATAGAATACCTTTCTATAAACCTATTGGCCACTTATATGTTTTCTTTGGAAAAATGTCCACTCAAATCCTTTGCCCATTTTAAAATTAGGCCTTGGGTTTTCTGCTATTGATTTGTATAAGTTCATTGTATATCTGAGATATTAACCCCTTATCAGATATTAGATTGATGCAAAAGTAATTGCAGTTTTGCACTGTTGAAATTTGAAGTTTGTTATTCTATGAGGCCACCATCACCCTAATACCAAAATCTGACAAAGATACCACACACACACACACACACACACACACACACACACACACACACACAAACTACAGGCCAATATCACTGATGAACATAGATGGAAAAATCCTTAACAAAATTCTAGCAATCAGAATCCAACAACACATTAAAAAGATCACACACCATGACCAAGTGGGCTTTATCCCCAGGATGCAAGGATTCTTCAATATCTGCAAATCAATCAATGTAATTCACCACATTAACAAATTTAAAAATAAAAGCCATATGATTATCTCAATAGATACAGAGAAAGCCTTTGACAAAATTCAACATCCATTTATGATAAAAACTCTCCAGAAAGCAGGAATAGAAGGAACATACCTCAACATAATAAAAACTATATATGACAAACCCATAGCAAACATTATCCTCAATGGTGAAAAAATTAAAGCGTTTCCCCTATAGTCAGGAACAAGACAAGAGTGCCCACTTTCACTGCTACTATTCAACATAGTTCTGGAAGTTTTGGCCACAGCAATCAGAGCAGAAAAATAAATAAAAGTAATCCAAATTGGAAAAGAAGAAGTAAAACTCTTACTGTTTGCAGATGACATGATCCTCTACTGCTGGGAGCCAGCACGGGAGATCCCACCCATGACAAGGTCATGCGGAAGAGACCTGACGAGCAAGGCAGATCAGGACTCGAGGGACCCCCTGGACCTGCTCGAGCATCTACCCCAAAACCAGAATCTGTCTGTCTTACTATTTTGTGCCTTTAACCAACTCTTCTGACATTTCAGTTCAGTTCAGTTCAGTCACTCAGTCATGTCCGACTCTTTGTGGCCCCATGAATTGCAGCACGCCAGACCTCCCTGTCCATCACCAACTCTTGGAGTTCACTCAGACTCACGTCCATTGAGTACGTGATGCCATCCAGCCATCTCATCCTCTGTCGTACCCTTCTCCTCCTGTCCCCAATCCCTCCCAGCAACAGAGTCTTTTCCAATGAGTCAACTCTTCGCATGAGGTGGCCAAAGTACTGGAGTTTCAGCTTTAGCATCATTCTTTCCAAAGAAATCCCAGGGCTGATCTCCTTCAGAACGGACTGGTTGGATCTCCTTGTAGTCCAAGAGACTCTCAAGAGTTTTCCCCAACACCACAGTTCAAAAGCATCAATTTTCGGTGCTCAGCCTTCTTCACAGTCCAACTCTCACATCCATACATGACCACAGGACAAACCATAGCTTTGACTAGACAGACCTTAGTCGGCAAAGTAATGTCTCTGCTCTTGAATATACTATCTAGGTTGGTCATAACTTTTCTTCCAAGGAGTAAGCATCTTTTAATTTCATGGCTGCAGTCACCATCTGCAGTGATTTTGGAGCCGCCAAAAATAAAGTCTGACACTGGGGCTATCCCCGACCACTTTTCTTTGAAAAAAGTCGACTTAGGGCTTTAGTTAATAAATCTCCTGGACATGATAGGAGTGTTTCAAATCAAACCTCTCTGATGGCTTTCTAGCTTGTCTGACAGGTTTATCCAGACTCTTGCAGCTACACATGTGATTATTCACAGCCTCCCAACTGTGAGAGGCATGGGAAGCCTAAAACATTCTAAAAATATAGAGCCTTTCAAAGAGTTAAAAGCTATTAGAGTAGTGCTGGTGTAGGATTTCATTGTTGAGCCAATGCTTGCTGCTAAGTTCCCATATCTCTTATCCACTGTGCACTTGGGAGTGCAATAGTTCATGTAGTTGGAATTTAAGAAAAACTTGCAGTAACCTTGGAATTAACCACATCAGACTTTTGAGCTAATTGGTTGTTTCTTTGTTGTAACTCACTGCACCTTTGCTCTGTGAGACTATAACTCTGTTTAATACTTTCTGAGGCTGACACAGATTAGAAATATAAAGAAAAAACACTTCAAGGGAAAATAAGTTTTCTGGTTGAGCAGTCTTTATCAAAAGAGGGTCATAAAATGTTCACAGGCCTCCAAGGCCAGAAGATAATGTACACAACATTGTTTATGGGAAAGGTATGCAGAAAAAAATCCTGGTTTCAATAGACAAAACAGATGTAATGTTTCGGCTGATTCTGTATGACTTTGCATCTTTCATTCCCCTCTATATACAAGTCAAGGTATAAAAGTTCCTTTTGAAAATAAAGTTATGGGCCTTACTCACCAAATCTTGGTCACCCTGCATCAATCATTCTTTTTCTCTCTCTCTTTCCCTTTCTCCCTCTCCCTCCCTCTCTTTTCAGGCTGATCCCTTGGAGCACAGAGGCTCTCTGCATTCACTTCCTTGCCTGTGCTTCTAAGACCCGATAGAGAAGGCGCTCTGCGTCTTCACTCCGGTGAGAGGGCACCTGCAGTCTCCGTGAACAGAGCAAGTCCCTTGTGTGGGACTTGTCCCTAGCTTTCTGTGTAAACCAAGGAATATCCGCTTCTATTCTTTCCTCTCTCATTCATTTATTCATTCATTCACCAACGCTGTCTATCCTGAGGGTACCCCTGGATCCTGCGGGGGCTGGATCCCAGCAAGTGGTGCCCATAGAAAGCCCTAAAGACTCCACCAGAAAATTACTAGAGCTAATCAATGCATATAGTAAAGTTGCAGGATATAAAATCAACACGCAGAAATCCCTTGCATTCCTATATACTAATAATGAGAAAGTAGAAAAAGAAATTAAGGAAAAAATTCCATTCACCATTGCAACAAAAAGAATAAAATACTTAGGAATATATCTACCTAAAGAAACTAAAGACCTATATATAGAAAACTATAAAACACTGGTGAAAGAAATCAAAGAGTACACTAATAGATGGAGAAATATACCATGTTCATGGATTGGAAAAATCAATATAATGAAAATGAGTATACTACTCAAGCAATCTACTGATTCAATGCAATCCCTATCAAGCTACCAGCGGTATTTTCCACAGAGATAGAACAAATAATTTCACAATTTGTATGGAAATACAAAAAACCTCAAATAGCCAAAGCAGTCTTGAGAAAGAAGAATGGAACTGGAGGAATCAACCTACCTGACTTCAGGCTTTACTACAAAGCCACAGTCATCAAGACAGTATTGTACTGGCACAAAGACAGAAATATAGATCAATGGAACAAAATAGAAAGCCCAGAGATAAATCCACATACCTATGGACATCTTATCTTTGACAAAGGAGGCAAGAATATACAATGGATTAAAGACAATCTCTTTAACAAGTGGTGCTGGGAACAGTGGTCAACCACTTGTAAAAGAATGAAACTAGAACACTTTCTAACACCATACACAAAAATAAACTCAAAATGGATTAAAGATCTAAATGTAAGACCAGAAACTATAAAACTCCTAGAGGAGAACATAGGCAAAACACTCTCCGACATAAATCACAGCAGGATCCTCTATGACCCAC
>SJYQ01000603.1:530973-581685 GCA_006410935.1 Redunca redunca | reverse complement strand
TATAAGAAACGAATCGCCAGTCTAGGTTCGATGCAGGATATAGGATGCTTGGGGCTGGTGCACTGGGATGACCCAGAGAGATGGTATGGGGAGGGAGGTGGGACGGGGGTTCAGGATTGGGAACTCACGTACACCCGTGGCAGATTCATGTTGATGTATGGCAAAACCAATACAGTATTGTAAAGTAAAATAAAGTAAAATAAAAAAAATTTTAAAAAGAAAGAAATTTGTAGTTTGATATTGGAAAACATTCTTAAATAAATTTGGTTATGTTATACATCATTTTAGTACATATTTATCACTTTATGCTTTTTAGCTAATAACATTTCTTGCTGTTTATCTAGACTATAGAAATGATGTTAGACAAAAAAGCAAATTTGAGTGATTTTTTATTCAAGTTCAAAATGGGTTGTGAAGCAACAGAGACAACTCATAACATCAACAATGTATTTGGTATAGGAATTGGTAACAAATGTACAGTGCAGCAGTGGTTCAAAAAGTTTTGCTAAGGAGATGAGAACCCTGAAGATGAGGAGTGTGGCAACTAGCCATCAAAAGTTGACAACGACCAATTGAGAGGATCATCAAAACTGCTTCTCTAAGAACTACATGAGAAGTTGCCCAAGAACTCAACATTAACCATTCTATGATCACTCGACATTTGAAGCAAATTGAAAAGATGAAAAGACTCATTAAGTGAGCTGACCGCCCCCCCCCACCGCAAAAAAAAATCGTCATTTTGAAATGGCATTTTCTCTTATTTTATGCAGCAATGAACAACTTCTTGTTTGGATTGTGACATGCAAAGAAAAGTGCATACAGCAACCGGCAACATCAAGCTCAGTGGTTGGACCGAGAAGCTCCAAAGCACTTCCTAAAGTCAAACTTGCACCAAAAAAAAGTCACGGTCCCTGTTTGGTGGTCTGCTGCTTGTCAGATCCACTATAGCTTTCTGAATCCCAGTGAAACCATTACATCTCAGAAGTATGTTCAGCAAATCAATGAGACACACCGAAAACTGCTATACTTGCAGCTGGCATTGGTCAACAGAATGGGCCTAATTCTTCCCCACAAAAATGCCTGATCGCATATCACACAACTATTGCTTCAAAAGTTGAATCAATTGGGCTACAAAGTTTTGCTTCAGCCACCATTTAACCTGACCTCTCGCTAATGGACTACCACTTCTTTAAGCATCTTGACAACTTTTTGCAGGAAAAACGCTTCCATATCAGCAGGAAGCAGAAAATGCTTACTGAGAGCTCACCGAATCTCAAAACATGGATTTTTTTTGCTACAGGAATAAGCAAACTTATTTCTTGTTGGCAAAAATATGTTGATTGTAATGGTTCCTATTTTGATTAATAAAGATGTTTTCGAGCCTGGTTATAGTGATTTAAAAGTCACAGTCCAAAATTGCAATTACTTTTTAATCAACCTAATATGTGGTTTGCAAATATTTTCCCCCATCCCATGGGCTACCTTTTCATTTTGTTGAGCAGAAGCCTTTTAGTTTGTGGTCTCTGTTGCTTATTTTTGCTTTTGGTGTCAAATCGAAAATGTAACTGCCAAAACTAATGGCAAAGAGCTTACTCCATAGGTTTTCTTCAAGGAGTTTTATGGCTTCAGGTCTTAGATTCAAGACTTGAATCTATTTTGAGTTGGATTTTGTGTATGGTATAAGATAGTAGAGCAGTTTCATTCTTTTGCATGTGCTTGTCCAATGTTCCCAATACAATTTATTGAAGATATTGTCCTTTCCCAGTTGTATATTCTTGGCTCCTTTGTCAAAGTTAATTAACCTTATATGCAAAGGATTATTTCTGAGCTGTCTGTTCTGCTCCGTTGATGTGTTTGTCTGCTTTTATGCCAATACTATTCCTGTTTTTAGTTCTATAGCTTTATAATACAGTTTGAAATCAGAAAATTTGATGCCTCCAGTTTTGTTCTCCTTTCTGAGGATTTAGCTATTTGGGGTCTTTTGTGTTTCCACGAAATTTTTCAGATTTCTTTCTATTTTTGTGAATTTTGATAGGGATTGCTTTGAGTCTGTAGATAGCTTTTGATATTAATCATGGTTTATGATTCCAAGTTAAAGAGTGATAGGAGAATAATAGTACTGCAAGATTTAAATGAACCATTTAAATTTTAAAAATATTGAGGTTTCCATAGAGCTGACATTTAAATGTTGACTTCTTTTTCCTTATTAAACAAGATAGTTTATCTTGTTTTGATCTGAAAATTAGTCTTTCAGTCTGATTTTTAATATTAAGTATTACCAGGCTTTTCTCTCCTGCTTTCCCACTCCCCAACACTTTGTGCCAGGCCTGCCTCACTACATATATTTTTCTCTGTCCTGAAAGGATTGCAGGCTGTACTTTCACACATAATAGGTAGTAGCTATATTTGTCAAAAATCTTGTCAACTCTGCAGTTAGACAGCTGTCAGCCTGCATTCAGCATTGTTTTGTGAAATATCTAAAGGAGACTCAATATTATGCATTTAAATACTTTGTGTAAAAGGTTTATACAGTTTTCACTGAGCCATTTAATTCAATTTCTAAGTTAGAATTTTACCTTCTGAGGCCAGAAATTCACCAAACTCCTATAATTACTGATGATTGAACGTCCATTTAGGAATATTATCTTTCCCATTTTTAGCTATGTTCTTGGAATTTTGATCAAAAAGACCACCAATTTATATTACTCCTTAGTTTATAGCCTAGTTTTAATTTCTCATCTGTTGTGACTTAATAGGTGCCCTATACACCATAATCACATCAACTCACTTGATGCAACTGTCTTTGCATAAATGCATATCCCAATGTCCATACCAAAAATTATCATGTATATGTCTGATCCCTCCCCACTGTTCTCATGGGGAAGGACCCTGTCAGAATTCATCTTAGTATCCCCAGTGGTTAGCAGGGGTATAGGCATAGGACAAGTGTGCAATTCATATTTGTTGAGTAAATAAATCCATTTTGAAGCAATTCTGTGCCTTTGACAGTTACTTATATAAAATGTGAAGGATGACTGCCTGAGTTTATTTGGTTTTCTGAAGCCTTTTCTACTATTCAGTTTATTTGGTGGGTTACATATTTGCTCGTTTCACATTGAAACAATTCTCAAATTTGTAAAATGTCTCCTGCCTACCTATCTTCTTTCATTATCACAACAACTGTAAAATAATCTATAATCATTGAAATCTGGCAAAACCAATAATCTATACATCCATTCCCACCTAAGTGTAAAAAGCTATCCATCTTGATCTAAAATAGCTACTATTCCAATTTGCTGCCACCTGTCATTTTCATCATTGCCATTATAAAGAATCTTTAAGCACTAGTCTCTATTGCGGCATTCAAAGAGCATAAGAGGCAACCACAATAATCTCTGCTTCTATAACAAATACCTAGATCAATCTGCCTTACATTATAAAGCCCACTTAGTCAGTGGCAATGCTGTCTTCTATATCCACATTAAGACTGGTGTTGTATTTGGCAGGACAGACTCACATTTTCATTTGTCACCATTTTACTATTCAAGCATTGTACAGAATTTTTCCCTGACATGAGTTATCATGAATGTTTACTTTCTGCCAAAGAAATACAATCTCATTGTCTAAGAATTTACACAGTGAACAGATCATAGAGCAGAGGAAACATCAGCCCTGCACAATGTTTTTCATGCTTAAAATGTAGCCCAGCCCAGAAGTCTGCAAATAATAAAATAGCAGCTGTCCATTGACCCAGCAAGAGCAGTACACCAGTCATAATATAGTCAGCAATAGCTCAGAAGCCTGAGAACATGGTTTATCTTAAATAGTCAGCTCTCAGTTGTTCCTGGTAATGGAAGACAAAGATGGGCATGGCTCATTTAGTTGAGAATGTAATTTTAAAAGACTCATGTGTACTATTAGTTTAAAATATTTTCTTCCCTGTGTTATTGTTTGGAGTTACTTTCAAACAGGAAAACTAATATTTTGGTCTTTGTATTCCTCCTGACTNNGTTACAATTAATTATTAAAGAAATGGCCAGAATAGAAGCAACAGGGGATAAAAAAGTAAGTGAAAGGTGAGATAAGAGCTACTTTAGGCTTATCAGTCCAGTTTCCAGTTTAAGTAACAATATTGCTTTTCTATTTTTTCTGTAACAAATTATCTTGAACTTTGTGGCTTCGACAAGAACTTATTACTGTTCAGCTCTAGAGTTCAGAAGTCCTACATGAATCTCATTGAGATAAAATCAAAGTATTAGCAGGGCTACATGCCTTACTGGTGGCCTTAGGGAAGAATCCATTTCTTTGTCTTTTCCAGCCTTGAAAGACAGCCCATATTCCTTGGCTCACGGCCCCTTTCTCCGTCTTTAAAGCCAGAAGTAGTAGGTTCAGAGAAGGAAATGGCAACCCACTCCAGTGTTCTTGCCTGGAGAATCCCAGGGACAGGGGAGCCTGGTGGGCTGCCGTCTATGGGGTCACACAGAGTCGGACACGACTGAAGCGACTTAGCAGTAGTAGGTTGAGTCTTCCTCACATAGCATCACTTTGACCTCAGCTTCTGCTATCCCCTTCCACTTTTAAGAACTCTTACACTGGGATAACCCAAAAAATCCAGGATAGTCTCCCTGTTTTCAGGTCATCTGATTATCAACCTTGATTCCACTTGAGACCTTGATTCTCTTTTGCCACGTAACCTAACATATTCACAAGTTCTAGGGATTGGAACAAAGACATCCTTGGAGTCTTTTATTCTGCCACCACAATAATATACTAAATATCATATTTCAAATCATGAATGTGCCTTTTACTTTTATCTTTTCTAATATTATTTTTTTTTTTACTATTTGGCCCCTAGCATTCATCTAGCTATAAAGGAAACTACAAATTTTAAAGAATGTCAAAGAAAGACTTTTTTAGAAACTCAGCTTCTGACATTCAAAAATGAAACTGTTTAAAAAATTTTAAATATATTTTGGCTCTGACTTTAATATATCAATGTCCAAGGCTCAAAGAACCAGCTTGAAGAGGTCTATCATGCTAAAGAAGACATTCTTTACGCCTATGGCAGAAAAGTCATGAGGTGTGTTGTTATAGAGTAGATGTATATACAGTGGGAGTAAAGAAAAGTTAGCCCTTCCCCAGACCCAGGTGAGATTGAAAAGAAAAAAGGAAAAGATAGGATGTAAAAGTGTGGCAAGAAGGTGGCAGGTAAGTCAGAGAGGGCTGTAGGGAGTCAAGTCAAATGTTGTCAGCTAGCAATCACCACCAAACTCTCATAACAGTTTCAAATTAAATGCTGCTATAAGAGCATGCAGGGTAGTCAGTCACAAACATCAAATTAGTTAGAGACAAAACAACTTGATTTTTGGTCACACCACATGTCCATATGCAAAGTAGATTGATATAAGTAATGTAAACTTTATCCCAAGTTCCTTTCTCTTGGTTATTGGGAAGAGAGGTAGACAGAGGAGGGGGCAATTTAATTTTAGACATATCTGTTAAAACATATCCTGCTCTGATCATATAAGCAATCTCTCCCTAGTGCTCTCATTTCTTAATACTCCAGTGCCCTTCTTAGCGTCTTTTCAAGAATATGTCTGTTCTAGAGGGAGAGGAACAACTTATGCTTGCTCCTCTGTGCCCCAGTGAACAACCATGTCTTCCTTGATTGCCTGTGGGTGCTCTGCTGGTCTTTGATGCCATAGGCTTTGCCTGGTTACTTTGTAGTCCATACTTTTGGCTGAAACAATGCTCAAGGAAGCAATAGTCATGATTCTCTTTTTGAGACTGCTCACTCTTCATAGTCTATTAACCTGAATCTCTATTTCCATCCAGACTGTGTGACTGGAACTCCAGTATCTAGGAAAGGGTCATGTTTTTCTCATTGCAGTAGATCTATGGTCTGCTGGCTTTCAACTAAATAGTCATATCCCACTAGAACTAAATCAAGTTCAGAAGGGCTAACTAAAGTCCTCTCCCTGGCCACGCTGTTTGCTCCTTAGCTTGTTTCACACATAACAAGTTGATGCACAAGGCACTACAAAGAATCTTCTACAAAATATCAACTATGGAGCAAGAAAGGGCCTTCTGCTCTTGAGTTTCTCCCTCGTTTGTCTCACACCCATCTATAGGATTTTTCTCTAGACGTAGCAAACACAGATCTACTACTCCATTTTCCTCTTTCTATTTCCTTTCTTCTCTCCCCACTGACTCTAAGAACTTAACTTAAATGGCTTTCTTTTTTTAAGCAGCAGCCTCTTGTGTGCTTAGTTGCTCAGTCATGTCTGACTCTTTGTGACCCCATGGATTGTAGCCCACCAGGCTCCTCTTTCCATGAGGATTCTCCAGGCAAAAATACTGAAGTGCGTTGCCATGCCCTCCTCCAGGGGATCTTCCCAACCCAGGGGTCAAACCCAGGTCTCCCACATTGCAGGTGGAATCTTTACCATCTGAGCCACAAGGGAAGCTTGGGGAAGCCCTCTTGACTTAAGCTTAATAATATGAAGGATCTCTTGAATTGAGTTGCAAGTAATAACAACCAACTCAAAAACAACAACAAAAAGAAACTAATAAAATCTGATGTTAACAAAAGGGTTAAATCATTAGCTGATAGTCTGGGAAATTATGTAGTTGAACATCATAAACCACTGTAAATAGATCACTGAAGTCTGCTGGATCTCCTCCCCTCTCATTTCCTCTCCCTCCATATCTGGATATTTTTCCTTCCCAATATTGTCAGTTCAGTTTTTTATCAGTGTGAACCATCTTCCACCACATGCTGGGGAATATGGCATCTATCCTGTTCATCATGATCATCACGCTGGGAAACACGACCTCCTTCACTCAGCATCTGAGTTTTACAGCTTTCATCATTTTCCTTCAAAGAAAGATTGATTCACAGTTCTATTTAAAAATCTAGAAAATATCTACTGGTAGATATATAACTGCTCAGTGCAGCACTAATCAGATGTAGCTAGGGGGAGGATCAGGTAAAAGTATGGCTATTTGGGATCCATTCCTCTTTAATGTGGGGCCATTCCCAGAGAAAAGGAAGTCACTGTGAGAAAAGTTAACCCAAGATCATCACCCTCGTTAAAGAATCTGGGTACCATTGGTTACATTTCCTTCATAGAATTAAAATGACCTTCTGAAATATTTTCTCTCCCAAATGTTTAACTTACGCTGTTTACACAAGAAATAGAAACAACTGATGGAATATAATGCTAGTGAACACTCCTCACTTTTCATCCTCTAGGCAAATATGAGTACAGAGCAGTAGGGCTAATCATGAATTAGAGCTCTTCTGGATAATCTTCTGGATAAGCAGAGGGTCTGTAGGGGGAATCATCCTTGGGAGACATTATCCTGCCACAAGTTCCTTAGAATTGTGGAATTAGAATAGTGGAAGTTCCTTAGAATTTCCATGATTCAGCATAAACAGAAAGTGGATTAAGTTGCTCTAGTTCTCAAGTACCAGAGATCAGCATAAAGCCTTTGTAAATGCTCTCTGTCAGAGTGATCTCCCAATAAGCAGCTACGGTGTCACACATGAATGTTTCAGAAATACAGATTGTGGGGTCTAACCAGTGCCTACTAAGTCAGAAACTCTGGAGTTAAGCAATCTGCATTTTAGCAAACCTTCCAGATGATTCTGATGCATGTTAAAATATAAGAACCCCTGCTCTACAATACGCTTATAGTTAGTCCAGTTAGGACATATTTTCACTTGGATGTGTCTCCTTGTTAAATGAAGATTGTGGTCCTTAGTAATATAGCATTTTTGGGATCCTTCCTTATTTATCTGCTGTCCATAAAACCCTGCTTCCAATTACACTGATAAGAATTCTGAAAACCAAGGGTCAAAAAATCACCTCAGGGATTTAAATTTAACTGTCCATGGTACTTCTTCAAGGCTCTAGTCAAAACCTTAATTAGCTTGACGTGCTTCTCTTTTTAGATTGACAGATACCCATTAGGGGAGATTGTGTTATTATGGGAATATTATTGTAATTAATATTGTAATTGTAATCAAATTGCCAACAACCGCTGGATCATGGAAAAAGCAAGAGAGTTCCAGAAAAACATCTATTTCTGCTTGATTGACTATTCCAAAGCCTTTGACTGTGTGGATCACAATTAACTGTGGTAAATTCTGAAAGAGATGGGAATACCAGACCACCTGACCTGCCTCTTGAGAAATCTGTATGCAGGTCAGGAAGCAACAGTTAGAACTGGACATGGAACAACAGACTGGTTCCAAATATGAAAAGGAATATGTCAAGGCTGTATATTGTCACCCTGCTTATTTAACTTCTGTGCAGAATTCATCGTGAGAAATGCTGGGCTGGAACAAACACAAGCTGGAATCAAGATTGCCGGGAGAAATATCCATAACTTCAGATATGCAGATGACACCACCCTTATGGCAGAAAGTGAAGTGGAAATAAAAAGCCTCTTGTTGAAAGTGAAAGTGGAGAGTGAAAAAGTTGGCTTAAAGCTCAACATTCAGAAAATGAAGATCATGGCATCCGGTCCCATCACTTCATGGGAAATAGATGCGGAAACTGTGGAAACAGTGTCAGACTTTATTTTGGGGGGCTCCAAAATCACTGCAGATGGTGACTGCAGCCATGAAATTAAAAGATGCTTACTCCCTGGAAGAAAAGTTATGAACAACCTAGATAGCATATTGAAAAGCAGAGACATTACTTTGCCGACTAAGGTCGTCTAGTCAAGGCCATGGTTTTTCCAGTAGTCATGTATGGATGTGAGAGTTGGACTGTGAAGAAGGCAGAGCACTGAAGAATTGATGGTTTTGAACTGTGGTGTTGGAGAAGACTCTTTAGAGTCCCTTGGACTGCAAGGAGATCCAACCAGTTCATTCTGAAGGAGATCAGCCCTGGGATTTCATTGGAAGGAATGATGCTAAAGCTGAAACTCCAGTACTTTGGCCACCTCATGGGAAGAGTTGACTCACTGGAAAAGACTTTGATGCTGGGAGGGATTGGGGGCAGGAAGAGAAAGGGACAAGAGAGGATGAGCCGGCTGGATGGCATCACTGACTCGATGGTCGTGAATCTGAGTGAACTCTGGGAGTTGGTGATGGCCAGGGAGGCCTGGCGTGCTGCGATTCATGGGGTCGCAAAGAGTTGGACACGACTGAGTGAATGAACTGAACTGAACTGAATGGGGTTTTTTTAGATTTGAACAGGACCTCAGCAACATGGGTAATAGCTAGATTATGTTTAACATAAGACACCTCCATTTATTTTTAACTTGATACACAATGACACCTGTTAGTTTCCCATGGGACATATTACAGAAGTAAGGGTAATCTAACCCTTGGTGAAACGCACCACTTCCACCAGTCTTCACTGATTAACTGTCCAGATTCCCTCCTTGAAACAAGGGAACACAAAAGAACTCTTTTCAATTGTCATTGCTGATATTACGTTAGCTGCCAAGAATGGAAGTCACTTGTTAGACATCTTAGATTTCTATTTATAGCAGCTTATTTCTATAAATTCATGGAAGACACATGATAGGTACACAATCAATTATTGAATGAGTAATTTAACAATTGATATATGTCACTAGGGAAAGTGTTTTGAGATAAAGAAATTAAATTGCATAAACATAATTTATTTATATTGTTCAGATAGATCCATTTGAATTAGAAACATGGAAAATTAGTATTTGAACATACCCTTTGATTGACATTAATAAAGTTTACTGATGATAAATGAGTAATTCATTTAATTTCTAAATGCCAGGGTTCATCTCTCTAAAATGATGATCTCTTAAAATTATAGTAGAAGCCCTCCTGCTTTTCTTGTACTTCTGCTGCTCTCTTTTCTTCTACTCCAGACTTTATAGGCAGAGTTGTATTATCTCAGGACCTTCCTGTTGAAAAAATGAGCTATGTATTCTGTAAACATCTTGAGATTACTTAGTTGTATTTTTGTTTAGTTGCTCAATCGTGTCACACTCTTTTGCAACCCCATGGACTGTAGCACACTAGGCTCCTCTGTCCATGGAACTTCCCAGGCAAAAATACTAGAGTCGGTTGCCATTTCCTTCTCCAGGGGATCTTCCTGACCTAGGGATCAAACCCCTGTCTCCCACATTGGCAGGCAGATTCTTTACCATTGAGTCACCAGGGAAGTCCCACTTCTGATTTACAATTGACCTAAAAGTAATGGATGCTAATATATATTCCTGACATTTTAAGAAAATATTCAAAATGTAAATAATACATTTCTAAAATACATCTTCCTTGCCATTCATTCAATAAAGGTGATTTGTTTCATATTGGTCACAAAAGTTTGATTAACCAGGATTCTATACCTATTTCCTGCCTGTAATTTATTTCAGCCTTATTAGTCTGTACTGATTGTGTAAGCATTTAGACCTCAGATATCTTAGATGTTGAATAGAAGGAATGGAGAAGATGATTACTAATTTCAGAAGCCAGGAAGGATTTGAGCAGTAGGGCACAGCCAGGATGAAAATACAATGCAATTTTTCTTCACCAGGATGAAAAACATATCATAGTATTGTCTTATAAACTCAGAGAAGATAACTTAAAGTTCAGAAATTAGCAAAATATTGAAAACTATGACTTTTCAAAAAAGAATTAGGACTGGTGAAGGTCAAATAAGATTACAAACTAATGTGAAGACTCAGGAATGGCCCTGGTACTTGTAATGCAGTGATGTCTGGAGACTGACGTGAATGGACAGTTTTGTCTCTTACTTTGAAGTGGTTCATTTACATACAGTAAAGTATACAGATTTCAAGTGTGCATTTTGGTTGATTTTTGACTATTTCCAGTCACTCATTTAAGCATTACTCAGACCAAGGTTTCACCTCAAAAGCTGGCCACATGCTTCTTAGCCATCAATGATACCCTCCCCAGAATTAACAACGATTATGAGTTCTATCATATAGATTGTCTTGTTCTTAAACTTCATATAAATGGAATAACGCAGTGTGTATCCTTTTGTGTTTGGTCTTTTTCCTTTAACAATTTTTCTAAGCTTTGTCCACATTGCTGTATATAATAGTGGTGTGTATGTTTTTCTTGCCGAGTTGAATTTCCATTGTATAAATATTCTGCAACTTGTTTATCCATTCTCCTATTGGTGTACATTTGAGTTGTTTGCATTTTGTGACTGCTTTTTAAAGATTTTTTAATAACACTATGAGGAATATTTTTATGCATGAATTTTGGTAGACATATAGGCACATTTATCTCAGATAGGAGGAGAAATTTTGATACATTTGATGGTTTATGTTTAGCTTAAATAGAGTCAACCAAAGAGCTCTTCAAAGTAATTGAACTAATTTACATTTCCACTATCAATGTATGAGAGTTCTAATTACTTAGTAACTTGCCATTATTTATGTCTTTCAGTATTTTTAATGTTAGCCATTCAAGTGGATGTATACTGCTCTAATTATGCTTTTATTTGCAATCCCCTGGTGACTAATGATGTTGACCACCTTGTCAATGTTGATTAGCCATATGGAGATCTTATTTTGTGTGATGTCAGCTCAAGCCTGCTGCCTATCATTTTACGTTAGGTTTTGAAATTTTGTGTTTATAGCATTTATATATATATAATATATATAATATATTTAAGTCATTTGTCACATTTCCATCTCTCATCTCCCTATTTGTGCTTTGTGTATTTGCTTTCCTAATAATGTCTTTTGCTCATCAGAACTGCTTTATTTTAATGACATCTAATCTGTAAATTCTTACTTTAATGTTCTGTCCCATCTTCCTCAATATTATGATGTATATTCTAATGTTTTCTTCTAAAAGCTTTATTAGCATCACTTTTAGATATTTGGTTCAATTTGAATTCTTTTTTGTGTATGGTATAAGGTAGAGGTCAAGACATTTTTTTTTTTCTGTGTGAATATCTAGTTGCTTCAGCACCATGGCTTGAAAAGACCACTCCCACCCACCAACATTCAATGAAGTGTTGTGGTGCATTTGATACAAATCAAGTTATCTTCCACATACAAATCTATTTCTGGACCCATAATTTCATTCCTTTGGCCTGTTTGTTTATCTACACACCAATACCACATTATCTTCATTGTTGTATCTTTATAGTAAATATTAGAATCTAGTGAACTTCCTCAATCTAGTTCTTCTTCAAGATTGTCTTGGCTATACCAATTTATTTATGCTTGCATTTAAGTTTATAGAATCAGTTTGTTAACTTACAGACACATACACATATACATGCATACTGCTTCTGGAATTTTAATTGATATGCATTAAAACTATGTGTCAGTTTAGAGAGAATTTATATATATAAATGTTGAATTTTTCAATTCTGTTACATAAAACATCTTTAGTTACTGAGGCCTTTTAAAATTGCTCTGAGTAATACTTTTTATTTTTCAATGTCGTTGTCTATCATATTTGTTAGATTTATTCCTATGTGTTGGATATTTCTTAAGCTATTTGTAAATGGTACTTTTTAATATCATTATCATCTTCTAAGTTATTTCCTTGTTGTGTTAAAGATATAAGTCCCTTTGTTTATTTTTGTATGTGGGCTCTTTTCTTTTGCTTTTTTATTTTTACTCTTTTTCATGTTGCAAACATAATACATATTTATTATAGAATTTTGAAGATCACTTAAAATTTTGAAAATCGCTTATGGGGACAGCTCTTAAAATGGCCCCAATAATCTCTGTCTTCTAGTGTTCAAACCCTTGTGTGAGAGTAGGACCTGTGATTACTTCTAATCAATAGAATGTGGCAAAAGTCAAAGATGTCATTCCCATGACTATGTTACATTACGTAAGACTCTATCCTACTAGTCTCTCTTTGCTTGCTTTGAAAAAGAAAGCCATCATGATATAAGTGGTCATATTAGAGAAGCCCGTATGGCAAGAAATTACAGGCAGTCTCAAAAGGGATGGTGGCTGCCAGCAAAAAACTAAAACCTTCAGTTCTTCAGCTTCAGGTGAATGAATTTAGCCAACAAACTGAAGGATCTTGGAAGTAAATCTTTTCCCACTGAAACCTCTGATGAGAATGCAGTCGTGACTGACACTGATTATAGCCAGCTGAGACCTTGAAGCAGTTAATTCCTGTTAATTCCTGTCCAGACTTCTGACCTATAGAATCTGTGAGATAATAAAATGCATGCTGCTTTAAGCTGAAATTTTAACAATAATTTGTTACCTGGCAATAAAAAAATGAACACCAAGAACATACAAAGAAAGTAAAGTCAATGGTCCCGTATAGCTTTCTTACCTATGGCCACAGCTTCTTCCACTTTCTTTTTCCACATCTTAAAAAAATGCATGAATTGTGTGTGAATACTTCAATAATCAGCATTTGTTGAATATGAGGTAACAAATAAGCATCTTCTTGAGTGAGAATGTGTCTTCAGAGACATTTTTCCTAAATTATGAAATGTTATCTTAAGACACTTGCAGAGGATTCCCATTTATAATTGAAGACATGAATGACCCCAAACTATGATATATGAGACAATAATAAAGTTTTTAAAATTTGTTTCAAGAAGTTAAGAAATCTCTAATAGGTGGTAATAGCAACTATTCTAGTTAGTAAATGAGTCTGTTATGTGGGAAAATGATGATTACATAATGTATAATGCAGTTGCTAAAACCACATGTAAAGTATATTTGCAACTATGCAAAATAATAGGTCATTAGATAAATAGCATGTGTAAGTACAGATAGCTGGAGAGAGGGGCTGAAAGAAATACTATCAACCTGCTAACCATATTCATCTCTAAGTCTTTGAATGTTGGGATTTTTTAGTGATTTTTATATTATTCTTTATGCTATCTTTCTTTAAAATTTTTCTACATTATTTTTCTTATATCCCCAAATGACAATTATTTGAAAAAGAAATGATCAATAGAACATGTATTCTATTAATAGAAGAAATAAAAAACATGCTAAGTTATTTCAGGAATTTACATGTCTGACTTTGAGCAGAGAATCTTGCAGAGTATTTTCACCTTTGATACCAATCTTTAGTAGAAGTTGCTACTAATTACATGGCACCACCTGACCTGCCTCTTGAGAAATCTGTATGCAGGTCAGGTAGCAACAGTTAGAACTAGACATGGAACAACAGACTGGTTCCAAATAGGAAAAGGAGTACATCAAGGCTGTATATTATCACCCTGCTTATTTAACTTACATGCAGAATATATCATGAGAAATGCTGGGCTGGAAGAAACACAAGCTGGAATCAAGACTGCCAGGAGAAATATCAATAACCTCAGATATGCAGATGACACCACCCTTATGGCAGAAAGTGAAGAAGAACTAAACAGCCTCTTGAAGAAAGTGAAAGATGAGATTGAAACAGTTGGCTTAAAGTTCAACATTTAGAAAACTAAGATCATGGCATCCAGTCCTATCACTTCATGGCAAATAGATGGGGAAACAGTGGAAACAGTGTCAGACTTTATTTTGGGGGGCTCCAAAATCACTGCAGATGGTGACTGCAGCCATGAAATTAAAAGACGCTTACTCCTTGGAAGGAAAGTTATGACCAACCTAGATAGCATATTGAAAAGCAGAGGCATTACTTTGCCAGCAAAGGTCCGTCTAGTCGAGGCTATGCTTTTTCCAGTGGTCATGTATGGATGTGAGAGTTGTACTATAAAGAAAGCTGAGCACCAAAGAACTGATGTTTCTGAACTTTGGTGTTGGAAAAGACTCTTCAGAGTGCCTTGGACTGCAAGGAGATCCAACCAGTCCATCCTAAAAGAAATCAGTCCTAAATATTCATTTGAAGGTCTGATGCTGAAGCTGAAACTCCAATACTTTGGCCACCTCATGTGAAGAGCTGACTCATTTGAAAAGACTCTGATACTGGGAAAGATTGAGGGCAGGAGAAGAAGGGGATGACAGAGGATGAGATGGTTGGATGGCATCACCGACTCAATGGACATGGATTTGGGTGAACTCCGGGAGTTGGTGATGGACACAGAGGCCTAGTATGCTACAGTTCATGGGGTCACAAAGAGTCAGACACAACTGAGCGACTGAGCTGAACTGAGTCTGGTGATAAAGATGTTATAAAGGAGCAGTAATTAAACATATTCCTCTGACTCTGTTTTCTGTCTTCTCTGAAAATTCTAACACTTCAAGTTTCTCCCAGTTAATACAGAAATTCTCCAGGACAATATATTGTTCTCAGTAGTTAGTTTCTCAGCTTTTTGTATCTGTGCTGCTATAAAGCTGCCACAAGCACCCATGCCCTAGCAAAGCTTCCAAAGCTGCCAGAAGGTTCCATAGCAATACAGTCAAATCCCTCTTCATATTACTTCTCTACTACCTGAAATTCCCCTGACCCTCTTGGGTATTTTGCAATCCCAGGACAAACATAGCTTTAGGGGTCATGCATAGACCCCTGAAACAATATTGCCTTTAATTTATGTAGCCCTTAAGAATATATAGTATGCTTTCACGGAGACTGGCTTACTATATTTATGAAAAACATCAAAAGCACAGAATTGCATTGCCGAATATCATTCTTTCCATCTCTGAACTGAACATAGTCACACAGTCATGTCTGAATCTTTGCAATCCCATGGACTGTGTAGCCCTCCGGCTCCTCTGTCCATGGAATTCTCTAGGCAAAAGGAGTGGGTTGCCGTTTCCTTCTTCAGGGGATCTTCGTCTCATATATAAGCAAAAGGTCCTTTGCAGCTATAGTCTAAGGATACACACCTAGTAAGTGAGAGAGCTAGAACTCAAATCAGCTGCCAAGTTCAAGATTATTCACTGTGCTCTTTCTATAAATATTTTGTCCAATATAGCCACAAGCATCAAATTCTATGTATTATTTAAGGAGCGTTGTGATTATGCATATTTTGTAAACTGGTGCTGATAAACAGTTCCTAAGAGGAGACAGAAAATGTTATAATCATTATTTTCAAAATATGATCTTTTCATTGAAAAGTTTTCTATTTCACTTGTATTTTAAAAAGATATTCAGCATCAGGTATTTTTAACATGCAAAGTGAATGCTTTGAAGAGGGACTGTTTTGAATATTCAGCTCTGCAGCATCAACCAAATTGCTGACATAAGTGTTAAAAATAATTAACAACATCAAAATATTACCAATTAAACAGAAATTCTCAAGTGGCATCTTTTATGTTAGTAATGAAAACATCAAAATATACATGAATCATCAGGAGTAATATCTAAGGAAAATGAATAATTTAAAACATGGTTCCNTAATAATTTAGATAATATATCACTTTTTATTTTTTAAAACATAGAAGAAAAATAATCCATATGACTCTTAATTCATTTTTAATTTAAAAAATAGTAACTCAATACATAAAAATTTAAAAGTTAGCCAAAACGTTCAAAGAGGAAACATTTTATGGGGACCCTCATGAAATAACTTTGCTCTCCCTTTACTCTGTACTTGCTCTGCTCAAAGGATTCTTTTGTTCTTTACTTGAAAGCTGTTTCAAAATGCTACTGCTTTCATAGAATCAGACAGAGTACTGACTATTTGTAATGGTGGTGGACCTGTAGAGATCTTGGTCATTATGTACCTATTAGCCTTGATGTATACTCGACTCCTTATAGCAAGCAATACCCTTCTTTTTCAGGTCACCTGAGGATAGTGGATCACGTGACTCTGGCCAAAACAGAGCACGGCCGTCCCATGTCACAGCCACTGGCTAGTGGCAGGCATATGACTGCCTCATCAGGCCAGTCAGGATGGTGGGATGGTGGATGTTCCGTACCTGTGCACTTTCAACCCAAATTGGAATTTTTAAAGTCTCATTTGAGTCTCCTGTTTTTCACCTTTTCTCTAGTTGCTACTCCAAGAGACGAGCTGGGGGTCATTGATGTGACCTTTAGCCTGGACTTTTTTATCAAGATGATTTTCCTCTGGAGTACAGACTCTTGTTCCATAGTGGGTTTGATTTCATGTCCAGTTCAATTATTTCCAGTTCAGAAATACTCCTCAGCAGGAATCCTCACACACAAAATGTTCTGATGCATATAATTGGGTAAAATGGCAAATAATGAGAAGTGAAATATGTATGATGGCAGCCTTTTCTCTCTGACCCTCTGAATTTTTTTCCAACCAAAAAATGAATAATTGGTACAATTAAAGCTGGTATGAAGCTTACTGATATTTTTAAAACAAATTTTAATCCTTCATTTTTCTTTACTGGTATCTTCTCATTTATTGGTTTTAATATGTTTTTACTTTCTCTTTTAGTTCAAATTAATGTGTAATACTAATGATTATTTTACTTAAAATATATGTTTTTTACACTGTCACTTGTTCATTCATATTTCCACAAAAAAATAAAGACCAATTATGATTTTTTATATATTTGGGCAGATCTCTAAAACAATTTTACCTTCTGTTTATAAGTTATGTGGGATAAGTTAATATGAGGTTGTCTGGGAATTTTTAAAAAGAATATTTCATGCCTGAGTCAGTGATAAGAGCTGCCAACACCATAGCTTTTCTGAAATCTCAAATAATTACTATATTGCATTCCTACTTAGAAACTGGTAACTTTCCAGAGAGGTAGTGGGAATTAACACCCATGTCATACGAGAGGAGGAACCATGACCTGCCTTTAATAATCATGGCTATATTGTTTGTTACAGGAACCTATTCAAACTATCCTAAGGAAAACAGTATATTTGTTCATGTCACTGTGATCAAAAATAGTAACTAACACACCATTCACTATGTACTAGGCAGGATTCTAAGTGCTTTATATGCTTTAATTCATTTTATCTTTACAAATATCCCTGTGACCTAGGTGTTATTAGCATTATTATAATCACTCTTTTAGTTTTGAAGAATTCAGTTCATAGATATATTAGCTAATGTGAACAGGACACAAGAGCTAAAAAGCAGCAGAGCTGGGATGTGATCCCACGCAGCCCAGTTGCAGAGGCCATGCGCTGACTTCCCAGTCTAGGTGACTCATGCTCCTGTTGCTGAGGTAGTTCCCAGAAATGGAAATGCAGTGGGAACTGCAAACACAGACTTCACAGCAACACTTTCTTGGTTCATCCAACTCTGTCAGTTTCAGATAAGGGAGCCTAATGAAGATAATATTCTCCCCATAGAAGTCCAAATTGTATTCAGTGGAATCTGGCATTGTCTCCTGAATACTGACAAGTTGTGTACCTATGTATAAATTAATTTAAGCACTTTTTAATCTATCAATATATGATGCTGTGAGTTCTTCTTTGATTAGTAACATCTTACTGATTCCCCTTTTAATTAATGAGTTGAACAAAATATTTGGCATATATGCCTTTTATATGTATGAGAATCATGGTTTTACTCTTTTTGGAAAATCATCCTTTACCTGTCAGTTGATCTATCTCTGTAAATATTTATGAGTTTGTATATTTATAAAAATCTCCCCAAATCTTTGGGCAAAATTACGTTCTATGAAGATGGGCCAGTATGCCATGTCACTTCACACCTCACTGCTGCATACATGTACTTATACTCCACTGAAAAGGAGAAATATGGGTGAAATAGGGCCTCTCCAGCCTACACTTAAAAACTCTGCAACTGTCAAAATAATACAATACAACATCACAGTAAAAGCAGAAGCACATTCTCCTTTGTCTATGTGAAATATGAAAAGAGATAAGCAAAGAGATAGCTTGCTTGGCTGGTGGCCCAAGGACAGAGCAGTATTATAACATAACTTACATCCAACAGCTAAAGAATAATTCGTCACTTTCAATATTATGTTCTACTTAGTACATAATTCCAAATTTAACCTCAATAATCAGGATAATTTGTATTTAGATCAGTGTCATTCGTTTAAAAATATGAATATATTTAACCACTCTAGAAATCATCATCATCATCTTTATACTCTGTGAGCAAACACAGGATGAGAATTTCTTACTTGTGAGAACTTTGGCAGAAACGTAGAAAAGGTAACCAAAGTTTAAGTAGCTCCATTTGTTTTAAGGTGACATGGATCAAAGATGGCAAATGAAATTCACTGAATGGTGACAACGTGCGATTTTTTTGTCTTATCCCTCTGGGTACTCTGGTCCTCCAAGAGCTATATTAGTGGAACTATGCCTTCTTCAGACCTCCAGAGGCTCAAGGATTCTCATTCTTCTGGGGAACTTAGTCATTTTTAAACCAAACCTATTAAAATGTATCTGTATATGAGTGGAGTTGAGTCACAGTTATCTTGCCAAATGTTACTTTTGTAAAAATTTAATTATATGTCTATATATATATCTTGATTTTTAAAAAACAATTTTTAATCAATTTTTTTTAATCTCAGGACTTTTCATGACAGAGTTGTGAAATAGCTCCAAATCAATGAAACACACAGCATCCCCCATAGAATCTGATAACACTGAAGGATTTGCTAGACTTTTAGTTTTCAATGGCCCATTGCAAGTCTTTGATAATTTTTATTGAAAATCTAAGTAGATATATAAAGGAATGGATAAACTTTAAAGTAAAATGACAAATGCCAATATCATATTCATTTTAATTATAAAATAGGTGACATCTAAAGCATTTCTGACTTTAGCCGTGATTATTGCCTCATTTTTCATAGTTCTTTTAAAATAGGGGTTCTTAACCCAGGGTACATGACCAGCATTTATATTCTCAGTAGGAAGAAAACAGTTAAAACAGTGTTTGATACATAGTGGTTTGAAGCCAGTTCTTTAGGGAGTACATTGAAAGAGAATTCTGTAACATGAACTCATTCATTCAAGTACTTCCTTAACTGGAGAACACATAGTATTCACTTCCTTGGTCTAAGGTTTCTTCTTGCGCTTAAAGACAGAATCTTGTTTTCAAAAAGAAAGAAAAGAAAAATGTCTTTAATATTTCCTCATACTGTTTAGTTTTGACATTTGTGTTCATTTTGGTTACCTTTCTGTTGTTTTTATTAGTCTCAAATTCCCCCACCACCACCCCCTCACAGCACATGCTTACTTAAGTGTGGTGTTCAAAGGTCTGTTGTGAGGTGGCAGAAAATTAACAATATTCATTTGTCTCAGCTTAAAAAAATGAGAGGAAAAGGAGTCAAGAATTTGAGAGGATGATGTGTCAAGCCCAGTTTAGTTACCTCAGGAATGTTTTTTGTAATCATTTCAATAATTCTTATGTGCTAAAAATTATTATCATTTTATAGATAATGATACTGAGGCTCGGAGAAAGCAATGGCACCCCACTCCAGTGGAAAATCCCGTGGACGGAGGAGCCTGGTGGGCTACAGTCCATGGGGTCGCGAGGAGTCGGACACGACTGAGCGACTTCACTTTCACTTTTCACTTTCATGCACTGGAGAAGAAAATGACAACCCACTCCAGTGTTCTTGCCTGGAGAATCCCAGGGCAGGGGAGCCTGGTGGGCTGCTGTCTATGGGGTCACACAGAAGCAACTTAGCAGCGCAGCATACTGAGGCTCAGAGGAGTTACATAGTTGCCTGTATTTGTACTTGTTCCTTGGTTCATCTAACTCTAATAGGCTGTACGCTTCACTATGATGCCTCTATATTTCAAACTTTCTATCCTCTAATCTGCAATGAAAAAGTTAAAAAAAAAAAAAAACACTAAAAATGTAAAGATAGATAGTGGCCACATGTCAAAATTTCATTAATTAATTAGGTAACCAACAGAAAGACAAGAGAGCTGGTTCCAATAGTATTTGAAAAGCAGACTTGTGTTTGGTCAGTAAGGAAAGAATTATCAACTTGAGATTCTTAAATACAAAATTGGTTATTTTCCTGCTAGGGAATAAAATGATAACTTTGAAGTTATCTTTCCTACTAGTCCTCCACCCCTGAAATCATACCTCATAAGCTTTTTTTTTTCCTTTTCCTCTCCAAGTTAACCTCTGTTTAGGCACATAAACATTTGGGCTTTTGTTAGTAAACCAGAACTATACCCTACAAGATAGTTAGATGAGAGTGAAAAAGATTTATTAGCAAATGGTCTAGCATGATATTAAAAAATCAAAGATAGCATTTTTTGTTTATTTCCCATTTTGAAATGTTTTTCACAGAACATGGTGACCTGAGATTGCAGGCTCTGACACAAACTGGTTTGGCTTAAATGCTATGTCCTCCCCCTAGTTCGTTCTGTGTCATTAAGCAACTGATTTAAATTCTCTGTGCCTTTATTTCCTAATTTTTTAAATGAGGAAAAATAATAATGGAGTTTGCCTTTTATAGAGTGTTGTGGGAATTAAGGGAGCTTTGTGCATTGCAAATAACTAGCCAGGCATGGTTGATAATTCAAGGCTGAGTTCATTTTGGCCTTTTTCATTGTAGCCATGAGAAGAGGCTTCAGCAGTCAGAATTTTGCAGGGATTACCTGGTTTTGTGTATCAGTTTCACTTGTACACTTCTGGACATTCTTTCATTACCTTGTTTTTATTTCTCCTTGTCAATACCATTTTGCACTTAATGCTGTTAAATTTTATGAACTGTGTTTCCAGTTGGTTAAATTTGTAAGTATTTACCTTCATGTCACATAGTCGATCAGCAAGTGTGATTAATGTAATATCACTACACATGAGATAAGCATATTCATGATTCCAGGACCAGGTCATCAAAGATTATATGATTGGTTTTAGAACCAATGCATTAACATAGTATAAAATTCCTTGAATTTCATATTAAAATGTGCCACACACTGTATTTATAACTACGATAATTCTGTAGTTTCTTTGTTGACCTTAAAACTGTAAAGGTACTTCATCTGAAGTATGTACTTTAAAAATCTGGATGACTCAATCTCAAATCCGTGTTTTTTCTTTTTCATTTTACTTGTCATTTTGGACTTGCTGTCCTTTAAGGAGTAGAAACGGAACAGCAGACTTCACATTTGGATCTAAAGGATATGCCATCAGTACAAATGACAGTTAATTACATACAAATAGTTTTACAAATGTGATGGCTAGCACTCCCTTAAAATTCGAAGAAATTACTCCATGCTGAATAATTTAAATTAGAAATGCAAACCAAATGCTAAAGGTAGCATTTGGCAATGCTCTTGATTAGAATATCTGCATGGAGTATTTGTTTATGCAGCAATTGAAGTGCCCTCCATGGTTGTTTTGCTATTTGAAGAATCTTCATAGAATCTCAAGTACTTGTTGTCACTGAGGCAAAAAACTAATTTGCTTCCCATTATAATATCTGCTTTTCCAGTCATGTATTTAATTGTGGTGAGATCTTGGGAGTAGTTTCTGACTTTTATACAAGGAAAAATGAAAGTAGAGCTGTTACTTTTGACAGCTTATAGATTTTTAAAAAATGATGGAAAATAGGTTGAAGGCAGAATTAAACTCAAACTATAAAAGCCTTAATTAGTGGAAGCAAGTTACAGGGAGCTATTGTAGAATACAATCTAAACTGTATTATTTTTTCAACTGAAGATGGAAAAAGCATGCTTTACACTACAAGCAATTTCTCTAAATTACTGCCCATCATTGAATTTTATAGATTAAAACTGAGTACTAAAACAAAAGCTTGTTACTACAATTCGTTTTGTTTACTTCAGTTTGGAATGATTTCCTAAGGCATTTTTAGAGCAGTAATATTCTTTCCTCCTATTGTGTATGATCAAAGCTGTCTGGCCATTTTCAAAGCTAGGGATAACAATGATTTTATAAAAGTATAACTATAACAAAGCTCTCCTTAAGAAGTCATTCAATCATTTATTTGACCAATTTGAGCAATTATTATATACGTTCACAGAACAGAATAGGCACTCAGTATCATGGTTGGTATAACCAAAGATGCTTAGAAGAGCTAAAAATGATGCTTAGGATTTTTTTTCTCTTCTTTATTTGTTCCCAAATAATCTGCGAATAGTCATGAGTAAGCAGGGATATGACCATAAAAACNAGTGTATATTAATAGAAATAAACATTTTTACATACATATATATGTGTATGTATATCTATATACATGTATACATTTATATTATTATTTTGCCAAATAGTAGTTTAGAAGAAGAAAAAAACCTACAACTCTCTGTTCTCTACTTTATTTTACAAAATAAATATATTTTAAAAATTTAGAAAGGACATCATTGCAAATGAAGGGAGAGTCCTTTCATCACCTAACTCAGGTCCAGCTGCTTGATGCTTAAAAATAAATACCTAAGAGACAGTTGTTAAAAGAAAGTTGCTTTTAATCAGAATACTGGTAATCTGGGGAGATGGTGGATTAAGTGAATGAAAAAAAAAAAAAAAAAAACTGACTCCAAAGAAGATTCTGCTTAGCCATGAAAACGTTTAAAGGGAAGTATTCTGAATTAATCTCTGAGATGGGGGTCAGAGTTGTTACCATATACCATTCTGTATAGGCTTAGCCACTCCTGGTGGTCTTTATTTAGATGCCATCTCCTTCACACAGGCTGTTCTGGAGATTACTGAAAAGTAAGATAGAAAGAGATCTAATCCTCTGTCAATTACTTATTCTTCATTTCTACCTCTTTAATCTACAGAAAGAACCAGTGAGGCAGAAATTGCTAGACAGTCAGTGTTGGACTCTAAGACCTCAGTTGTTTTCAATAAACATCTCATTCCATTAACCTAAAGCTCTACACTTTGTCCTGAATCCCTGCAATGTGTCCTTGGTCTGATAAATTATCAGCACTCAGATCCAAGGAAGGGCAGTAATTAACTTCAGTCCCATATGCCTGAGGGAGAAAGACCTAGTGATCATTAATCTTGAGCCCATACATCTGGTCCAGGGTAAAATGTTCAGGGGGCATGATAAAGGGTGGTGACTTAATCCAAGGATCAAGAGAAACCATAAAGATGTTAAGTTAAACATTTTGACCTTTAAACTGATTGGTTAGGACTGATGTGTTTTAAGGACAGGAGCCAACCAAAAACGTTCAGATTCGTACTGGTGAGGATATAAACTGCTGTGAGTCTTGCCTCTGGGGACTCTTTAACCCCTCTCACTGTCCATGCTGAGAACTTTGTACTTTCCTTCTCTTCACTAAATCCTATTCACTTGCTACCATGAGAGTTTGCATGTTTGTGAAGTTCATTCTTCTGCTCTGTGAACAAGAACTCGGATTCCCATTTCACCAGTAGGTTAGTCTGTTCAGTCACTCAGCCATGTCTGACTCTTTGTGACCCCATGGACTGCAGCACTCTAGGCTTCCCTGTCCATCACCAACTCCCAGAGTTTACTCAAACTCATGTCCATTGAGTTGGTGGTGCCATCCAACCATCTCATGCTTTATCGTCCCCTTCTCCTCCTGCCTTCAATCTTTTCCAGCATCAGGGGCTTTTCCAATGAGTCAGTTCTTCACATCAGGTGGCTAAAGTATTGGAGTTTCAGCTGCAGCATCAGTCCTTCCAATGAACATTTAGGACTGATTTCTTTTAGGATGGACTGTTTGGATCTCCTTGTGGTCCAAGGGACTCTCAAGAGTCTTTTCCAACACCACAGTTCAAAAACATCAATTCTTTAGCACTCAGCTTTCTTTATAGTCAAACTCTCACATCCATACATGACTACTGGATAAACCAGAGCTTTGACTAGGTGGACCTTTGTTGGAAAAGTAATGTCTCTGCTTTTTAATATGCTGTCTAGGTTGGTCATAACTTTTCTTCCAAGGACTAAATGTCTTTTAATGTCATGGCTGCAGTCACCATCTGTAGTGATTTTGGAGCCCAAGAAAATAAAGTCTGTCACTGTTTCCATTGTTTCCCCATCTATTTACCATGAAGTGATGGACCAGATGCCATGATCTTCGTTTTCTGGATGTTGAGCTTTAAGCCAACTTTTTCACTCTCTTCTTTCACTTTTATCAAGAAGCTCCTTAGTTCTTTGCTTTCTGCCATAAGGGTAGTGTCATCTGTATATCTGAGGTTATTGATATTTCTCCCAGCAATCTTGATTACAGCTTGTGCTTCATCCAGCCCAGCATTTCTCATGATGTACACTGCATAGAAGTTAAATAAGCAGGGTGACAATATACAGCCTTGACGTACTCCTTTTCCTATTTAGAACCAGTCTGTTATTCCATGTCCAGTTCTAACTGCTGCTTCTTGACCTGCATACAGATTAGGCAAGGTATTATGTGATCACAAGATTTGATGGGTGTGCTACGAATGGTTATGAGTAGAGGGGGCACCTGATTTAAAGTTAGTTACAACATAGCTTTGCTAAATTGACAAGAAAGGGATGGGGGGTTCCTGTCAATGCCAGTTTCTCCTGCAGATAATTGCATGCACTTGCAAGGGGAAAATGAGTTGGGAATCTGAATGCCTTGTATTGAACATAGTATAATTTTTTATTCCTTTTGTCTTTTGTCATAGATTAGTCAAAATCCCATTACTGATTAAGGTTTAGGAATCACTGAACCAGAGGTTAAAATATAATGCATGGACCTTTCATAGGGTTCCCATGGTGGTTGTGATGGTAAAGTGTCTGCCCGAAATGTAGGAGACCTGGGGTTCCATCCCTGCTTTGGAAAGATCCCCTAAAGAAGGGAATGGCAACCCACTCTAAGATTCTTGCCTGGAGAATTCCATGGACAATGGAGCCTGGCCGGCCACATCCCACAGGATTGCAAAGAGTTAGACGTGACTAGGCGACTAACATTTTCTGAAATTTTTACCCATGAATTTTAAGTTTTAGCTACACTGAACCACTTGTTATATCCCCTGCCCCCTGCCAAAGTACTTGCTTTGTAATGCATGGACTTGAGATCTGATTTCACAGCCTCTCAAATAAGAGGCAGGAGATGATCATCATATACCATGCTTTATCTTCAGGCTGATAGTGTGATTTTGGAAAATCATTTAGCCTCAGTACATTTCATTTACTTATCTATACCATACTGGCACAGGAGAAAATGTGGACAGCCATATATGCAGACAAAATAGAACATAATAAAGTTGTTATTATTATTCATAAAATGGAATTAATGCTCTCAAATTGTTATGAGGATAAAATGAAAAATTTTAAAGACACAAGGCACCACCATTGTTGTCAGAGACATCATTGCTAACATTTTTCACTTGTACAAGATTCTCACCCCTTGCTGTGTATTTAGGAAATTGTAGCAGCTGATATTCTGCTGCAGCTGAATTATTCCAGCACCTGATTTCCAGGCCTTGGGCTCTCCAGCAACAAGAGACCACTTCTACTCCTTTCCTGCCTGGCCCTATATAATGTTCCAAGCCTCAGGTTGCCTTGAATCTCTCCACGATTTGGTAGAGAGGTGTAGGTGGTAGAAAGTGGTTTTATGAAATAATATCTCCCACAGAGACAAAACTTGATTTTTTTCTCTAAAACTTGAAACATGTTTTCTGGCATTTATAGGATATCAGAAGTTAAATTTTCTTAGTTTTGTTTTTTTTTTTTTTAACCTTGGAACAGTAACGTTTTGAAACTACGCTGTTTCTGAGGTGGTACCTACAATGTAAAGGAGGTGGGCTGTCACACCTAATTTTATGGAGAACTAACTCTAAAAAATAGTTAAGTATCATTTGGTGTTTACAATTCACTGTTATACAAAAGGGACAAAAAGAGTAAATCACTGAACCATTTACAAAATCTCCATATCCTGCCAATTCTTTATTTTTTATATTATTACCTTCCACACCAAACCTCTTTTATGCTGTTAATCTTCACTCAATTTTAAATAAACAAAATTCAAATTATAACACATTTTAACTTAGGTAATAAGTGAGCTGCTGAGGTTTTCATATGCCAATATTTAATTTCATAAAGTAATAGATTCAAGAAACACCCCATGAAGACATGAGAAAATCCATTCTTCTGGGACTTTTGCAGTTAGGACAAACATGTCTAGAATTATACAAATTTCACATCTCTCTGCATTCAGAGAGTAGTTTTTATCACCATGAATACCAGTTCTCTTTGGTGATTAATCCTAGAATTCCTGTATGAATCCTAAAATAATATAAATCGATAATAGTCTTCCAAAGGTTTAGTTTCTTTCTGTCACAACTTTAATCAATCATATTTTTAAATATGAAAGAACAATTTATAATCAACTTTATCCTGTGTTTTTTATTCAAATTATCCTCGATTTTGGTTATAAAAGTCTCATTTCAAGCAAAACTTGAATTTTAGACCATAGCCATGTTTCAACAAATATTCAGTTCAGTTCAGTTCAGTTCAGTCCAGTTGCTCAGTCGTGTCTGACTCTTTGCACCCCCATGAATCGCAGCACACCAGGCCTCCCTGTCCATCACCAACTCCCAGAGTTCTCTCAGACTCTCGTCCATCGAGTCCGTGATGCCATCCAGCCATCTCATCCTCTGTCATCCCCTTCTCCTCCTGCCCCCAATCCCTCCCAGCATCAGAGTCTTTTCCAATGAGTCAACTCTTCACATGAGGTGGCCAAGGACAATATTTTTGTACTCTCAATTATCTTCATAGCCAAGGTAGACTGCAGTAAAAACAAATGATTAAGAAAGTCTCAAATTTTATCATGGCTAACTTAATTATACTATATTGATATGGATAATGTCAGATTAAATTTAAAAATTAAGTATTTTCATAGACACTATTATTATTACAGATGTTGATAGAGATATGTCAAGGAACATGTACATAATTTTAAAGGAATTAAATTTTGTTCCTTAAAATATATTATTGCTTCAGGAACCAGCCAGGATATCCCTAGTGTATACTGTAATATTCCTGTCCTGTCACTTAGATGTAACACACGTTGCATGCTCTTAATGGTAAACACACATTGTCACTTACAGAGCCTAGGCTAATTCTATTGCCTCCTCAAAGGAAATTATTCATATCATCTGAAGCATTGATCCAGAAGATTCTTTGGAGACATGGTCATATTGAGGATGCCTAACTGTTATCAGGCATGTAGCCTGAATTTTTGGATTTAATCAAAATTACAGTAAGCAGTAGGTTGCAATTATTGCTAAGGTTTCATTAGTTTGGACTTGCCTTTTGAAAGGAATTATAATGTTCCACCAGTTTAGAAACCAGCATAGGTTCCAAGGGTGAGGACTCAGGATCACTCTCAACTGCACCACCTCAAGAGACCCTTTACTCCACACACAGCTTTATTCTACTCTAGGACATTCTCATGGCATTCTTACTGTTTCTCTAATATCCACCTTCCTTTCTTCTGTCCTATTCTTTTGTACTGATCATAAGTCAGTAAATCAGCCTCCCTCTCTCTCTTATCCTGCCTTTACTTTTTTTAAAAGACAAACATAATTTCAGTTATGCCACTATGAATAAAAGTATGATGAATATTACCCCAATATTGAGATATATTGACATTTTAAGAATATTCCCCTTGGATTTATTTTTACATTTTAATTTTAATTGTGAAAGGAATAAAATATTAAGAAGATCCTAAATATGATCTAAAAGCCCATCATCCTAGGCAACTAATATATTTTTGAGTGACCCTGTTAATTTTGTGTGTGTGTGTGTGTGTGTGTGTGTGTGTATACAGACAGCTCTCACTTTTCATGGTAGTGAGGGACCATAGAAATGGCCATTCAAGCTAAATCATGCAAAGCAATCTTAATGATCAATGGGAAAATTTTCAAATGTTCCACAGTCTATAAAATTTTTATCAAACTATTGTAAAATCTCCTGCTATTAATTAAAAATAAGTGAAGAAATTAAAAGATGAACTGTATATGTGTTCTGTTTGTTTAGTTGTTAAGTTGTGCCTGATTTTTGTGACCCCATGGACTGTAGCCTGCCAGGGGCTACATGGTATATCCCAGGCAAGAACACTGGAATAGGTTGCTATTTACTTCATCAAGGGATCTTCCTGACCCAGGGATCAAACCTATGTCTCCTGCATTGCAGGTGGATTCTTACTGCTAAGCCACCAGGGAAACCCATATATATGTGTTCAGTAAACTGTAATTTAAAACTTTAGAAACATTGAGAATTAAACATGAATGTTCATGGTGGTGTTATTTAAAAAGAGCCAAAAACTGAAGCAATATAAATGTCCATCAACTGGTGGGTGTACAGATAATGTGGTATATCCACAAATGGAATATTATTTAGGAATGCAGAAGAATGAGTTACTGGTACATGGTATAATATGGATAAACCTCAAAACCATTATGGTAAGTCAAAGAAGGCAAAGACAAGAAATCACAAGCTGGTCTTAGAAAAGGCAGAGGAACCAGAGGTCAAATTGCCAACATCCGCTGGATCATCAAAAAAGCAAGAGAGTTCCAGAAAAACATCTATTTCTGCATTATTGACTATGCCAAAGGCTTTGACTGTGTGGATCACCACAAACTGTGGAAAATTCTGAAAGAGATGGGAATACCAGACCACCTGACCTGCCTCTTGAGAAACCTATATGCAGGTCAGGAAGCAACAGTTAGAACTGGACATGGAACAACAGACTGGTTCCAAATAGGAAAAGGAGTACGTCAACGCTGTGTATTGTCACCCTGCTTATTTAATTTATCTGCAAAGTACATCATGAGAAATGCTGTGCTAGAAGAAGCACAAGCTGGAATCAAGATTGCCAGGAGAAATCTCAATAACCTCAGATACACAGATGACACCACCCTTATGGCAGAAAGTGAAGAGGAACTAAAAAGCCTCTTGATGAAAGAGAAAGAGGAGAGTGAAAAAGTTGGCTTAAAGCTCAACATTCAGAAAACAAAGATCATGGCATCTGGTTCCATCACTTTATGGGAAATAGATGGAGAAACAGTGGAAACAGTGTCAGACTTTATTTTTTGAGCTCCAAAATCACTGCAGATGGTGACTGCAGCCATGAAATTAAAAGACACTTACTCCTTGGAAGGAAAGCTATGACCAACCTAGATGGCATATTGAAAAGCAGAGATATGACTTTGCCAGCAAAGGTCCGTCTAGTCAAGGCTATGGTTTTTCCAGTGGTCATGTATAGATGTGAAAGTTGGAATGTGAAGAAAGCTGAGCACCGAAGAATTGATGCTTTTGAACTGTGGTTTTGGAGAAGACTCTTGAGAGTCCCTTGGACTGCAAAGAGGTCCAACCAGTCCATTCTAAAGGAGATCAGTCCTGGGTGTTCATTGGAAGGACTGATGCTAAAGCTGAAACTCCAGTACTTTGGCCACCTAATGCAAAGAGTTGACTCACTGGAAAAGACCCTGATGCTGGGAAGGACTGGGGCCAGGAGGAGAAGGGGACAACAGAGGATGAGATGGCTGGATGGCATCACTGACTCAATGGAGATGAGTTTGAGTGTACTCCGGGAGTTGGTGATGGATAGGGAGGCCTGGCGTGCTACAATTCACGTGGTCGCAAAGAGTCAGACATGACTGAGCGACTGAACTGATTTACTGATTTATTAAAAATATCTAGAAAGGGAAAAGCTATGGAGACAGATAATTATTGGTTGCCTAGGGTAACAGGATTATAATAAATGAACATGAAGGACTTTTGGGGATGAAGGAAAATGTTCTTAAAATTCAAAATGGTGATTTTCCAAAATTAATAAATTTACTTTCTAAAAAATGATTGAATTATACACTTGAAATGAACAAATTACATGATATGATATGATATGATATTTTAAAATATGCTTCAATAAAGTGGTATATTTAAAAGCAATGTCAAGAGCAGTTTGAGTATCATTTGCCTTCTTCTTATCCATATCACTCCTGTATAGAGTAATCATCTTTTCTATGCCTTAGTAAATTGTCATTCATTCTACATTCTAAATCTGAATAGGTTGCCCAGGAATTTATCCAGTAACTGTATTGTGAAATATTTCTGAGCATTCACTTAATATGAAGGTTTTGGAGGGAGGGAGAGGCCAGTGGTTGCCATCATCATTTCCTCTGGGCTATCTTGATCCTTTTCCTTACAACCACTTTCCTCATATATGTTATTAACTTTCTTTTTACTAAGTTCCTTTGGTACATATCTAGGCTGTCTCACGTGACCAATGTTAACACTCCCGTGCTCTGCTATTTTTTTCTGTAACTTCATCACATTTGACTGTAGTTTTACTTTCAGCATTTCTCTCATTTCTCTGCTGCATTTTCATCTTTATTGACCAGTTTTGTCTTTCCATATTCATTTTTGAAAAATGCACATGAATTTATCACTGGAAGACAATGCAACCATATGCTTTGCTGCCTGTGTGGAATGAAAAACAGATGTGCATTGACTAATCAACAACAGACTTTTGAAGAAGTGGTATGATTGGTTATTGATTACAATGAGTGTTTTTTTGTGTTTGTAGTCATTTCTAAAATGAACAGATAGTGGAGTTTTTAACTTAATAAATTCACTGCTAATGTTCTGTAGTGACTGAAATTTGAACTGTAGTTTTGGGGAACTTGTGTCATTTAACTAACTTATGGTTACTAAAATATATTTATGTCAAGATTGTACAAAGCAAGGACTGCCTGAATTTCTGTGTGTTTGGGGAGGGGCACATGTGCCTGTGTGATCAATTTCATATAATCTGTTATGTCAGTTGTCGAATGCATTCAGATTGAAGTAAGCAAAGCCTGAGAAAAAGTGTTTTAAACATAGTAATTTTTCCCCACATATAAAAGTCCAGGGTATATAGTGATTAGGTTTCCAGGATCTTTCTCTTTATAGTCCACTATCCTTCCCAAGGAGCGTTTTATTCTCAGACAATATCTCAAGGATTCAAGATGGCTGATCCATGTGTAGCATGACACTGGAGTATTAGGTAGGAAGAAAGGGAAAGGCCAAGGGCCGAGTGTTTACAGATTCTGTCCCTTTTTAAATAAGCTTCCCTGTAAAATCCTCCTATTGACTTCCACTTGTATCTCAACAACCAGAAATGTGTCACACGACCAGCTCTGGCTTCACAGCAGTCTAAAAGTAAGTGTAAGTGAAAGTCCCTCAGTTGTGTCTGACTCCTTATGACTCCGTGGACAATAGAGTCCATGGAATTCTCCAGGCCAGAATACTGGAGTGTGTAGCCCCTTCCCTTCTCCAGGACATCTTCCTATTCTCCAGGACTCTGAATTTATTTTGACTATATATGGTTACTCTTTAGAAACTGGAATTCTATTAGGAAAAAGAAGGTAGAGTGGATATTGAATAGATAAGTAACAGCACATCAGTATCTTTTAATTTCACTTTGTTGTTGTATCATTAAGGATTTTCACAATTTAGCTGCTTTTTAAAACCAATGTTCTGGAATAGTATATATTTCATTAATCATTAATAATATATATTTTTATTTTGTAGAGTACCCTTTGTTTATGGTTATTTTTCCCCTTATTTGGAAATTTTCTTAATTTCTGCTTAAAGGATATTGACATTTTATGATCTTCTTAAAATTGTCAATTTGGAAAAATCATTATTTATTAAAGTCAAGTTATACAAGGGAGAAAACTGTAGGAAAATGCCCCTCCCAAAATTCCTATCTACCTTCCCTTACTCCTTTGATTAAAATATTTATCTTCAAACATCAATAGTTATTTAAGATAAAAATATCATTTGATTCCTTTTTAATTTCATTGTTTTTGCTTGCTAGAATTTGGAAAAATTCTATTTATACTATTTTCCTAGGCAAATATATACTAATTTACATTTATGATTCAATAAAAGGACTAACTTAGGGCTTAACACTAATAATTCTCTTTGTTTTCATGGATTTTATGGATTCCACATAAGATGAACCCTTTTTCACAAAAAATTGACTGTATGCCCAAAATTAGCTATACACAGTTTCCAAGAATGGGGGGTATAGAATTTTTTTATACACTAGGACCCCTAAGTATAAATCAGGTGTTGCATTTTATGTCCACCTTATGAGTATGAATTCAGACTAAAATTGAAGAAAGTAGGGAAAACCACTAGACCATTCAGGTATGACCTAAATCAAATCCCTAAAGATTACACAGTAGAAGTGGGAAATAGATTTAAGGGACTAGATCTGATAGAGTGCCTGATGAACTATGGATGGAGATTTGTGACATTGTACAGGAGACAGGGAGCAAGACCATCCCCAAGAAAAAGAACTGCAAAAAAGGCAAAATAGCTGTCTGAGGAGGCCTTACAAATAGCTCTGCAAAGAAGAGAGGTGAAAAGCAAAGGAGAAAAGGAAAGATATGCCCATTTGAATGCAGAGTTCCAAAGAATACCAAGGAGAGATAAGAAAGCCTCCCTCAGTGATCAGTGCAAAGAAATCAAGGAAAACAATAGAATGGGAAAGAACAGACTTTTGAACTCTGTGGGAGAGGGAGAGGGTGGGATGATTTGGGAGAATGGCATTGAAACATGTATACAATCATGTAAGAAACAAATCGCCAGTCTAGGTTTGATATAGGATATGGATGCTTGGGGCTGGTGCACTGGAATGACTCAGAGAGATGATATGGGGAGGGTGGTGGTGGGGGGTTTGGGATTGGGAACTCATGTACACCCATGATGGATGCATATCAATGTATGGCAAAACCAATACAGTAGTGTAAGTAAAATAAATAAATAAATAAAAAATAAAGAGAGAGAGAAAAAAGAAAACTAGAGATATCAAGGGAATATTTCATGCAAAGATGGGCTCGATAAAGGACAGAAATTGTATGGACATAACAGAAGCAGAAGATATTAAGAAGAGTTGGCAAAAATACATAGAAGACCTGTACAAAAAAGATCTTCATAACCCAGATAGTCATGATGGTGTGATCACTCACCTAGAGCCAGACATCCTGGAATGTGAAGTCAAGTGGGCCTTAGGAAGCATCACTACGAACAAAACTAGTGGGGGTGATAGAATTCCAGTTGCTGCTGCTAAGTCGCTTCAGTCATGTCTGATTCTGTGGGACCCCAGAGATAGCAGCCCACCAGGCTCCCCCATCCCTGGGATTCTCCAGGCAAGAATACTGGAGTGGGTTGCCATTTCCTTCTCCAATACGTGAAAGTGAAAAGTGAAAGTGAAGTTGCTCAGTCGTGTCCGACCCTCAGGACCCCATGGACTGCAGCCTTCCAGGCTCCTCTGTCCATGGGATTTTCCAGGCAGGAGTACTGGAGTGGGGTGCCATTGCCTTCTCCAGTAGAGCTATTCAAATCCTAAAAGATGATGCTGGGAAAGTGCTGTACTCAATATGTCAGCAAATTTGGAAAACTCGGCAGTGGCCACAGGACTGGGAAAGGTCAGTTTTCATTCCAATCCCAAAGAAAGGCAATGCCAAAGAATGCTCAAACTACCACACAATTGCACTAATTTCACACGCTAGTAAAGTAATGCTCAAAATTCTCCAAGCCAGGCTTCAGCAATACGCGAACTGTGAACTTCTAGATGTGCAAGCTGGTGTTAGAAAAGGCAGAGGAACCAGAGATCAAATTGGCAACATCTGCTGGATCATTGAAAAAGCAAGAGAGTTCCAGAAAAACGTCTATTTCTGCTTGATTGACTATGCCAAAGCCTTTGACTGTATGGATCACAATAAACTGTGAAAAATTCTGAAAGAGATGGGAATACCAGACCACCTGACCTGCCTCTTGAGAAATCTGTATGCAATTCAGGAAGCAACAGTTAGAACTGGACATGGAACAACAGACTGATTCCAAATAGGAAAAGGACTATGTCAAGGCTGTATATTGTCACCCTGCTTATTTAACTTATTTGCAAAGTACATCATGAGAAATGTTGTACTGGATGAAGCACAAGCTGGAATCAAGATTGCCATGAGAAATATCAATAAACTCAGATATGCAGATGACACCATCCTCATGGCAAAAGCAAAGAAGAACTAAAGAGCCTCTTGATGAAAGGGAAAGAGGAGAGTGAAAAAGTTGGCTTAAAGCTCAACATTCAGAAAACAAAGATCATGGCATCCAGTCCCATCACTTAAATGCATAGATGGAGAAACTGGAAACTGTGGCAGACTTTATTTTTGGGGTGCCAAAATCACTGCAGATGGTGACTGCAGCCATGAAATAAAAAGACACTCCTTGGAAGGAAAGTTATGACCAACGTAGACAACATTTTAAAAAGCAGAGACATTACTTTGCCAACAAAGGTCCATCTAGTCAAGGCTATGGTTTTTCCAGTAGTCATGTATGGATGTGAGATTTGGACTCTAAAGAAAGCTGAGTTGCAAAGAATTGATGTTTCTGAACTATAGTGTTGGAGAAGACTCTTGAGAGTCCCTTGGAATGCAAGGAGATCCAACCAGTCCATTCTAAAGGAAATCAGTCCTGAATCTTCATTGGAAGGACTGATGTTAAAGCTGAAACTCCAATACTTTGGCCACTTGCTGCAAAGAGCTGACTCATTTGAAAAGACCCTGATGCTGGGAAAGACTGAATGCGAGAGAAGGGGACAACAGAGGATGAGATGGTTGGATGGCATCACTGACTCAATGGACATGAGTTTGAGTAAACTCTGGGAGTTGGTGATGGACAGGGAGGCCTGGTGTGATACAGTCCATGGGGTCGCAAAGAGTCGGACACGACTGAGCGACTGAACTGAACTGAACTATGAGTATGAAACTGTGGTCTGTTACTGCATGGAGGGAACACTGAGCATGAAGACTGTATCAAGAAACAGCTCTTTTTAAAATAAACCGTGTAGATGAACACATACGAGTGATTAGGACATCTTCCAGGGTAATTTTTGTCATTTTCACATTCATCACTGACTTCACAGCCTAACCCTGTGTATGGTACAACTGCCTTGGAGAGTATCTTGCATTACATACAGTGAATTTCCTTTTGAAGCTGTATTAGGAGCTTCCTATGTTAGCTTATATCCTTTTCTCACTGTGATTGGTAGCTACTTGCTGAGTGTTGTTAATAGTTTAAAATAATCTCAAAATAATGAAGGTGAAAATCTTAAGAATCTTATATGATTGGCAATCTCAAAATCTGAGTCATTTTTCTATTTGCCCTTAAAATATGAAACTTTGCAAACTGTGTGTTTCTTAGATTAAAATCATGACAAATTTCAGTTTGCTACCTCTGCATTCCCTTGGAAAGCACTGACAGACAAGACCCACTGACTGTGAGTCAGGTAACTAGATATATATTGGACAGTAGTAGGGGGGTTGGCCGTCAAAAATGCTTGCATAATTATATGAATTAAATAAGTATTCAGCAATACCTAAGCTGACTCAATTGCACAAGAAAACTAGTTATCAGATTTAATAGAGAAACTAGGGCAGATTTTATTTTTCTTTGTTAAATGATGTTTATCTCTTTATGAAGGGCTTTTAAGGGTTCTCTCCATGTGAACAGAATCAGACTGGTGGTTTTTCAAGCAAACATTCTTCTTTATATAAAGTTGTTAACAGCTGTGTCTAGAGCCGTATTGCCTGCATTCCAGCCTCAGCCCTGGCACCGTAGTTTGTGACCTTGGTGAATTATTAAATCATTTATGCCTTAGTTTCTCTGTATACAAAAAAATTAGAAGATTAATGATAGAAGCTGTCTCCTAAGGTTATGAGGATTGAATAATACATAGAAAGTAAAGTAGTGCCATGGAGTTGGATGTAGTCAGGAAATGTTATAATTATTATCACTATTATCATTATCTTAATTATTTTATTGGATTAAAAAACATCAAGAGTAAGCCCTTCATCTTTCTATGGTGAAATTGCTTCCTGGTATGTCTTTCTCTTTCAACATATATCTCTTGTCCTGGTTGTCTTAAATTATCTACAACATAAATGTATTCCAAGCCTTTCATTCACATCATATGCTCATAGAATTTCAACGGCAAAGGGCATTTTAAAGGGCCTCTCTTCCAGTCTCCACTTGGTCACAGAGGGTCAGGAGGACCCCAGCACAGGCCCCTTCTCCTTTTACAATGACTGCTCCACATCCCTTAAGGCTTTGGCAGGAACATCTTAGTTTCTTCCAACTTCTCAAAGTAGAAACATTTCTGAAAGAAAGGGGATAATCTCTTTGGTGATTGCCATCTCTCTGGACTCAGGAGAAACCATTTTTTAATGTATTTTTGCACTGTTTTTTGTCCTGTTTCTTCTCTCACTGTTGTCTTTAACATACATCAAAATCAGTTTAAAAAGCAAGCAAGTGCGAAGATCCCTGGCATAAAAAATAAATCTAAGCCATTTTCTCTGATCAAACCATGAAAATTTGCCCCTGAAGAGAGCCAAATAAAACAAGGGATACAGAGACCTTCCACGGACCAGTGTAATAACTCATTTTTGTGCATTTGCAGTGCTTAAGCTTTGCTATGCAGTTCTGCAGATACAAGCCAAGAGCAGCAGTGTGATTAGATTTTTAATCCCATTAACTCTAATTGCTTCTCAGAAGCTGTGTACTTACAGTATGTGTCTGGTTTTAGAAATGTAGGGGAAAGGGAAAGTGATTAAATGTTTCCTTCAGTCAGGATGGAAAAGGAAAAAGCAAGGAAAACTGCAGAGGCAACCAGTTATGGAGAATTACTGGCAGGGGTTTTTAAAGTCTCTTATCTATGATGATTAGATTTGCTTTTGGATATAAAGATCCTCCTGACTGCTCTGAAATTTCAGTGTAGGAGGGCTCATTTCCCGATGTTCACTCCTTGGGATTGGGTTTTGACATTCTTATTGTGTTTTTCATAGTTTGCCCACAAGTTATTGCACTGAAGAGAATGAGGCTCTGAGGTTAAACATCTCCTATTTCAGAGCATACAATCCCAGTGACTGTCTGTGATTCCAAACAAGGTCTATTAAACACGCAGCTGATCTAGTGGAACTGATAAACACAATTGCTTTAAGGAAATGGAGATGGATTGTAGCTGAGCTTTAGGAAAATAGGAAAGCATAATTGAGTAAATTAAAAATAATTTTAAATCACAATTATAGTAGTGCTTCATTTATTTTTATCCTGCCAGTTGCATGCCGCATGGTCTGTGATTTGAGAATGCTTCAGTGTAGCGAGGCTTACTGTTTAAAAATTGAGGTTATTAACAGGGAAATCCATTTTACTCTGCAGAATGTCCATTCATTGTGAGACACTAGGCTAAAAGTGGAATTGTTTTTTAACTAAGGAAGTCACAACCTTGGAGGAGTCAGTAGTTGGTGGAAAGGGAATATGTTAGCATTCCCTTTATGCTATATGTTAGCTGAATGATGAGAGAAAAGAAACAATGAGTGGAAAAGAAAATGCCAACAACAAGATCCTTCCCACCTAGAGATTACAGAGCAAGTAGCAAAATGGGAAAAAGAAGAGAGGGATGGGAGAAAAGGTCAAGTATGTGAATGTGTCATTTTAGCTCAGCTAGTTGTACTTATGAAAAGGGCATGTGAATGTTTCAAAAATAAGGATCATGGGGCTCCCACCAAGATCACATTGGACCCACTTTGCAGACCCATGATCTGATGATCATATTATTGGAGGTTTTCAGAATTGTAATGAATCTTGGGAAGGAATGAGCCCCGTTCATTTTGAACTTATGAGTCTCTTGAGAGGACCAGTTCATGAAGACTGAGGATTTGCTTCAAATGTCCTTATGAATCTCAGATTAAAAGCAGCATATTACTGGGGGAAGCTTAGTATGAATCCTAGCTTCCTTTGACTCTAAGGTAGTTTATGCGCACCTATAAATCAGAGAATTTGGATCAATATCACTTATCTCAATGGGAGGAGACATAAGCATAATTAATATTTGTAAAATACTTGATAATGAAAGTCAAGTCAGGAGCTTTTATAAGGACCCTATTAGAGAGACTAGGATTGGCTTTATTCCAAGCCTACTTTGAAGCATTTACTGGCATGCTGTAACCACTCTCCACCTTTAACTTCTTCAGGCATGGATTAAACTCATTGGCAGGACACTGACTTGTGCCCTTTGAGACACATTATTGCTATCAGAAAGCTTAGTTTAAGTACCATCATTGCATTAGATGGTTGTACTTGCTTAATTAGCATGACATGAATTTGAAGAGTGCTTTTAATGTAAAGTATAATGGCACAGCCCCCCTCTCTGGGGCTCTGTGTGGGATTCCATGAAAGTGTTAGCAAACTTGCAATTAGGAGGAGAATATTTTGCATAGAGCAGAGTTAACCCTCACTTCTGGGTGAGAGGATCAGAGACATTAACAATGATGATTGAGTCATTTTGAATTAATTGTCATTTAGAGCTCGTTTCTTCCCTTGGACACAAAGTGATCCATCCAGCTTCAAAAGGAGGTATGCCAGAGAGCATTTAAACATGTTTCATCTAAATTCATCAGCACAGCATCTAATTAAAGCATCAGAATGTTTCTTAGAGACCTCAATTGATGTCCAGTAAATTTTAGGGTCATGGGATTGCTTTAAATCATCTTAATCACTTTGAGTTTGCATTATCAGTTAATTAAAAAAAGAAAGTAAAAGCAAATAGGAGTAACCTCAGATCTGACAGTTCAATTATCCATTAAACAACTATATATCTATTTACTTATTTTGTATTCTATTTAGAAAACAAAAATATGCTCTATGTAACAAGGGAATGTAACAATAACCTTGATCAACTCCGTTTCTCTTTTTTTCCATTTTGTCAGGAATAGATATGAGAATTTTTCCGTCCAAGTTTAACAAGTAAGGGCTTGGAAAGGGGACATTGTATCTACCTTCAGATGACTCCATTCATAAATATACCAGGTGACCATCTTCATTTCTCATCCCCCTAAAAATATCTTACAGAGTTTTTCTCCACAGAGTAGACTCTAATCCAACATACCTGAAATTTCTATTATTAAGTTTGCTGCTTTTTGATTAGTTAGCAAATGTAAATATGTCATGGCTAATACTACTACTAAGTCACTTCAGTCGTGTCCAACTCTGTGCGACCCCATAGATGGCAGCCCACCAGGCCCCCCCGTCCCTGGGATTCTCCAGGCAAGAACAATGGAGCGGGTTGCCATTTCCTTCTCCAGTTTTCCTTTAAAATTGGAGGAAGTTACAGTTCAATACACATAGGCAAAGTCGTATCCGACTCTTTGTGACCCCATGAGCCCACCAGGCTCCTCTGTCCATGGAATTCTCTAGGCAAGAATACTGGAGTAGGTTGCCATTCCCTTCTCCTGGAACACATTAAAATACATATAATTTAATCATCTACTTTTTTAAAAAATACCATTGAACACTTGCCAGGTACGAAAGGTAAGGATGGATCACACTTAAGTCTATTAGCCAAGAATCTTTAATTTAGTTAAAGGATTGTAATATGCCCCTGAATGGTGACCAGAGGATGAAAATGAACAATCAAAGACCATGGGACTTTAAATAGGAAGAGATAGTTTTTTCAGTCTCTCAATGGGAATGCTATCAGCATCTTCACCAGAATAATATTGTGTTAAGAATCCTTGACATCCTGTCACCCACCAGTCTAATAACAACTTCAAAAAGTAAAAGTATCCACTCACTGAACTGAACTGAACTGAACTGGTCCACTCATTTCCAAAAGCCATCTAAACAGCCTGAATTGGCCTTCATTGAAAATAAAATATTTCTAGAGGATTTAAAGGAGATCTTTTAGAAGAGATAGATCTTAGACTGAAGATTTCCTCAGCATTTAAAGGGGCTTCCCTGGTGGATTAGATGGTAAAGAATCCACTTTCAATATTGGAGACCTGGATTCGATCCCTGGGTTGGGAAGATCTCCTGGAGAAGGGGATCCAGTATTCTTGCCTGGAGAATCCCATGGACAGAGGAGCCTAGTGGGTTACACTCCATGGGGTCACAAAGAGTCATACATGACTGAGCAACAAAGCACAGCATTTAAAAGTGGGATGGAAAGTCCATGTAGGTCTAAGTAAAACCACAGAAATTGTATGTAGGATGTGTGATCCATACAGAAGCTTGTGGGGGGGACATTGTATTGCTGTAGGTTTCATTGAGGGCAGTTTTACCTCATTAGCACTGATTTGTTAATGCTAAATCTGAATTATTTTTCAGCAGGCAGAAGCACTGCTGTACATGTCTATAACATGAAATTATTAAAACAGTTTATTACAATCATATATTCAAATTTTATTTTGAACCTGTCACAAAAATCTAAAAAAAAAAAAAGGATATAAAAAAGCAATTAAAAGAATTTTCTTGGCCAAGATAAATAAAAAAAGGCAATACAATAAAAGAATGCCTTGTTAACATTTCTTGTCATAGGGATGATCCAAGGTTAGTAATTTAAAAAGGTGACTCTAAATGTAGTCCTTAATCTCATTAAATTACATTAAAAATGCACTTTATCAGAAATATTTGTCACTTTCTAGAAGAATTTGTGAGTTAGATGACCCCAAAATTCCTGTTTCAGAACCAGTTTGTGCCAACTTTCTTTCTCGCATAAAATCCTAATACAATGCCAACCACTCAAAGATACAAACACAAAAAGAATCAATAAAATTTAAGTAATTCATAAGCAAAATAGCTCCATACTAGCACTGAATACCTATTTTGTTATTTACAGTTCATTTGACAGTTTTTTTTTCCCTTCATCCTCTCACTTATTCATTCATTCCTTCACTAAAGCTGCTGGGAATTCACAGATGACAGTAGAATTCACAGTTCTATCATTTCTCTAGCATTATGTGTTTAGGGAAGAGTACAGTGAAACAAGTAAATAAGATAATTTTAGGTAGACAGTAAGCAATACATGTTAATGAAGACAATAAAGTAAACATTAATGAAGAATAAAGAAAGGGAAGAGAAAATGTTTACAGTGGGTGGTCAGAGATGGCAGGTCTAAGGAAGAGATATGTGAGCAGATTCCTTAAGATAAACGAGTCATCCATCGAGAGGTCTTGATTAAGAGAATTGCGGGTAAAGGTATAAGTTATGGCACAGGCCATAAGGCAGATGTAGGGAGGATTTAGGAACCTGATGGAACAAAGGCCAGCTTGGTTGAAGCAGAGCAAAGAAGAGTACCTGTGGAACCAGAAAGAAGCCGATCCTATGTCATGTAGGATTTTGTAACTGATGGTAAGTTTTTTTTTTTAATGTGTTTTTAAATCAACAGGAAGTCCTTGAGGACTTTTAAGCAGAGATCATTAATTGCAATGATTCTGGCTACTCTAAGGAAAATGGAAACAACAGTTTGTCGTTCAGTCTCTAAGTCGTGTTTGACTCTTTGAGACCCCGTGGACTGCAGCAAACCTGGAAGCAAAAGTGATGAGAGGCAGTCACAGTTGTATGGGAGAAGAGGTGGTCTGCTTAGGGAGGAGGGTCAGGATATATTTTCAGAACAGATTTGACAAAACTTGCAGATGTGGATGTAGGAACTGGAGTAGAGGAATAAAGATGACTGACATGTTTATGTTCTGAGGACTTAAGTAGGTTGGGGTAAGGGTGGAGTATTAGCCACTGTAATTTGATTCTACACATATGCTAACTTTAAACATATGGATAAAAATTAATTGATGCTTAAATTTTTACTACAGCAGCTATTTTAGATCAGTATCATTTAAAATTATATTGTTAACATTTTCAAATATTTAATTGTATTACTGGTCACCTGTCATTCTGTTAATGTATAGGCAGATTGCACTTCTCATATAGTAATATAGAAGAATGTAATAATCAGTAAAAATTAGAGTTGAAATTCTGTTTGATACAGTATTAAGGCCATCTAAGCTACACTTGTTTAAAAAGAAACATCAGTGATGTGTGCTTAAATATGGATATCTGTATTGATACTGTCACACTAAAATACTTTTATCTTGATTACCACAAATAGGTTCTAAAAGAATTTTAATAAAGAGTAAAGCTTACCTACTAAAAGTCATTAGCAAGTTAGTTGAGAAGTTTGGTCCTGATCTCCTTTTACTATTTTTTCTGCTAAGTGACTGCCTACCTGTGACTCTACAACTGTCCGCCTTCCTTCCACATGTCCACCTGCAGAAGCCAATTGGACTGAGCGAATCTTTTGTCACCTCTTATTTAGCTGTGTTTGTATATATATTTAGTGCTCAAATATATTTCAGAAGTATTGGACAATATTTTGAGTACGTTAAGCTTATCTCAGGCAGCCATCAGGCTCAGTCACCGAACAAGTCACAACTTGCTCAGTCACTCAGTTCTGTCTGACTCTGTGACCCCATGGACTGCAGCACACCAGGCTTCCCTGTCCTTCACCATCTCCCAGAGCTTGCTCAAATTCATGAAAATCAATAATTGAATAAAAAACACCATTGAAATGTGATCAGTCAGTTTAGTCGCTCAGTCATGTCCGACTCTTTGTGACCCCATGAATCGCAGCATGCCAGGCCTCCCTGTCCATCCCCAACTCCCAGAGTTCACCCAAACTCATGTGCATCAAGTTGGTGATGCCATCAGCCATCTCATCCTCTGTCATCTCCTTCTCCTCCTGCCTTCAATCTTTCCCAGCATCAGAGTCTTTTCCAATGAGTCAGTTCTTCACATCAGGTGGCCAAAGTACTGGGGCTTCAGCTTCAGCATCAGTCCCTCCAATGAATGTTCAGTATCGATTTCCTTTAGAATTGACTGGTTTGATCTCCATGCAGTCCAAGGACTCTCAAGAGTCTTCTCCAAATTCACAGTTCAAAAGCGTCAATTCTTCAGCACTCAGCCTTCTTTGTAACTACTAGAAACACCATACCTTTGACTGTCCTTCAGATGTGCCCTATGATTTATTCAGTTTTGTAATTTCACATAGACAGAAATGGTTGGATTAGGCTTTCTAGAAAATATCAACAGTAAAAATAAAAGGCAGTATAGGGCTTCACTGATACTCAGCAATGACATATTTATATAAATTGCTACTGTGTTCCCAGGAATCTCATCATTTTGCATTCTACACAAAATGACTTAACATAGCATCACAGGTCTCTGATTTATTAATATTTGGTGTTTACATATCTGACTTTTTTGAAAGTACATTTTAAAATTGGCATAAATAACTTCAGATGTGTAGAACTCAAGGAAGGGATATATGGTACATTGTTAAGGAGAAAGATCCCTCTTCTTGCTGATGAGATTGTTCAGTTAATTCTTTATTTAGAAGTCAGATAATATAGTGCATACAGCATAGCAGAGGTTCAGGGTTGTATCTTTGACCATAGATTCACTCAGAAAGAAGATACATTAATATGAACATCTCAGCGTCTTCACCTTTCAACTAGAACAGTGGGAAGAGAAAAACCATTTCATAATCTTTGTTAAGAAAACATTAAAAATAATAAAGTGAAATGTTTCCATACACCCTATGGCAAATTTTCATGAAAGACAGAACCACTGTTGAGTTAAACTTTCTCCAGATTTAAGAAAAACAGATTGCTTTCACATATTTGAAATCACCTTTGGTGGGAAATTTTCTTGAATTATGTGAAATGAAATTAGCTCAAAGCATCCTTGATGAACCATTTATTCCATATAGAGCCTTTAAAGCACAAAGTTCAGTTCAGTTCAGTTCAGTCACTCAGTTGTGTCCAACTCTTTGCGATGCCATGAATCACAGCACACCAGGCCTCCCTGTCCATCACCAACTCCCGGAGTTCACTCAGACTCACGTGATGAGTACTGGAGTTTCAGCTTTAGCATCATTCCTTCCAAAGAAATCCCAGGGTTGATCTCCTTTAGGATGGACTGGTTGGATCTCCTTGCAGTCCAAGGGACTCTCAAGAGTCTTCTCCAACACCACAGTTCAAAAGCATCAATTCTTCGGTGCTCAGCTTTCTTCACAGTCCAACAAAGTGCATATTGCTAAGTCATATTGATGCATCTATTGATTCTGATTTTCAGCACAAAGTAGTATAGTCTCTTCTGAAGGAGTACTGGAGAGATGCTTTTATCACTGGGCACATTGGGCACTACATGATCAGAAAGCTGATGTGAAGAATTACATGGTTAAGGGAGGCCTCTCTATCCTATGCAAGGGTTAGAGGGGTCTTATGCGCACACATAATGTATAAGGCTGGGTTTTCCACTAACAACCACAGTACATACTCTTACCAGGACTGTGACTATAATCAGTGGGACATTTCATTTCCAAAAAGAATAGTTTCACCATTTCAATCATGTCCCACATAACTATATAATAGTAAGTAGAAAATAAGTTCATTTTTGTGATTCTAAAAGATGACACTAATCAATTTTAAGTTTTTGACTCTAAACTGATGAAATAACTTGTTTGATCATGAGGAATTAACGTCTGTGTTTAAGTGATTGCATTTAAAAAAATTTTTTATTGGAGTATAGTTTATTTACAGTGTTACATTAGTTTCAGGTGTACCACAAAATGAATCAGTTATATATATACCTACATCACTCTTTTTTAGATTATTTTTCCATACAGATCATTATAGAGTATTGATTTGAGTTCCCTGTGCTATATGATAAGTCCTTATTAGTTATCTATTTTATATGTTCAGTTCAGTTGCTAAGTCATGTCTGACTGTGACTCCATGGACTGCAGCATGCCAAGCTTCCCTGTCCATCACCAACTCCCAGAGCTTGCTCAAATTCATGCCCAAGAAAAGAAAGTCTGTCACTGTTTCGCCATCTATTTTCCATGAAGTGATGGAACCAGATGCCGTGATCTGGTTGAATGTTGAATTTTAAACCATCTTTTTCACTCTCCTCTTTCACCTTCATCAAGAGGTTCTTTGGTTCCTCTTTGGTTTCTGACGTGAGGGTGGTGACATCTGCACATCTGAGGTTATTGATTTATTTCCCAGCAATTTTGATTCCAGTTTGTGCTTTGGGCTTCCCTGATAGCTCAGACGGTAAAGCGTCTGCCTACAATGTGGGAGATGCAGGTTTGATGCCTGGGTCAGGAAGATCCCCTGGAGAAGGAAATGACAACCCACTCCAGTACTCTTGCCTGGAAAGGGACACGACTTCACTTTCACTTTCACTTTCACTATGTGCTTCATCCAGCCCGGCATTTTGCGTGATGTACTCTGCATGTAAGTTAAATAAGCAAGGTGAAAATATAGAGCCTTGACATACTCCTTTCCCAATTTTCAACCAGTCTCTTGTTCCATGTCTGTTGCTTCTTGACCTGCATACAGATTTCTCAGGAGGCAGGTTAAGGTGGTCGTATTCCCATCTTGATAGCTTATGGTGTATGGTGTTGGATTTGTGATCTCCAAAGAAGAAGATTTAGCTTCAAGATCAAGATTTAGCTTGATCACTCAAGAGCTTTTGCATAGCAGAGTTTTATTAAAGTGAAAAAGGGACAGAGAAAGCTTCTGACATAGACATCAGAAGGGGGACAGAGAGAGCCCCACTCACTAGTCTTAGCAAGGAAGCTCTATACTTTAAACTGGTTACTAACAATAGAGCAAAAGAATGTCTCAAGGTTATTTAGGTCTTACCAGACCCACTCCCATAATAGACATTTTAAGATGACAGGATTAGTCAGAAGTTTCTCAAGAAGGATAAACAAGTCCTCAAGCAGGATACATTGTTGTTATATAGTCATTGGTACAGAGTGTAAGGAAAAATATGTCCTTGAGCAAGATGAGTGTTTTTTCTGTGCAATCATCAGCTCTGAGCTTAAAGAAAAAAATGTTTGTCCTTTTCTCCTTCTTGAGAACTCCAGACCCCTTTCTCCTCCTTGGGGACCCCGGACTTATCAACCTACCTAAGAATGGACTCTCTCAATCTCTTGAAGAATTTTCCACAGTTTGTTGTGATCCATACCATCAAAGGCTTTAGCGTAGTCAATCAAGCCAAAGTAGATGTTCTAGAATTCTCTTACTTTTTCTGTGATCCAGCAGATGTTGGCAAATTTAATCTCTGGTTCCTCTGCCTTTTCTAAATCCAGCTTGAACACCTGAAAGTTCTTGGTTCATGTTATTGAAGCCTAGCCTGGAGTATTTTGAGCATTATTTTGCTGGTGTGTGAGATGAGTGCAATTGTGTGGTAGTTTGAACATTCTTTGGCATTGCCTTTCTTTGGGATTGGAGTGAAAACTGACCTTTTCTAGTCCTATAGCTGTTTTACTTTATTTTTATATAGTAGTTGGTATATGTCAATCCCAATTGATGATTGCATGTTTTTAAAAAATCTGACAAAAATAAGTACAGTCAGATAAGTGAGTATAGCTGTTTTCCTCAAAAGATTATATTTAGTGACATTTACAATAATATGTCAGTTGGGCTTCTAGAATCCAAGGAGTATATATATGAAGGCTAAATACATCGATGGAGGCATTAGAACTATATGAAAATAAAATGAGCTACTTAGGAACTAATGAGTTCTTTACCAACAAAGGAGTTCCAAAGGAGGCTCAACCATGACTTGGAAAACATGCTTTAAAGATCCTCCCAATGTGAAGAAATATTCATAGTTCTGAACCTTTTAGATTTAAATTTTCAAAATCTTTAACATCAAATCAATGTTCTTTTAGATATTTAATTGAATATGTAAAACAATAAAGAACATATGAACATGATAAATTTAAACATCATCAAAGAGAATTATGTGAAAAATGACGCAGAAAACAGACACAAAATCTGTCCTTTAATATCTTGAAGTTAAGCAATAAACCAGCTTATAAAGGGCAAGAGAATTCTTGCTTTCCTGATGATCACCATGTGCTGTGTGCTTCAACCACTTTCCCCACAGACTCCCCATATCTCATTAACATATAATCACAAGATACTAAGGACTGAAAGAAACTTACTAGATATTTGTTACAAAGTCTCTTCACATATAAGGAAATATCTTTTCACATAAGGAAATATCTTTTCACATATAAGGAAATATCTGGATGTATTTTGCCACAATGTTCCTTATACTAAATGTGCTCTGTTTTCAAAAGTATATGTAAATCACATTGGACCTAGTTAACTCTTAAAGATAAGAAAATTGATTTTAATATTTCCACTCTTCTAAAGAAGATGGATAGTGTGTGTGAATATTTTTAACTAACAGAAGCAAAACACACAAGATGTTATAATAACAACATTCACAAGACTGATCAAATCCAACTTTTTGTTATTTATAAGGTGGTTTAATTTATAAAATGCCAGATTTAAGGGTCTGAGCTATCAGAATAGTTAATCTGAATCTAAGCAGAGGCAGTTAAACAATCTATGCTACTGAATGGATAAGTGGTTTCAAAATTGGAGGAATGATACTTGCCAAAGGTAATACATATCACTCAGTTTCAGGGGAACTTAAATAATAAAGAAAACTCATTTTCTCACATAACAGAAAAGCCTAAAACCATATCACATGTCAAGAAGAGTCTTATCAAGTTTTGGTTCCTCTTCTGTGCAGTTCTAACAACTGCACACTGCTTGTTGAGTCCGCATCATCCTTAGTCCTCAGGGTGGCATAATGGCTTCCAAAAGTGTCTGGCCCTGCACTTTTCCTCCTCCCCATCCAGGAAGTGAATAGTATCACTAAACAGAAGTCTTGAACATCTCTTTAATGAGAGCTAATGAGATGTAGGTCAGGAAGCAACAGTTAGAACTGGACATGGAACAACAGACTGGTTGCAAAGAGGAAAAGGAGTACGTCAAGGCTGTATATTGTCACCCTGCTTATTTAACTTCTATGCAGAGTACATCATGAGAAATGCTGGGCTGGAGGAAGCACAAACTGGAATCAAGATTGCCAGGAGAAATATCAATAACCTCAGATATGCAGATGACACCACCCTTATGGCAGAAAGTGAAGAGGAACTAAAAAGCCTCTTGATGAAAGGGAAAGGAGAGTGAAAAAGTTGGCTTAAAGCTCAACATTCAGAAAATGAAGATGATGGCATCCGGTCCCATCACTTCATGGGAAATAGATGGGGAAACAGTGGAAACAGTGTCAGACTTTATTTTGGGGCCTCCCAAATCACTGCAGATGGTGATTGCAGCCATGAAATTNTTGGACTGTGAAGAAAGCTGAGCACTGAAGAATTGATGCTTTTGAACTGTGGTGTTGGAGAAGAGTCTTGAGAATCCCTTAGACTGCAAGGAGATCCAACCAGTCCATCCTGAAGGAGATCAGCCCTGGGATTTCTTTGGAAGGAATGATGCTGAAGCTGAAACTCCAGTACTCTGGCCACCTCATGCGAAGAGCTGACTCATTGGAAAAGACTCTGATGCTGGGAGGGATTGGGGGCAGAAGGATAAGCGGACAACAGAGGATGAGATGGCTAGATGGCATCACCGACTCGATGGATGTGAGTTTGAGTGAACTCTGGGAGATGGTGATGGACAGGGAGGCCTGGCGTGCTACGATTCATGGGGTCGCAAAAAGTTGGATACGACTGAGCCACTGAACTGTACTGAATGAGATGTATGCCAACAGCAGTTTGAACGTGGCTTTGATGGGAAAAAAAACAAAGTATTTGCCCAACTGAGACAATCACAGAGGTGAGAGGATGGGGTTAATTCCATCCAAACTCAAAACTCTGACACCTTGAGCAAGTATTTAATGAGATTGGGGGAACAACGTTCATTATACAATGTAGATTTATTTGCATCTGATATTCACTAACTACAGAGATTACATGTTTCTACATATGAAAATATTATATAAGAGCTATAGATTTAAATGTGATAAATAACCACTTATTAATATGAAATGTGATAATCCATTAAAATAAGTCAAAAATCCTGCTGGGTTTTGTAATGTCTTCTGCAGTATGAGTGAAAATAAATCATATTCCCCCAAAAAAAAAACCTTTTCAATCATTGTTCCTTTAAAAAATGGTTCAAATTTTAAGGCTTTATATATGAATCTTCTAAAAATATTGTAAAGCATCCCAACTGGGAAAGCAATTTCATGCTTGCGTTTTAAAGAATCTATTCAAAGAACTCATTAAAAACATTCATTTAAATGATCTCGTGTATGTTCATTATGCTATGTCCTTTGGGAGAGGAAAAAAACTATGAACTGCTGCCAGAAAGCAAATGAAGGGAATAAATCTTAAATGTAAAAGGTTAGTCCTTCATTAAAATTGTTTAAATAAGCAGCAACTCCCCCTTTACTCTTGTAAACTCTCTAAGAAACATTTGTATACATTTAAGACAGCAAATTAAAAGAAGAGACAACTAAAAAAAATCTATAGGTCAGTTCATGAGCTGTTAGCATTTGGATAATTTTTGTTTTTCATTTTAGGTTCTAGGTTATTGAAGTGGACACAGTCTGCCCACATAATGTTAGGTGTTCATGGAAACATAAATCTGAATATCATGGGGGTCCTGTAAAAGGCAGATTTTAGAAACTCAGAGCATCTATATTTTACTTAAATTTTCTTGCATACTATATATACTTTCAGGCTTAACTTTTTCACTCAATTTTTGACAACAGTCTTTAGGGTCTGAAAGGTCTTGATGAGGGAGACATCAATAATATAAAATAGTTTGATTTACCTTTTAGGGTTATAATATAGCATTTCTTCTACCCTTACTTCTTGCCTGAGTGTGGAAATCACTGTAACTTTACCTGATTTTATATATCTCTTAAATGATGTGAGTTCTTGGCGAGATTCCTTGCTGTGTTTTCTGAGGTTGTTTTTGTTGCTGCTTTCCCAGTTGAGTTCAGTTCAATGTTGGTAACTGACAAGGCAGGTTGGACTTAGTATCTCATTCTCTAGCCACTTTTTCTCAAATATTGTGGTGAAATCTCATCTGTAGACTAAACTGAACTTAAAGGAGCACATATAAGTTACATTCTCAATGCAACTGAGGGACTCGTGGAAGACATAAACAAATGAAAAGACATGATCTCAGACAGGAATATTTAACCTTGGTGAGATGTCATCTCCCCCAAGTTAACATATAAATTCAAAGTGACCCCAAT
>SJYQ01000603.1:506836-520570 GCA_006410935.1 Redunca redunca | reverse complement strand
CAGACTTAAATTGAAGAAAGTAGGGAAAACCGCTAGACCATTCAGGTATGATCTAAATCAAATCTCTTATGATGATACAGTGGGAGTGAGAAATAGATTTAAGGGTCTAGATCTGAAAGATAGAGTGCCTGATGAACTATGGAATGAGGTTCGTGACACTGTACAAGAGACAAGAATCAAGACCATCCCCATGGAAAAGAAATGCAAAAAAGCAAAATGGCTGTCTGGGGAGGCCTTACAAATAGCTGTGAAAAGAAGAGAGGCAAAAAGCAAAGGAGAAAAGGAAAGATATAAGCATCTGAATGCAGAGTTCCAAAGAATACCAAGAAGAGATGAGAAAGCCTTCCTCAGCGATCAATGCAAAGAAATAGAGGAAAACAGCAGAATGGGAAAGACTAGAGATCTCTTCAAGAAAATGAGACATACCAAGGGAACATTTCATGCAAAGATGGGCTCGATAAAGAACAGAAATTGTATGGGCCTAACAGAAGCAGAAGATATTAAGAAGAGGTGGCAAGAATACACGGAAGAACTGTACAAAAAAGATCTTCACGACCCAGATAATCATGATGATGTGATCACTAATCTAAAGCCAGACATCTTGGAATGTGAAGTCAAGCAGGCCTTAGAAAGCATCACTACGAACAAAGCTAGTGGAGGTGATGGAATTCCAGTTGAGCTGTTTGAAATCCTGAAAGATGATGCTGTGAGAGTGCTGCACTCAATATGCCAGCAGGTTTGGAAAACTCAGCAGTGGCCACAGGACTGGAAAAGGTCAGTTTTCATTCCAATGCCCAAGAAAGGCAATGCAAAAGAATGCTCAAACTACCACACAATCGCTCTCATCTCACATGCTAGTAAAGTAATGCTCAAAATTCTCCAAGCCAGACTTCAGCAATATGTGAACTGTGAAATCCCTGATGTTCAAGCTGGTTTTAGGAAAGGCAGAGGAACCAGAGATCAAATTGCCAACATGCGCTGGATCATCAAAAAAGCAACAGAGTTCCAGGAAAACATCTATTTCTGCTGTATTGACTATGCCAAAGCCTTTGACTGTGTGGATCACAATTAACTGCGGAAAATTCTGAAAGAGATGGGAATACCAGACCACCTGCCCTGCCTCTTGAGAAATCTGTATGCAGGTCAGGAAGCAACAGTTAGAACTGGACATGGAACAACAGACTGGTTCCAAATAGGAAAACAAATACGTCAAGGCTGTATATTGTCACCCTGCCTATTTAACTTATATGCAGAGTACATCATGAGAAACACTGGACTGGAAGAAACAGAAGCTGGAATCAAGATTGCCGGGAGAAATATCAGTAACCTCAGATACGCAGATGACACCACCCTTATGGCAGAAAGTGAAGAGGAACTAAAAAGCCTCTTGATGAAAGTGAAAGAGGACAGTGAAAAAGTTGGCTTAAAGCTCAACATTCAGAAAACTAAGATCATGGCATCTGGTCCCATCACTTCGTGGGAAATAGATGGGGAAATAGTGGAAACAGTGTCAGACTTCATTTTTTTGGGCTCCAGAATCACTGCAGATGGTGACTGCAGCCATGAAATTAAAAGACACTTACTCCTTGGAAGAAAAGTTATGACCAACCTAGATAGTATGTTGTAAAGCAGAGACATTACTTTGCCGACTATGGTCCGTCTAGTCAAGGCTATGGTTTTTCCAGTGGTCATGTATGGATATATGAGAGTTGGACTGTGAAGAAGGCTGAGCGCAGAAGAATAGATGGTTTTAAACTGTGGTGTTGGAGAAGACTCTTGAGAATCCCTTGGACTGCAAGGAGATCCAACCAGTTCATTCTCAAGGAGATAAGCCCTGGGGTTTCTTAAGCTGAAACTCCAGTACTTTGGCCACCTCGTGTCCAGGAGTTGGTAACGGACAAGGCCTGGCATGCTGTGATTCATGGGGTCGCAAAGAGTCAGACACGACTGAGTGACTGAACTGAACTGAACTGAAGCTCATAAAATTTGTTAATCTAAGCAAAATTCTAAAATGTCTCCTTGGATGTATTTTTTTAGTGTATTTTAGAATTCCAAGTATCTAATATAATGCAGGAAGATTATTATCAGTCTAAACCAAAATGATTCACTGTTGTTCACAGTTTGGTACCCCTTCTTATCACAACCTAAATTTACGGGAAGCCCCCACTGCCCACCACCACACATACAAACACGCAAACTCACCTCTCAAATTTAAGAATTCATCCAATCTGTAATTCTGGCTAGATCCCATCTCCATTTTAAAATGAATCTCACTTGTGCCCATTCCCAAAGTCTAATTAAATTGCTTCAAGAAGAAGTAATATTTGCCCTTTCTAGGAAATACTTAAACATTAATAGAGAGGTGATAATTAAAAATATACCTAAGATAAATATACCTAAGATAGATATCACAGAGTAATGAATGAAGGTACATTTGCTTTGTTTTACTTGTGCTGGAAAGGATATCACTCAACCTAAATACAGGATTATCTGTACATCTTTGGTGATGATCAGAACATATTTTTAGCTCTGATATATTTCAAGGTCATAAAGTTATTTTGAAAGGATTTGAATAATTTCTAATTTTCCAAACCACCATTTATTTTTACTATATTCTTAACCTAATTTTGTTTATATTTCTTTATATTCTGTCTTGTACATTATAGGCATTTTTGTATTTTTGTTTACCTAAAGATACTCTTCTTATGACTGTGCAATATTTTCCAGGTCCCAACTTAGTCCCTAAGAGCAAATCAGTAACTCATGTAGCTTTAAAAAGCTACATAAAGAAGGTTAAATCAGGAAGTAGGTTAGTTGCAAAGAAAATCTAGTTCAATATGTCAGTCACATAGGGAGTAAGTCCCATTTAACTACTTATTTCTTTTCTAGTCATTGTCTCTCCATAAATGTAAGTTACTCAGAAATGACATTTTGAGGTGACTTTTGCAGAAAATGTGTGCTTTGACTTTGCACAAATTGAATTTCTATATGAAATGTAGCTGAAATGCCTGAGAATTTTTGGAAGACTTTTTGGTTTAGATGTTGATTTCTGTAGGTCATATTAAAGAGTTCCAGCTTGACAAATATGGAGAGAGAAAATTGTTTCATTATGATGTTCATAAATGGCTTCATACATTCCTTATAAATCATAGCATCAAATGCATGTGCCTCTAAATTCTATCCTCTAGAATTAACTCAAAACTTAAGTATATCCCTAGTTTATCTCTAGAAAACAACTTTAAAACCTGCAACTTTTATTCAAAATAGATTTTTCAGTGTTGTTTTTTAACATTCAATGAACTTTTGAAGAAATTGACATCTAAATTTTAAGTTAAATTGGTGATTAAAAAATAATAGTAATACCTAACTAACTAAAAAAGTGAAAGTGAAAGTTGCTCAGTTCTGTCAAACTCTTTGCGACTTCATGGACTGTACAGTCCACAGAATTCTCCAGGCCAGAATACTGGTGTGGGTAGCCTTTCCCTTCGAAAGAATCCGCCAGCAATGCAGGAGACCCTGGTTCGATTCTTGGGTCAGGAAGATCTACTAGAGAAGGGACAGGCTACCCATTCCAGTATTCTTGGCTCCCCTTGTGGCTCAGCTGGTAAAGAATCAACCGGCAATACGGGAGACCTGGGTTTGATCCCTGGGTTGGGAAGATCCCCTGGAGAAGGGAACAGCTGCCCACTCCAGTATTGTGGCCTGGAGATTTCCCTGGACTCTACAGTCCATGGGGTGACACAGAGTCGGACACGGCTGAGTGACTCTCACTTCACTTCACTTCAAACTAAAAACAGAAGTGATAAGTGAAGCAAGGCTAATTTTAGATACAAACTCAAAGTAAAAACCTATGGATTATTTCATTCAACTCTAGACATAGCAGATTTGTAATAGCTACCTTAAATATATATATATATATATAAAGTATGAGTCCCACTCAAGTGTTTTATTTGCTTGCTCACACAAAGATATATGCCTCACTGAATTGGGAGGACTTAGACACAGGAAAATGTTTTGAAAATATTTAAATATAAGCTTTAAATATTTAAAATACCTTAAAGATAATGCAGTGGGTGAATCCATATTGCTTTAAATTCACAACTCTCCTACCTTTCCCCACTTCTACAATTACAACAGAACTAGTCCAGAACAGGTATATAGAAGGAATAATTCCATTCTTCCTTTAAACTAAGGAAGATAGCTGTAAAAATATCAACAAATTTCAGACATGTCTCTTTGATATACTGTCGATTACACTAGATTACAGAAGAGCCTGGTCAATTTATAAGTCTCCTGTTAAACCACTGCTATATCAGAAGTAAATCAATGAAACCTCTGACCTCTTGAACAACACTGAACTTGAAATATCAATAGCTAGATTTGGAATGGGTGCGGTTCATAAGGCTGGCTGAGAAAGTTCAATTTAAATCATTTTTGTCACTGTAAATCTTTTTAGTCCCAGGACAACAGCAGTCAGGAACCAAAAAAAAACACTGATGAGCAGAACACCTAGTGTCCATTAAAGTGATTTAGAATGGATTTTCCCCTGAAATAGTGCGATTATTTCTGATAATTCAATTGACTGCTTGATATAAAAGTTCCAGTTGGTGAGAAACTGAATGTAGAAAGCACAACTGAATACAGTATTCATGGCAATGGGGGTTTTGGATGCCTGCTGGGATGGCAGGAGCCCTGGAGGAGTGCCATCTCCAGGAATTGTTTGTTTTTGGTGATACCGCTGTTGACTACTTTGTAAAACTGGACTTGGACACTGTGCACACAAGGTCTGTACCTAAACTGGGGCACTTTTAAGAGTGAAAGTTGGTGGTTTTACTATTAGACAAGGTTAGCAGGCATGGGGACTCCTGGACAGACCAGGTTGTATTTTCACTCTATATCTGGCAGATGGCCCTGTTCTTTGCTTAGGTCAAGACATAGCAGGTGCCTTCATAGTCTCTTGAAACACTGAACTTATTTTTTCCTGTGAATCTGGCTACATTGGACAAAAAATAAAAGCTATTACTTTTCAAGCATGAAAAATATGTCACATTATGTTTGGCATTTTGAAGAACAGAGACCAGACAATAGTTATGAATTTATTTTTTAAGGGTTGCCCATTACCTGCCTAATGCATGCTCCCAGAACAAGCAAATATCTGTAAGTCTTTGATGCTAAAAGGTCTCTAAAACCAGTTTTAAACATGGTGGCAAGCAGGGGTGGGACGGGATGTGGGGAATGAAGGAAAGGATGCCCGATTTCTATAATACAGCTCTACCTTTAAAAAATCTCATTTTAGTAATGTTAAGATGAGGTATCTGAAAATAAAATCAATCGATCAATCAATATTCAACATAGAAATGTATATACATATATGTTGGGCCTTCCCTGGTGACTCAGCAATAAAGAATTTTCCAGCCAGTGAAGAAGAAGCATGTTCAATTCCTGGATTGGGAAGATCTCCTGCATAAAAATAATGGCAACTCACTCCAATATTCTTGCCTGGAAAATCCCATGGACAGAGGAGCCTGGTGGGCTACAGTCCATAGGGTCATAAAGAGTCAGATATAACTTAGCAACTAAACAAAAAATACATATGTGATACAGAAATACATATTTACCTATAAATATATATATATATAAAGGACAAGGAGCAAATTCTTGGTTTGTTAGTCTCTTAGTTGTATGCAACACAAATTTTCTCTAGCTGAGAGAAAAGTCTCTGAGTTTTTGGAAGCTATGGTACTTTATTGAAAAAATACTGCAAAATTGATCTTAGAAAATGAGCAGGGGGTCTACCTACTAAGGAGAAGAGAAAGGGAAGATGATGATATATGCAGCTTCATACGGAGAGGTGGAGGCTTGTCTCCCACACAAAAAATGAAAGGTGGATTTCCTTTCCCTTCATACAAATAGGAAGAATGTTAGCAGTTGGAAAGCTTCTAAATCACCAAGGTATCTACAGCATCCATGCAGGGATTTAAAGCAACAGGCTAATTGAAAAAAGAAAGAAAAATTAACTTTGTCTTAGTATTCTTTGAAACATGTAACAGAAGGGAAAATGTATAGCGCTTTGGGATGAAAAACTTGAACCATGAACTTCCAGATGTTCAAGCTGGTTTTAGAAAAGGCAGAGGAACCAGAGATCAAATTGCTAACATCTGCTGGATCATCGCAAAAGCAAGAGAGTTCCAGAAAAACATTTATTTCTCCTTTATTGATTATGCCAAAGCCTTTGTGTGGATCACAATAAACTGTGGAAAATTCTGAAAGAGATGGGAATACCAGACCACCTGCCCTGCCTCTTCAGAAACCTATATGCAGGTCAGGAAGCAACAGTTAGAACTGGGCATGGAACAACAGACTGGTTCCAAATAGGAAAAAGTGTACGTCAAAGCTGTATATTGTCACCCTGCTTATTTAACTTATATGCAGAGTACATCATGAGAAACGCTGGGCTGGAAGAAGCACAAGCTGGAGTCAAGACTGCCGGGAAAAATCTCAATAACTTCAGATATGCAGATGACACCACCCTTATGGCAGAAAGTGAAGAGGAACTAAAAAGCCTCTTGATGAAGGTGAAAGTGGAGAGTGAGAAAGTTGGCTTAAAGCTCAACATGCAGAAAACTAAGATCATGGCATCTGGTCCCATCACTTCATGGGAAATAGACGGGGAAAGAGTGGAAACAGTGTCAGACTATTTTGGGGGGCTCCAAAATCACTGCAGATGGTGATTGCAGCCATGAAATTAAAAGACGCTTACTCCTTGGAAGGAAAGCTATGACCAACCTAGACAGCATATTGAAAAGCAGAGACATTACTTTGCCAACAAAGGTCCATCTAGTCAAGGCTATGGTTTTTCCAGTAGTCATGTATGGATGTGAAAGTTGGACTGTGAAGAAAGCTGAGCACTGAATAATTGATGCTTTTGAACTGTGGTGTTGGAGAAGACTCTTGAGAGTCCCTTGGACTACAAGGAGATCCAATCAATCCATTCTAAAGGAGATCAGTCCTGGGTATTCTTTGGAAGGACTGATGCTGAAGCTGAGACTCCAATACTTTGGCCACCTCATGCAAAGAGTTGACTCANAAAATAATTTAAAATATGTCAGATTATAAAAAGAATAAAATTTGGGAAGCAAGTAAAAATATGTATACTAATTTATTTTCACATAAGCATAGGTGGAAATTAGTTTTTTTCAAGGGGAAAAATGCAGAAATAGATAATCATATATATACATATTTCCCTTATAGGTTATTTTCCCTTATAGGTTATTATGAAATATTGAGTATAGTTCCCTGTGCTCTATAAAAGTCCTTATTGGTTACCTCTCTTATATAGAGTAGTGTGTAGTGTTAATCTCAAACTCCTAATTTATCCTCCCCCTTCCCCTTTGGTAACCATAAGCTTGTTTTCCATGTCTGTGGGGCTATTTCTGCCTCGAATATAAGTTCATTTGTATCTCTTTTTCTACATATAAGTGATATCATATGACATTTGTCTTCCTGTGTCCAGCTTACTCTCACTTAGTATGATAATCGCTAGGTCCATCCATGTTGTTGTAGATGACATTATTTCATTCCTTTTATGGCTGAGTAATATTCCATTGTGTAACTATTCCACTTCTTCTTTATCCACTCATCTGTCAGTGGAAATTTAGGTTGCTTCCAGGTCTTGGCTATTGTAAGTAGTGTTACAATGAACACTGAGATGCACACAGCTTTTCAAATTATGGTTTTTCTCTAAATTTATGCCTAGGAGAGAGATTGCAGGATCATACGATACATCTATTTGTAGATTTTTAAGACATTTCTATACTGCTCTTCTGGAGAAGGGCATAATAATAATTCCTGCTGGCTCAGATGGTAAAGAATCTGTCTGCAATGCATGAGACCCAGGTTCTATCCCTGGGTCCGGAAGATTCCCTGGAAAAAGGAATGGCTACCCACTCTAGTAATCTTGCTTAGAGAATCCCATGGACAGAGGAGCCTGGCAGGGTGCAGTCCAATGGTCACACAGAATCAGACATGACTTAAGTGACTTAGCATACATACACACATACTCCAGAGTTGCTGTACCAATTGACTTTCCCAACAGTATAAAAGGGTACCTGTTTCTCCATACCCTCTCCAGCATTTATTATTTGTAGACTTTTTGATGATGGCCATTCTGACTGGTATAAAATGATACCTCGTTGAAGTTGTGATTTGCATTTCTCTAATAATTTGTGATGCTGAGCATCTTTTCATGTGCCTTTTGGCCATTTGTATGCCATCTTTGGAGAAACATCTATTTAGGTCTTCTGCCCATTTTTTGACTGAGTTTGTGTGTGTGTGTGTGTGTGTGTGTGTGTGTGTGTGTGTTTTGAGCTCTATGCACTGTTTGTATAATTTGGTTATTAATTCTTGTTGGTTGCATTATTTGCAAATATTTTCTCCCATTCTGTAGGTTGTATTTTTGTTCAGTATATGGTTTCCTTTGCTGTGCAAAAGCTTTTCGTTTGATCAGGTCCCATTTGATTATTTTTATTTTCATTAATTACTGTAGGAGACAGACCCAAAAGTATATTGCTAGGATATATGTCAGAGTATTCTGCCTTTGTTTTCCTTAAGGATTTTTGTAGCATCTGTTTTTACATTTAGGTCTCTAATCCATTTTTAGTTTGTTTTTTGTGTATGATGTTAGAGTGCTCTAATTTCATTCATTTACATGTAATTGTTCAGTTTTCCCAGCACCATTTATTGAAGACACTGTCTTTTCTCCTTTTTATATTCTTGATTCCTTTATCATAGATTAATTTACCATATGTATGTATATTTATTGAATTTTTATCCTGTTTAATTAATCTATATTTCTATTTTGTCACCAGTGCCATATGGTTTTATTTCAGCTTTGTAGTATAGTCTGGAGTTAGGGAACCTGATTCCACAAGCTCCATTTTTCTTTCTCAAGATAGCTTTGGCTACTCAAGGTGTTTTGCGTTGCCATGCAATTTTCAAAAAAAATTTAATATAAATTTATTTATTTTAATTGGAGGTTAATTACTTTATAATATTGTATTGGTTTTGCCATACATCAACATGTATCCACCACAGGTATACACGTGTTCCCCATCCTGAAGCCCCCTCCCTCTTCCCTCCCTGTACCATCCCTCTGGGTCATCTCAGTGCACCAGCCCCAAGCATCCAGTATCAAGCATTGAACCTGGACTGGTGACTCGTTTCATATATGATATTATACATGTTTCAATGCCATTCTCCCAAATCATCCCACCCTCTCCCTCTCCCACAGAGTCCAAAAGTCTGTTCTTTACATCTGTGTCTCTTTTGCTGTCTCTCATACAGTGTTATTGTCACCATCTTTCTAAATTCCATATATATGCGTTAGTATACTGTATTGGTGTTTTCTTTCTGGCTTACTTCACTCTGTATAATAGGTTCCGGTTTCATCCACCTCATTAGAACGGATTCAAATGTATTCTTTTTAATGGCTGAGTAATACTCCATTGTGTATATGTACCACAGCTTTCTTATCCATTCATCTGCTGCTGGACATCTAGGTTTCTTCCATGTCCTGGCTATTATAAACAGTGCTGCAATGAACACTGGGGTACACGTGTCTCTTTCAATACTGGTTTCCTCCGTGTGTATGCCCAGCAGTTGGATTGCTGGGTCATAAGGCAGTTCTTTTCAAAATTTTAAGCCAAATATATATTACCTTTCTAAGCTAAGAAATTAAGGAAAAAAGTTTAAAGGGAAAAAGAAGAGTAGTAGCCCATGTATGACTGTGTTTAAGTGCTGCTTTCTTGGTATTTTGACCAAAAACAAAGACACCATTGCCAATGTATATGCAATATATATCCACATTCTTATATCAAATTCTATTTGTAAATTTAATGTTGTAAAAATCTTAGATACACATTTTATATCCTTTCACAGTGCATTCAAGGAACACTTCTGTTTCTAACTAACCCAGTATTTTAAACTGTCAATTTTTAACCCTTTATTTGATTATCAGTTAAAATTAACCCCTTATTTGACTCTCACTTAAAATAGATGACTTAATTTTGAATCTACATCTATAGGGAAATCCGCAGCATTGATAAACTTCGGTAAAGGATAAATAAATTGNTAATTTTGAATCTACATCTATAGGGAAATCCGCAGCATTGATAAACTTCAGTAAAGGATAAATAAATTGTAATAAGCATTTACTCTTCCAAACACAGGCAACTAAAAATCCAAGAGCACTTCAAGTTATATATGAAAGTGACTATTAGAATTTAGTGCCATTCTTCAAGTTGTTATTACCTTCCTTTAGCTGCTGCTGCTGCTGCTAAGTCGCTTCAGTCGTGTCCGACTCTGTGTGACCCCATAGATGGCAGCCCACCAGGCTCCCCCATCCCTGGGATTCTCCAGGCAAGAAAACTTGAGTGGGTTGCCATTTCTTTCTCCAATGCATGAAAGTGAAAAGTCAAAATGAAGCCGCTCAGTCGTGTCTGACTCTTAGCGACCCCATGGACTACAGCCTACCAGGCTCCTCCATCCATGGGATTTTCCAGGCAAGAGTACCAGAGTGGGGTGCCAAAGGATATTATTTTAAGAAAAGAATGTTTATTGTATAGAGAGCTCAAGTAGAGCCATAAATGATTTTACACTAACTTAGAATGTTTGGTCTAAAGTAGGCAAATGTCTTGGATAATTAATTCCCATTTGAAATGTGTGCTTACAATAGCCTAGCCTTGATAGTAGTATAAAATTTAAGTTGACCACTGGGTTTTCTGTCATAAATATGAGAGTGCTCCAGTATGAAAATGTAAAAATAACATTTGATGAAGAATATCAGAGAACATATTAGAGAAACATCATTGATGAAACTGGAAGTATTGCTTTTGTGTCTTTGCTAATTTATACTTTTTTTTTTTTGTAAAGGGAAAAAGGAAATTTTCAGTTTCTTCTTGACTTAAGATCCACAAAGCCCCACATTTTGTGATTATTTAATGGATTTTATAAGACACTTTAATATCTTTTTTGTTTGTTTATTACTTGTTGAAGAAACTTAGTTCTCCTGTATATTTTCCCTATTCCGTACATTTTTTTTTTTTTTGCATTATGTGAGTTCCTCTGATTTCTGAAAGTCCTATAAAATTGTAGTTGGGCTTAGGGTTTAGTCAAGCTTGACTTTTTGTTGGTTGGTTTGTTTTATGGCCAAGACTAATTTAACAGTGGGTTATGTTCTTCTAAGAGGAGAAACACGTGTCTCTTTTTGGCATGTTGGTGACCGCGGGGCTTCCCAGGTGGCTCTAGTGGTGAAGAACACCCTACCAGCACAGGAGACATAAGAGACTCGGGTTCAGTCCCTGTGTGGGGAGATCCCCTGGATGAGGGCGTAGCAACCCTCTCCAGTATTCTTGCCTAGAGAATTCCGTGGAAAGAGGAGGCTGGCAGGCTACAGTCCATAGTGTCACAAAGAGTCAGACACGATTGAAGCAACTGATCACACACAGTGGCCATGGGTGTTCAGCTTCATGAATTCATTAAGTGTTGAAAAATTGATTATAAAGAGATACATCTCATCTATTTGTTTACATAGAGGTACAGTTTCTATAAGAAATCTGAATAAAACTTGGTTCTTTTCTTTATTTATCATTTTTCCAAACAATAAGTTGTTTCCTTAGCAATCTTTAATTTTAACTCTAGTATAATTATTGGCCACAATTTCTCCATCTCAAATTACCCATGCTTTTTGCCATGTGACTTTACAGTTTCTCTTAATAAAAGCAAAGCACATTTTCTGACTCCTTGATTTGGACTCTAACCATGGATTTCTTTTGGTCAACAGGATATTAGGAAAATGAAAGAAGCTGAGGCTTGTTTTTGGCATAGTTGGGCTTCTTTTTGGCATTTGTCATTGTTTTAAGAGCATGCACTAAGAAACCAGCTAATCTAAGGAGGCTGAGGAAGATGTGAAAAATCCTAAACCAACCTGCAGTTTAGTGCTAAAATCAGCTGAATCCAGCCTAGATCAATCAATCCCTTCTAGCCCACATATATGCAGGAAAGAATAAATAATTATTGCTTTAACCCACTGAGTTTATATATGATTTTATGTAGAATTTTTGTGGCAACAAATAAGCTAACTCATAGTTGTTGTTGTTGTTTTAATTTTTTTAGTACCACTAAGGACTCATGAATTTAAACACATATTATGTGTTTCAATAATTCGCAGTTATTTTCTTGAATTATGTTCCAATTGTCTTCAAGTGGGACATTGGGAGTGCCTTCATGTTGATCACTGTGCCATTTTGACATTATCATATTCTTTTTTTATAATCTAGCACTTAAAGTTTATGATTTCGGCCCTACATAATATTCAAATAACAGAAGTAGTAAACAATGAAATGGATGTAAGAAAGTCTAGACAAGTTCTTATTGTTTTCTCTAATGGTCACTTCAATTTTTTCTTAAAAATTGTATACTGAATTCTTTCAAGAATGTTTTAGTGGGGTGGATGAGTTAGTTTTGCAAAGACGCTAAACTTTGCTTTCTGAGCCTATTGGGTAAATAACTTTGACACAAAGTGAATATGTGCCAAAAGAGTAACATCAATTCTATGTTGAACTCCACATCCCTTCCTCAAACATGAGAACCTATATTCCCCATGAAAAACAAATATTCACCTCACTTCCCTGAATCATTTATGGCAGGCCATAAAGAATGGAAACTTCAGTGATTCAGAGATTCTAAGCACTGGTTAAGAGTTAGAGATCATCTTTAACAAGCAGTTATTATTTCAATTCAAATGATGTCTATGCTGCTGCTGCTGCTGCTGCTGCTAAGTCGCTTCAGTCGTGTCCGACTCTGTGCGACCCCGTAGACGGCAGCCCACCAGGCTCCCCTGTCCCTAGGATTCTCCAGGCAAGAACACTGGGGTGGGCTGCCATTTCCTTCTCCACATGAAAGTGAAAAGTGAAAGTGAAGTCGCTCAGTCATGTCCGACTCTTAGCGACCCCATGGACTGCAGCTTACCAGGCTCCTCCATCCATGGGATTTTCCAGGTAAGAGTACTGGAGTGGTTGCCCTTGCCTTCTCCGAATGATGTCTATAATATACAATATTATCAATACATCTTTTATTGCTATTTCAAGTATGCCATAAATCTTAAGCTCTGAACATAAAGTTAAATCATAGTGTTAGATAAAGTATAAAACTAGAAAAGAAATACTATATTGTAAATAACACCATCACTCAACCAGTCATCTAATCATTACTATCAATGAAATCTTTACCAAAATAAACTTGTCCTTTTGAAAATAGCCTATTAGTCAACTGTTTAAAAGAAGAAGGAAATACATGCTGTAAAACCTAAGATATTCTAAGTGCCCCTAGTATTGAAACTTATTTTTTGATTTTCAGGTATCTATATGTTTACTCAACTTTTATTTATTGTATTTGTGATAATTATCTTCTTCTTGAGACTTTACATCTTGAAATGTAGCACTAGCTAAAAGAATCATGAAAGAGATACTGGTAGAGAACATGTCCACTCTTTTTTATATTAACATTTTAATTGACATTTTTTAGTTTCTTCATTGTACCGTTAGTCAATAAACTATTGTAAAAATATTTTTAATTCCAGCTACTTTAAATATTTTATTTTTACTTGAAATAAAATATTGTTTGAAAGAATGCTACCAAACTTGCCCACTAATGTTATACTCTAGGCTTGGCAAAATA
>SJYQ01000603.1:483337-506660 GCA_006410935.1 Redunca redunca | reverse complement strand
AACTATAATTGGAAGATTATATAATAATATTAAATATTTTTCTGAAAACTTTTTATTAGATTCCAGTTTTATAAAATATCCAGATAAAAATAACTGAATGGCCCCAGCTAGAGAGGAGAGCCAAACATAAGTTTGGACAGATCTGTTAAAAATCTAGTTTCAATAATTCACAATTAGACAAATCAATTAGGCTTTGACTTAATATCTAGTATTCATAAGTTATTGTCTTCATGATGTCATGTTATTTTATTGTAATTTAAGCATGCCCAAAGTGATTATGGTTGGAGAAGGCAATGGCACCCCACTCCAGTACTCTTGCCTGGAAAATCCCATGGATGGAGGAGCCTGGAAGGCTGTAGTCCATGGGGTCGCTGAGGATTGGACACGACTGAGCGACTTCACTTTCACTTTTCCCTTTCATGCATTGGAGAAGGCAATGGCACCCCACTCCAGTGTTCTTGTCTGGAGAATCCCAGGGATGGGGGAGCCTGGTGGGCTGCCGCTGTGGGGTCACACAGAGTCAGACACAACTGAAGTGACTTAGCAGCAGCAAAGTGTTTATGGTAGGTTTTTTAATATCTATGTACTTTTCTTCACCAAGAATAAAAAAGGACAAATACTGAAAAATTGAAAGGAGAGTAATTTCCTATCATCACATGTCCAGATCCTGTTAATGTCTTAAGGTAAAACTCAAAAGTTTTCTTCTCTATTTTTAAAAGGGAGTTATCTTTCCTTATTTTGAACTTTTATTGTATTTCATTATTCATGTCATTTATCAATGTCTGGCTTTTTCATGTGCATGCCTTATCTTAACTCCTAGAATTTAAATTCTCTGGGAATAAGAATTATTTCTCAGAGCATCAGGTCTAGTGTCTTGCACATAATGATTTTCAATAAATATTTGTTGAATGAATGAAAAAATAATAGAATTGCGTCAGTGAAAGTAAAGATGATAAAGTCATCTTTATCTGGTAAATAGCCCTTTAAATATACAAATGTGGTATCAATGTTGTCTTACTCTATTAACATTAGGGCATTATCTGCATCCATTTGCTGTTTGGATTTTCAGATGCTCATGGCTTATTAATATAGCTTATAAAGCTTGAGGAAGAAAAGTCACTAGTGCATTTGCATACAGGCATACCTCAGAGATATCATGGACAGGTTCAGTTCAGAACCACCACAATGAAGCAACTATGGCAATAAAGAAAATCACACAGATTTTTTGGTTTTTCAATGCATTTAAAAGTTATGCTTATACTATACTATAGCCTCTTGTGCCATAGCACTATCGTATACACTATAATTATAAAAAATACTTTATTGCTAAAAAATGCTAACCATCATCTAAGCCTTCAGCTTTTTATAATCTTTTTGCTGGTAAAGGATCTTGCCTTGATGCTAGTGGCTGCTGACTGGGTAATTTTTCTGAAGACTGGGGTGGCAGTGGCAATTTCTTCAATAAGACAACAAGGAAATTTGCTGCATCAATTGTCTTTCACAGACAATTTGTCTGTAGCACACAGTGCTATTTAAAAGCATTTTATCCACAGTAGAACTTTTTTCAAAATTGAACTCGTCCTCTGAAACCCTGCCACTACATTATCAGCTAGGTTTACGTAATGTTCCAAACCCTTTGTTTTTATTTCAATAACCATACTAGCACCTTCACTTGGAGTAGATTCTATCTTAAGAAACCATTTTCTGTGTTCATCCATAAGAATCAACTCCTCACCCATTAAAATTTTGTCATAAGATTGTAGAATACAGTCACATCTTCAGGCTCCACTTCTAGTTCTCTTGCTATTTCTACCATATCTTCAGCTACTTTCTCTACTGAAGTTTTGAACCCCTCAAAGTCATCCATGGGGACTGGAATCAAGTTCTTCCAAACTCCTGTTGATGTTGATACTTTGGCATTTTCCCATGAATCACAAATATTCTTAATGCCATTTAGAATGGTGAATTCTTTCCAGAAGGTTTTCAATTGACTTTGCATAGATCCATCAGAGGAATAATTGTCTGTGGCAGCAATAGCCTTACAAAATGTATTTCTCAAATAATAAGACTTGAAAGTCTACATTATTATCTGATTCTTGGGCTGTAGAATGGGTGTTATGTTAGCAGTCATGTTGCCATTGTTTACTCGCTAAGTCATGTCTGACTCCTTGCAACCCCATGGACTAGCCTGCCGAGTAGGCTCCTCTGTCCATGGAATTTTCCAAGCAAGAATACAGGAGCAGGTTGCTATTTCCCTCTCCAGGGGATCTTCCTGGCCCAGGGATCAAACCCATGTCTCCTGCATTAGTAGGCAGATTCTTTACCTCTGAGCCACCATGGAAGCCTCATTAACAGTCATTAAAACAACATAAATCTCACTGTACATTTCCATCAGAGTTCTTGAATAATGACCAAGTGCCAAGTCAAGAAGCAGATATATTTTGAATGGAATCTGTTTGTTTGTTTGTTTTGAGCAGTAGATCTTAACAGTGTGCTTAAAATATTCTGTAAATTGTGTTGTAAAGAGAGGCACTGTCTGCCAGGTTTTGTTGTTCTGTTTGTAGAAAACAGGCAGACTAGATCTGGTATAATTCTCAAGGACCCTAGGATTTTTAGAATGGTCAATTAATATTAGCTTCCACTTAAAATCACCATCTGCATTAGCCCCTAACAAGTGAGTCAGCCTATCCTGTGAAGCCAGGAATTGACTTCTACTCTCTAGCTATGAATGTCTTAGGTGGCATTTTCTTTCAACTGAAGGAAGTTTTGTTTACTTTAAAAATCCATTGTTTAGTGTAACTGCTTTCATTAATTATCTTAGCTAGATCTTCTGGAAAACTGCTGCAACTTCTATATCAGCATTTGCTGGTTCTCTTTGCACTTTGATTTTAAGGAGGCAACTTCTTTCATTAAATCTCATGAAACACCTTCTGCCAGCTTCATACTTTTTTTCTGCAGCTTCCTCACCCCTCTCAGTCTTCATGGAATCTAAGAGAGTTACGACCTTGCTATGGATTAGGCTTTGGTTTAAGGGAATATTGTGGCTGGTTTGATATTCTACCCAGATCATTAAATTTTCTCCATATTAGCAATTAAGCCATTTCACATTCTTGTCATTCATGTGTTAACTGGGGTAGGACTTTTAATTTCCTTCAAGAGTTTTTCCTTTGCAGTAACAATGTGACTTACTGGTGCAAGACACCTAGTGTTTGGTCTGTCTCAGCTTTTGACATGGCTTCCGCACTGCACTTAATCATTCCTAGTTTTGACTTAAAGTGACACACACACTTCTCACTTGAACATTTAAAGGCTGTTGTAGGATTATTGGCAAAATTTCAATATTGATGTGTCTCAGAGAATAGAGAGATGAGAGGAGAGGGAGAAAGATGAAAGAACTGCCAGTTGGTGGAGCAGTTGGATAGAATACACACAACATCCATCTATTAACTTCAGCATCTTATACAGACACAGTTTGGGGTGCTCTAGAACAATTACAAAAGTAACATCAAAGGTCACTAATCTCAGGTCAACTTACAAATCAAATAATAGTGGGAAAGTCCATAATTTTTCAAGAATTCCCAAAATGTGAGACACAAACTTGAGTGACAAAATGCTGTTAGAAAACTGGTGCCAATAGATGCTCAACTTAGGGTTGCCACGAACCTTCAATTTGTAAAAACTGTAAATCTGTGAAGCACAGTAAAGTGAAGCTTAAGAAAATAAGATATGCCTGTATTCTCAAAATCATTATTTCTTGTGTTTCTCCTATGAATAATTCATAAAATAAACCAACTTAGTTTTAAAATATAAATACCAAGAAAAGATAAAATATGTCTACATTAAAGAGAAAAAAATAGAGATATAATTTGACAGTCAAAAACATATGTAATATTCATTAGTTGCAGGTGAGCATTACATATAAATGAATCTCATTTATCTAGTTAACAGACACTAGTGTAGGTATTGGGGCACACCCCACAGACCTGCAAGGCCTAAACTTGCTTATCTTCAAGACCAAAGACAGAGCCTGGAGTAAGCATCAGAGACATCAGCAGTTTAAGGGATGGGGGAAATTGCATGTGTGAAGCAAGGACCTGGTGCAGTACCCGACCCTGTGAGGTAATGCTGGGGCAGGGCATGACATCAGTCTTTGCTCCCAGGGGAATGGGGAGATTACTGGATACAGCGGTAATTGATGTTAAGTTAGTTCACTGGTTATCAGGGAAACTAGCAGAGGGGGTATGACCCTCACTAACTCTTAGATAAGAACAATCATTAGCTGAGGCCTGAGGCAAGTATGTAGGAAGGTCAGTCATGTGAATATAGTGTAGGTGAGACAGGCACTGGTCCTGCATGGGATGTATAGAGAGCAAGAGAACAGTCATCTTGCATGGCCTAATCTTCAGTTCAGTTCATTTCAGTCACTCAGTCCTGTCTGACTCTTTGCGACCCCATGAATCGCAGCACGCCAGGCCTCCCTGTCCATCACCAACTCCCGGAGTTCACTCGGATTCATATCCATCGAGTCAGTGATGCCATCTAGCCATCTCATCCTCGGTCATCCCCTTCTCCTGCCCCCAATCCCTCCCAGCATCAGAGTCTTTTCCAATGAGCCAACTCTTCGCATGAGGTGGCCAAAGTACTGGAGTNCAGACTCCATGATCTTCATTTTCTGAATGTTGAGCTTTAAGCCAACTTTTTCACTCTCCACTTTCACCTTCATCAAGAGGCTTTTTAGTTCCTCTTCACTTTCTGCCATAAGGGTGGTGTCATCTGCATATCTGAGGTTATTGAGATTTCTCCCAGCAGTCTTGATTCCGGCTTGTGCTTCTTCCAGCCCAGCGTTTCTCATGATGTACTCTACATATAAGTTAAATAAGCAGGGTGACAATATACAGCTGTGACATACTCCTTTTCCTATTTGGAACCAGTCTGTTGTTCCATGTCCAGTTCTAACTGTTGCTTCCTGACCTGCATACAGGTTTCTCAAGAGGCAGGTCAGGTGGTCTGGTATTCCCATCTCTTTCAGAATTTTCCACAGTTTATTGTGATCCACACAGTCAAAGGCTTTGGCATAGTCAATAAAGCAGAAATAGATGTTTTTCTGGAACTCCCTTGCTTTTTCGATGATCCAGCGGATGTTGGCAATTTGATCTCTGGTTCCTCTGCCTTTTCTAAAACCAGCTTGAACATCTGGAATAGAGGGAAACAACAGAATGGGAAAGACTCTTCAAGAAAATTAGAGATACCAAGGGGACATTTCATGCAAACATGGGCTCGATAAAGGACAGAAGTGGTATGGACCTAACAGAAGCAGAAGATATTAAGAAGAGGTGGCAAGAATACACAGAAGAAGTGTACAAAAAAGATTTTCAAGACCAGGATAATCACGATGGTGTGATCACTCACCTAGAGCCAGACATCCTGGAATGTGAAGTCAAGTGGGCCTTAGAAAGCATCACTATGAACAAAGCTAGTGAGATGATGGAATTCCAGTTGAGCTGTTTCAAATCCTGAAAGATGATGGTGTGAAAGTGCTGCACTTAATATGCTAGCAAATTTGGAAAACTCAGCCGTGGCCACACAACTGGAAAAGTTCAGTTTTCATTCCAATCCCAAGGAAAGGCAATGCCAAAGAATGCTCAAACTATCACACAATTGCACTCATCTCACACGCTGGTAAAATAATGCTCAAATTTCTCCAAGCCAGACCTAATCTTACCTTTAAGGATTTAACAAGCGTTAAAGGATTGCTATAGGAAGAAAGAAATGATGAATCAAGAAAACACTTCCCTTGAAGAATTCTCATCATTAAGTTAGAAGATAGAAATATAAAAACTTAAGTACAATCAGTTCAGTTCAGTCAGTCACATCTGAATCTTTGCAACTCCATGGACTGCAGCATGCCAAATTCCCTGTCCACCACCAACTCCCGTAGCTTGCTCCAACTCATGTCCAGTGAGTCTGTGATGCCATCCAACCACCTTGTCTTGTGTTGTCCCCTTCTCCCCTCGCCTTCAGTCTTTCCCAGCATCAGGGTCTTTTCCAATGAGTCAGCTCTTTGCATCAGGTGGCCAAAGTATTAAAGCTTCTGTTTCAGTATCAGTCCTTCCAGTGAATATTCAGGACTGATTTTCTTTAGGATTAATTGGTTTGACTTCCTAACAGTCCAAGAGACTCTCAAGAGTCTTCTCCAACACCACAGTTCAAAAGCATCAATTCTTCAGTGCTCAGCTTTCTTATGGTCCAACTCTCACATCCATACANGACTACTGGAAAAAACCATAGCCTGGACTAGATGGACCTTTGTCGGTTAAGTAATGTCTCTGCTTTTTAATATACTGCTAGGTTTGTCATAGCTTCTCTTTCCAGGAGCAAGCGTCTTTTAATTTCATGGTTGTAGTTACCATCTGCAGTGATTTGGGAGTGCAAGAAAATAAAGTCTCTCACTGTTTCCATTGTTTCTGTCAGGCGAGTGTATTTTCTCAGTTCTTGCCTCGTCACAACAATGATTTGGGGTGACGGACATTAAAGCCGTCCGCACGTCACTGCTCTCAGGTCTTGAACAAACCGTGTTATAGCTCTTAGACAAATCAGTGTTACAGCTCTACTTTATTTAGGAGATAGCAGGAGAATCCATCCTCGAAGAAGAGAAGAGTGGAGGAGCATGTCAGCGCACACGGTGTGGTGGGGGGTCAGAGAGAGAGAGAAAGCAAGAGCGCAGGCACGCGCTGGAGAGAGAGTGAGAGAGCACTTGGCTCCTCCCTTTATGTTTTTTCTCCTCCTGGGCCTGCCCTATGCAAATTGGGCTTAGCCAGGAGTGCTGTTTGTTCTTCCTGCAGTCCTCACTGCAGTCCTCGGACCTTTCTTTGACCTGCCTTTGTTCTATTTTCACAGACCTTTCCCTTCCTTGTCTTGCCATTTTGGACTCCTTTTCCCTATTCTATCTACCTAACATTTCCCCGTCTACTTGCCATGAAGTGATGGGAGTAAATGCCATGAACGGATGCCACAAAAAATAAATTGAGAACTGGTCAAGAAACTTTGAAGAAGAGGGACATTTGAGCTGGTTGTTAAAGTATACATTTCGTTGGTATCTGTATGGGGAGGGCTTCCCTGGTGGCTCAGTGGTAATGAATCGGCCTGCCAATGCAGGAGATGTGGATTCATGGGGTTGAGAAGATCCCTGGAGAAGGAAATGGCAACCCACTCCAGTCTTCTTGCCTGGAAAATCCTATGGGCACAGGTTCTGGCAGCCTATATAGCCCATGGGGTCACAAAAGAATTGGACATGACGTAGTGAATAGACAATGACAAGTCTGTGTGGAGAGAGGCAGTGAAAGATATTCCAGACACAGAGAGTAGAGTTTCAGAGAAGGTTAATACTTTCCCTGAGTTCATGGCAATAATATTGGCACAGCTATTTAACTTTTAAAAAATACCAATAAGTAACCTTTAGCTAGTATTTATTTTCAAGACAGTATTACTGAACTTGATCTGCTACATGTAAATGCAGCTAAAAAGTTTTTTATTGCAAGGTATTAGATCACAAACTGAATAGGAACACAGTGTAATTTGTAAAAGCAATATGTCCATTATCTAAAAAAGTGTAGATAGATTTTCACAGAAGTAGGAGACTTGAAGCTTCTGAAGCTAGCTCTCCATGTGCAATACAATCTCCATTTATAACTAGCTATCTATTTGTTTCATAAGTTAAGTGCATTGTATTACTACCTGTTATTGATATATAGAGTTCCTATATAGAAGAAATGATAAATTCAAAAATGACAGCAACTAAAATATTTTAAAATAGAAAGTACTATTTAGGGAAATTTTTTTACCACAATTTCTTATTGTGGTACATTTGTAGATAACAGGTTAGAACCAATGTTGGAGATTTTCCAAATTTTCTGGGAGTCATTCTATATATAAAATGATAAGGAAATGAGTTACTTTCATCCTAAACTCTTCCCCTTTACTGTTTAGAAGGAACAAGCTTGACTTTTATATCATTCTTTAGAGACTAGATCAGCCTAGAGATCAGCACTATCTTTTATCTATTTTGTTTGTAAGTGTAGTCACCACAGGTCTTCAATCAGGGATTGCCCTACAGGAGGGAACCTTTGAGATACTACTGTAGATCAACCCTATCATGCACAGATGAAGGAACTGAGATGTAAAGAGATTAAAGTCACCCAGTGAGTTAATGAATAGTGAAAACTTTGAGATTTAGAACAATGGAAAATTATTTAGAATAATCAAAATTTCTAGAACAATTATAAAGGTTTGGCAACTGTTGAAAAGTACAGTATAGAAGACTATAGAATGAACGACCCCATAAGTAATTTGTAGTTATAGGGATTACTCAGTAGAAGAAGTTCTGTAGTCGTTCTCAATTTAACCATAGGTTAGAACAAAACAGAACAGGATGAATTTAAATTTGATTGGGAAGGGGGATAAATACAAAGAAGAGCATTTGCAAAGTACTGGACAAATTTTATGTACATCAAGAAGAATCTCTTTATTGAAAGGACTGACCAGTTATTCAACTGGCTATTTGCTAAGCCAGGGACTAGAATCAGCTTTAAAAAGCTTGACTTCTTGCTAGTTCTGATTTAGCATATGTGTGAGAGTGGGAATGTTGTTCCAAATCTATTTGGTCTGGTGCATGCATGTCAGAATTGTAACTTTAGAAGTATTGATGTGATAATTTAATGTTTTTATTAGTTTTATTAGTTTGGTAGGCATATAATAAAATAATTGATTATAATAAAATTATTTTAAAAATAGTTTGCTAAAACAGCAAGGAGATCAAACCAGTGAATCCTAAAGGAAATCAATGCTGAATATTCACTGGAAGGATTGGTGCTGAAGCTCAAATACTTTGGCCACCTGTTGCAAAGAGCAGACTCATTGGAAACAACCCTGATGCTGCTGAAGATTGAGGGCAGGAGGAGAAGGGGGTGACAGAGGACTAGATGGTTGGATGACATCACCGATTCAATGTACATGAGTCTGAGCAAATTCCGTGAAATAGTGAAGGAAAGGGATGCCTAAGAGTTGGACACAACTTAGCGACTGAACAACAACAAAGGCAACAGAATACCCCAGACTGAGTAGCTTAAACCAGAATTTATTTTCTCAGTTTTGGTGGCTACAAGTCCAAGATCAAAGCAGTGGCAGGGTTGGTTTCCTGTGAGGCATCTCTCCTTGGCTTTCAGAAGGCCGCTGTCTCACTGTGTTCTCAAATGGTCTTTCCTCTCCGTGTGCACACTCTTGGTGTCTCTCTGTGTATCTAGTTCCCTCTTCTAAGGATACCAATTAGAATGGCCTCATTTTGACTCATTTAAAAAGCTCTGTATCCAAACATAGTAATGTTCTGAGTTACTAGAGGTTATTGCAGCTTCATCTCCTACTCCTTACAGCTTCAGGGCTTCCCTTGTGGCTCAGCTGATAAAGAATCCGCCTGTAATACGGGAGACCTGGGTTCCATCCCTGCATTGGGAAGACCCCCTGGAGAAGGGAAAGGCTACCCACTCCAGTATTCTGGCCTGGAGAAATCTATGGACTGTATAGTCCATGGGATCATAAAGAGTCGGACTAGACTGAGCGACTTTCACGTTCACATTACAGCTTCAACATATAAATTTGGGGGGAACAAACTCTGCCTATTATGTCTGTCTTCCCTTTAGAATGTACAATTCATGAGGCTATGTACTATGTTAATTTTGTCCCTCACTGTATTCCAGAACCTAGTGCTGTGCCTGGCATGTTTTAGATGTTCAGTGTTATTTTTAATGAATGAATAAATGAATTGAGAGGTTGAAACAGAAGTTACAAAAAACATTTGAGGAGATGTTTCTATTATTTGGAAATAAAAATGTTGATATGCTTGCTACTTTTCTTTTTTTGGCAAATCATGTATGATGTTATAAGCTGTCTAGGATTTTTTTTCCTGAGAGTTATAAAGAACAGTGTAGATGGCAACAGTTTCATGAAAAAAAATGAATGAAAGTTATAGAATATTCAAATTCTTTGCCAAAACAGAAGGAAAATTTGTGGTATTGCTCATTGTGAAAAGCTAAAATATAGTCTATGAGTTGCACCTTTTTTTTTAAATTTTTATTTTAACTTTAGTTTACTTTACATTACTGTATTGGTTTTGCCAAACATTGACATTAATTCACCACGAGTGTACATGTGTTCCCAAACACGAATCCCCTCCCATCTCCCACCCCATACCATCTCTTTGGGTCCTCTCCTTGCACCAGTCCCAAGCATCCTGCATCCTGCATCGGACATCGACTGGCGATTCGTTTCTTACATGATAGTATACATATTTCAATGCCATTCTCCCATCTCATCCCACCCTCTCCCTCCCTCTCTCCCCCAGAGTCCAACAGTTCACTCTATAGATCTGAGTCTCTTTTGTTGTCTCGCATACAGGGNTGGATCATAGAGGATCCTGCTGTGATTTATGTCGGAGAGTGTTTTGCCTATGTTCTCCTCGAGGAGTTTTATAGTTTCTGGTCTTACATTTAGATCTTTAATCCATTTTGAGTTTACTTTTGTGTGTGGTGTTAGAAAGTGATCTAGTTTCATTCTTTTACAAGTTGTTGACCAATTTTCCCAGTACCACTTGTTAAAGAGATTGTCTTTACTCCATTGTATATTTTTGCCTCCTTTATCAAAGATAAGGTGTCCATAGGTGTGCCATTTTTAAAAGACCCTTTTCTCTTTATTTGTAGAGGAGGAATATTCTCTGGGAATAGAAAATTTGTCCTTTCTGCTTTTAAACTGTACTGCATAATATTATCATGAGAGTGTTCAGCTAGCTGATAGGCAAGGCAGTCCCTTCTAAGGATAAAAACAGCAGTTTTTATTTACAGCCAAAGCCAAATATGTACTATCTTTTAGATACAAAGGAGACCAAGTATCCCAGAAAAATGCATATGACTTTCATATCAGTAGCTGGACAAGAAAACCTTTGGATGAATTGAAAGCATTGTTAAAAATTCTATCATGTCAGTGAGTTTTCTTCTGTTAGTAATATTTTTTTAATAAGTCTGACCATCATAAAGATTTAAGTTTTAAGTTTTTTACTTTTCTCATCCTTCCTGTAGTTTCATTTTTTCCCTTTCTTCTTTAATGTGTTTGAACTATGTGCTTTCATCGTTCTATATTACTAAAGTAATATAGAAAAGTAATAAGAAACTCTATAGAAACAATAATTTTTCATGGACTATAGAATTAGAACAACTGGATGTTACACACCAAAGGAAAATCACCTGAAACAACTTATAAGGAGCAATGTTTTATTAAAAAACAACATTTAATTTCTCTAGAGTTCTTTTGATTTTTCAAAGATGTTGGCAATAATTTCTATGTTACTATAGGAAGTACATAATTACAAAGAAAAAAAGAATTTTTTTTGTAAAATAAGTTAAAGAGACACTTGGAAACCACACTTAGGACTAGGAACTAAAATGAAGTTAGAAGTTACATAGTCACAGATTCAGAAATCTCAGATTTAGGAAAAACAACAAACAACTAAACAAAAAAGCAAGCCATTGCCAGTAATGAGTTGTGAAGCTAACAGAAACATTTCTAAATTATTATTTTAAAAACATATGCATTAATCAACATTGCCAGAGAAAAGACTGAGTTATCTTTCCAATACCCAAGAGAAAATGGAATGAAAGAATTTGATTTTGCTGTCATGCCTGACTCCTTGCAATCCCATGGACTGTACTCTCCCAGGCTCCTCTGTCCATGAGATTTCCCAGGCAAGAATACTGGAGTGGGTTGTCATTTCCTTCTCCAGGGAATCTGCCCTACCCAGAGATAAAAACTGAATCTCCTGCATTGGCAGGTGGATTCTTTACCTCTGAGCCACCAGGGAAGATCCATGACAGAAATAGTATCCAAAAAAGATGTGTAAGTATATGCAGTCAAAAATATAGGGGTGAGAGTATTATAAAAATATAACAGACATTTTAATTAAAATATTGGGTTATTTTTTAGACTTTATAAAACTTGTGGTATTGGACATCTTTTGAAAATGTGTACATTGTTGGATATTTTCTCACTCTAAATAAGCATGTGCTGCTGTACCTATTTCTATATTGCAGTTATGTATTTTTGTTTACTTTCGTAAAGATAGTGCCACCAGATTGCAAAATCTTTAGGTTCCAAAAAGTCAGGCGCTATCCTTCAATTTAATATACTTTATCTCAAATGCCATTCCATTATAAGGCATGTAGCTTGTTTTATCATGTTGAGCTCAAACTTGTCAACCTTTGTCTTTTCCTGTACACCAAGACACAATCCTCAAAAACCAAAAAAGAGCAATCTTTATTTTTTTTTTTCCGAACTAAAGTGATTATTCTCTTTAACCTCTGTCTTATTTTTGCTGGACAATATCCTGTTTCCTCAGTTACTTTTTATATGGAAATAGTAAACTGATCTTTCTTTTCTGTCTATGCTTCATGTTACTCTTAAAGCATTGCTAAGACCATAACAAGCAAGATATGATATGATGAATTTTTAATAAAGTCATAAAATATTGTTATAATAAAATAGTATTTCTGCTGTCCCATTTTAGATGCTATTCATAAAATAACTGAAAAAATCAGCTTTTGTTGGTGAGTGATATCCTCAATGGCCAATGGGGTGATGTTCAACAAAATTATACATGTGTTTATAATATGACTAGTTTCACTTTGGAGAATTTACCTTCATATATGTTTGTATATGTGTGAAAAAACTTACATATAAGATTATTTATTACAGTATTACATAGTGTACCAAAAGATCAAAAATAACCTAGATGCCTATCAGTAGAGGACTGGTTAAATAAATCATGATACATTCATATAACAGAATTATATGCCTCTGTTTTAGAAATGGCAATGTAGTCAAATGACGAAACACAGAACAAGCTTTAAAGAAATTATGATAACAGCAAATTAAAACATATTAAATATATAAAATCATGAGTTCAAAATGACAAAAACGTACCTCCATGAGTCACTGTTATAGGATGCTGGGACATTAATTTATTACCTGAAGAAGTGATAAATATCCTATTTTTCCTATAGGTATTTCACAGTACCCCCAAAAGTTGGTGAATAAAGGTTTGTTATCAAAGACTTACAGCAAATTAAAGCAAGAGGGATGATAGAATTAAACAAGCATCATTTTGCAATTCCTTTTGAAAAATGAATCTAGGCAACAATCATCAGTGGCTGCATCATCAGGGGATCAGTGAAGGAGAATTTTGTACTGAATAAACCAGGTTGATGCCACCTAGACCCACTGATTAATCACTGCAAGTGAAGTACCCCATGATACGTGCATCCTGATGAGATGCATCAGGAAGAAGATAGGCTCACTTATGAAAGATGCCTGTAAGTAATTTTACCTGAATTTAGTAAAGTGCCTGACTCCGATAAACCCTCTAGTTCTGAGTGTCCTTTTGTAGGAAGTATAGTGGGAAGAGGACCATGTTAAATAGTAGGAGGATACAGTCAATTAAATCTGAATGTGGGAACTTCTACATGACAAATGATCCTTAGATTAAAAAAAATCCAGGCCAGGGAGAGAAAAGAGAAATGTTATAGATTTAAAAAGGTTTTAAGAGACACATCAACCAAAAGCAATATATAGACTTGTCTGAATAGTGATTCAAATAAACCAATTGTACAAAACTAATTTTGAGCCAAGTTGAGGAGTGACTTGAACATGATCTGAGTTTTCGATTATATAAATGAATTGTTAATTAAACTGAGTGTGATAGTGGCAATGTGTTTATGCAAGTAAGTAAATTATGTTTTTAGCTATTAGAAATACAATCGACCCTTGAATAATGTGGGAATTAAGGGTGCTGACTCTTTGTGCTACCAGAAATATGTGTGTAACTTTTAGTTGGCCCTCCTTACACAAGGGTTCTCTGTGTCTGAGGTGCCCCATCCCATGGATTCAACTAAGCTTGGACCCTCTAGTACTGTTGTTCTGTTGCTAAGTCGTGTCCACCTCTTTGTGGCCCCATGGACTGCAGCACACCTGGATTCCCTGTCCTTCACCATCTCCAGGAGTTTGCTCAACTCATGTATCTACTGTTAACAAAGAAAAATCCACTTGAATTTAACATTCACAGTTCAAATACATATTTTTCAATGGTCAGCTGTACAAAGTATTCATTGATGAGATATCTGAGATTTGTTTTAAAATAACCAAGAAAAAATAAAAATAGGAAACAGATGAAGCATGAGTAGCAGAATATTGACAATTATTTCAGGAATCATACTATTCTTTCTACCTTTATTTGTTTCAACAGTTTCCATAATAAAAACTGAAAATAGAACCAAAAACCTCTTTGTGTATGCATATGGAAAGATTACCAAAATATGATGAAGTTGGGAATTACCTAGTTGGAAAATATTTTGTATACTATGCTACCATTTGTATACAAGAAGAGGAAAGAGAAATAAAAATGTAGATTCATATTCTTATAGTGATATATAGTGAAGCTATGGAAAGTTACATAAAAAACTAATACTAGAAGTGGTTAGCTACAGAACAGGACAGAAGAGGACAGGTAATAAACATAGTATTAATTTTACTTACATCACACAAGTCAGTAAAAGTAAAGAATGAGTTGTTAATATATGCAACTGTGAAAACTGAAAACTAAACATAATCATCAACATGAAATTAAAGAACATAATTATATCCTTTGTAAATTCCAGTATTTTAACTATATTCATATAAAATCTATTCAAATATTAGGTAAGGTATGGAGAATGGCAATTTGGAGTTATCTTCTTCATGTTTTTCTCAATCACTTTGTATCTATTTAATTAAGATCAGGACTGTACTTAAATGTACTTAACTGTACTTAAATGTCCCTGTTGCCTGAGTTTAGTAGAACTTCCTTTTGCCAAGTATAGAATTTTATAAAATTCTGAAATGATTTAGTCATCATAATAACAGTTTTTAAAACTATAAATAAAAATATTGTTAAGAGATAACTTCTTTTTTTAGCAGACATTGTTACAACTCCCTATTACCAATATTTATTTCTCATTCATTCAACAGAGTTGAATGAGTGTACTTTAAACTATAATTTGGTAATATCAAAATTAACCAGATTGGATTTTTGTCCTGTTTAATAAGGGAAACTGATGTGAACAAATGATTATAATACAAGTAGAGAGAAACCCAATGAGAGTTGAGTAGTCTGGTTTCCTTCTCATGACTATTAAATTTACATCACAATCTCCACATAATAATCTACATGTAAGGTCTTTGTCTTTCTAGATTTAAACTTTTCTGTCATTGTCCTGACAGAACCAAACCATATGTTCATTCTCTATGTCTCCTCATCTCCGTCAGTCCATATCTTGTAAGACCTGCTGGTCAGCTCCAATGGTGCTTAAAGCTACAGCAGTCTGCTTTCTTACTGGAATAGTAAGTGACTTCTTTTTTGAATGCATGTCCTTTAAACCACTTTTATTTTAGAGACCCAGACTACGAGATCATATCCAACACATTCTTTCAAGCTTTTGAAATGTAACTTCCCATAACCTGGCCTGTCAGACTGGCTCTCCTAGGTTTCTTCATTATCACCGACTCTTAAATGGCTAACTCCAATTCAACCTCCTATTATTTCCAGTTCATCAACTGACTCGTCCATGATGGTAAAAGTAGGACAATGGTAGTAAAACTTCTTGTCACTTGCTTTTTCTTCTCAGTGGAAAAATCGACATTAAGTCCTCAGTTAAATTGAAAAATTTATCTGCTAACCTGCTTTTACACTGAATCATCCAGAAACTGTCTATCAAGCTAAAATGTCCACCATTACCATATCTTATCTCTGATTTAGTTTGGTCATCTCTAATTTGACCTTGCCAGTTACTTTCTCTTTGCCTTTATTTTCACCAGAGGTTTTCAGTATATTTCTTTTCCCAAGTACATAGATTTTCATGCAAATATATGACGTGAAATGCTGCTCATTGTTCTTCTCTAAGCTCTCCCCCCAAATATATTATGCTAATGCTTCCAGGATTTTGAAATAAGATATTCAACATAAAATGCATTTTAAGGAAAAACTAGTTCTAGAAAAAGAAATAAAGACCCTCAACTTGATCATCTTTCCTATCTACTGAAGGCTTCAGTGAGCATAAGAATGAGCTGGGGACCTTGTTAAAATGCAGATTTTGATTCAGTAGGTCTGGGAGGGGCTGAGATTCTCCATTTCTAACAAACTCCCTCAGTTCAGTTCAGTTCAGTCACTCAAATGTGTCCAACTCTTTGCCATCCCATGGACTGCAGAAGCATGCCAGGCCTCCCTGTCTATCACCAACTCCCGGAGCCTACTTAAACTCATGTCCATCATGTCGGTGATGCCATCCAGCCATCTCATCTTCTGTCGTCCCCTTCTCCTCCTGCCTTCAATCTTTCCCAGCATCAGAATCTTTTCCAATGAGTTGGTACATCACATCAGGTGGCCAAAGTACTAGAGTTTCAGCTTTAGCATCAGTCTATCCAATGAATATTCAGGACTAATTTTCATTAAGACTGACTGGTTGGATCACCTTGCAGTCTGAGGGACTCTCAAGAGTCTCTTCCAACACTACAGTTCAAAAGCATCAATTCTTTGGCACTCAGCTTTCTTTATAGTCCAACTCTCACACCTATACATGACTACTGGAAAAACCATAGCTTTGACTAGACAGACCTTTGTCGGTAAAGTAATGTCTCTGCTTTTTAATATGCTGTCTAGGTTGGTCATAGCTTTTCTTCCAAGGAGTAAGCATCTTTTAATCTCATGGCTACAGTCACCATCTGCACTGATTTTGGAGCCCCCCAAAATAAAGTCTGTCACTGTTTCTGTTGTTTCCCCATCTATGCCATGAAGTGATGGGACCAGATGCCATAATCTTCGTTTTTTTTTTTTTTTTAAGTTTATTTTTGCTTTATTTTACTTTAAAATACTGTATTGGTTTTGCCATACATTGACATGAATCCACCATGGGTGTACATGCGTTCCCAAACATGAACCTCCCTCCCCCTTCCCTCCCCATAACATCTCTCTGGGTCATTCCCATGCACTAGCCCCAAGCATCCTGTATCCTGCATTGGATATAGACTGGCGATTCGTTTCTTACATGAGAGTATACATGTTTCAATGCCATTCTCCCAAATCATCCCACCCTCTCCCTCTCCCTCAGAGTTCAAAAGTTCACTCTACACATCTGTGTCTCTTTTGCTGTCTTGCATACAGGGTCATCATTACCATCTTTCTAAATTCCATATATATGTGTTAGTATACTGTATTGGTGTTTTTNCTTTCTCTTTCTTTCTGTTCCACATCTTAGGATATTAATTACATATAGAGTATCACTTTCTTTAAAAGGGTATAAGAACTTAACATTTATGAAATAAATTGAATGAAAATCAGTTTAGAATTCAACATTTAAGCACTTTTCATCATTGTCTTGCTCTTAATTAACCCAGCAGTAACAATTTTTACTTATTGTCAATTTGGTAATTATCTGTTGAGATTTAATAGAAACAATAACTCTTTCACCCTCTTTTTTTTTTTAATTTGTTTATCACTTCTTGTCCACTGCTAATCCAGTCATTCTTCTTATTTTAGAGAAGAAACAGGCTAATCCACATTACAAAAAATATAAGGGACAGACAAGGATCACCAGGCCTCTGAGGAAAATGTCTAGAATAAAATAAACAAAATAACATCTAAACAAAGAATAAACAGATTTCTCAGGGAATATGAAAATAGCAAACTAGATTGGTACATATAGAAAGATCTAAATATAATGCTGAAAAAATCAAGAATATATTGTTTCTGTAAATAAAATACTTAATTCTGAAAAAGGAAAAGTCATGGGAAAATAGTGCCTTAAAATCTGAAATATGACTGTATGTGTTATAAATCTATAAAAGCACTGGAGGATAGAATGTGATAAAATTTTTCAAAGCAAAGAACAAGCATACAAAGAGGTGAAAATATGAAAGGAAAAATGAAAAAGAACAATTAAATACAAATCAGAACAATAGAAAGAAGGTCAAAAACTAACGAGGAAGCAAGAGGAAGAATGTGATAAAAGTTAATTTCCCAGAGCCAAAGGGAGGAAATATCTGCAGAATAAAAGGACCCATAAAATGTTAAGGGGAATGAGTGATGTAACCATAACAATAACTAGTTTTCTTAGGCTGTTTATTGTGTGTGATTTTCTGTGCCAAATATTTATTCCTCTTTTACAGAAAAGTGAGGCTGTAGAAATTAAATTATTTGCTCACAGTTACATGACTAGCACCTAATGGATTCAGATGTCACTCTAAACCTCCTGCTCTCCAACATTACAGAGATAGAACATGTCTTATGTCTCCTAATCTCACCTACTGGGTAGATTTTCCACTCAACCATAATTTTGCACATTCACCAGTTTTCTTAGAAGACTAAAATATTCATGCTGGCTTAAGCACAGCATGACTGGTTTCTTTTCCTGTGAAAATGAGTTCTTTCACTGGACCTTCTCTAGTCCACATATAAGTTAGTCATAAACAGTCTACCAGACATTACCACATAAATTCAATATAAATTCAAAGTGTTTTTTTCCTTTGGTTGATGCTGATGACAATTTGAAGTTTATTAGACATAGTGTTGACTTCCCTGGTGGCTCAGACTGTAAAGAATCTGCCTGCCAAGTAGGAGACCTTGGTTTCATCCCTGAATTGGAAAAATCCCTTGGAAGAGGACATGGCAACCCACTCCAGTATTCTTGCCAGGAGAATCCCATAGACAGAGGAGCCTGGCAGACTACAGTGCACAGGGTTGCAAAGAGTCAGATATAACTGAGCGACTGCACACACACAGCACAAGCACAGTGCTGGGCTTCTCGGGTGGCAGTAGTTATAAAGAACCTGACGCCAGTGCAGCAGACATGAGAGACACAGGTCCGTTCCCTGGTTTGGGTAGATCCTCTGGAGGAGGGCATGGCAACCCACTCTGGTGTTCTTGCCTGGAGAATCTCATGGACAGAGGGGTATGTCAGGCTATTGTCCTTAGGGTTGCAAAGAGTTGGACACCACTGAAGATGCTTAGCACACACTTACAGGCATAGTGTTAAAATCTTTGCAGAATTGTTAAAAGTCCATATTATTGCTACTCAGTTAATACAAACCAGTAAAGAATGCCATTTCCCTTACTTTGAGCTATCTCTAATATTCTAGAGTCAATCTTTGTATCATAACAATAAAGGTTATATCTAAATAGCGCTTACCATTCGAGACACCTCACAGTACTCAATCTTACTGCTCACTAACATCCTTCAGTTTCTCATTATCTCACTGGAAAGAAGTCAGTTCAAAGTAGTAATAACCAGCCAACTCTGAGGTCTTTGTAGAAATCATTGACCCCATATTTCTAAAACTCCTGAATCTTTTATTTTTACTAATCAGAAAAATATTTTTAATTGAAGCATAGTTGATTTATAATACTATATTAATTTCAGGTGTACAACATAGTGATTGAATGTTCTTGTATACTATACTCCATTTAAAGTTATTCTAAGATATTGTCTATATTTCCTGTGTTGTACAACATATCCTTGTAGCTTATTTATTTTATACATAGTAGTTTGTGCCTCTTAATCCTCTACCCCTATCTTGCCTCTTCCCATGCCCCTCTCCCCACTGCCAAACACTGTCTTTTTCTCTGTATTTCTGAGTCTGTTTCTGTTTTGGTATATTCATTCATTTGTTTTATTTTTTTAATCCAAATATAAGTGATAACATATATTATTTGTTTTTCTCTGAATTATTTCAGTAAGCATAATACTCTCTAGGTCCACCCATGTTATTGCAAATGGAAGAATGTCATTCTTTTTTTATGGTTGAGTAATATTCTGTTGTGTATATATATATATGTGTATATATATATACACACACCACTTGTTTATTCATTCCTCTGCTGATAGACACTTAGATTGCTTCCATATTGTGGCTTTCGTAAAGAATGCTTCATGAACATTTAGGTGCATGTATTTTTGAATCAGTGTTTTATTTCTTTGGATATATACCCAGGAGTGGAATTGCTAGATCATATGGTGATTCTGATTTTAGTGTTTTGGGAAACCTCCATGTATTTTCCACAGTGGCTGCAGCAATTTGTATTCTCACCAGCAGTGTACTAGGCTTCCCTTTTCTCCACAACCTTACAAAAATGTGTTATTTGTAGAGTTTTTGATGACAGACATTGAGTGATTAATACTATACTACTTTCTGACAGCTGTGAGGTGATATCTCCTTGTGGTTTGGATTTGCATTTCTCTAGTAATTAGCAGTATTGAGCATCTTTTAACATTTCTGTTGGCCATCTGTATATCTTCTTTGGGAAAAAGTCTGTTAAGGTCTTACATCCATTTTTAAATCAAGTTGTTTGTTTCTTAGATATTGATGTGTATAAACTGTTTGTATATTTGAATGTTAGCCCATTATTGATCATGTCAGTTGAAATATAAATGTTTCAATCGTTGCACCTTCATGGGGCTTCCCCTGTACCAGGACATTTTCCCAGGTTACTTCCAGTAAAATCTTCAGCAGTTAGGCCACCACTTCTACTCAGTTCAGTTCAGTTCAGTCGTTCAGTCATGTCCGACTCTTTGCGACCCCATGAATCGGAGCACGCCAGGCCTCCCTGTCCATCACCAACTCCTGGAGTTCACTCAGATTCATGTTCATCGAGTCAGTGATGCCATCCAGCCATCTCATCCTCGGTCGTCTCCTTCTCCTCCTGCCCCCAGTCCCTCCCAGCATCAAAGTCTTTTCCAATGAGTCAACTCTTCACATGAGGTGGCCAAAGTACTGGAGCTTCAGCTTTAGCATCATTCCCTCCAAAGAAATCCCAGGGCTGATCTCCTTCAGAATGGACTGGTTAGATCTCCTTGCAGTCCAAGGAACTCTCAAGAGTCTTCTCCAACACCACAGTTCAAAAGCATCAATTCTTCGGCTCTCAGCCTTCTTCACAGTCCAACTCTCACATCCATACATGACCACAGGAGAAACTATAGCCTTGACTAGACGGACCTTAGTCGGCAAACTAATGTCTCTGCTTTTCAATATGCTATCTAGGTTGGTCATAACTTTTCTTTCAAGGAGTAAGCTTCTTTTAATTTCATGGCTGCAGTCACCATCTGCAGTGATTTTGGAGCCCCCCAAAATAAAGGCTGACACTGTTTCCACTGTTTCCCCATCTATTTCCCATGGAGTGATGGGACCAGATGCCACGATCTTGGTTTTCTCAATGTTGAGCTTTAAGCCAACTTTTTCACTCTCCTCTTTCACTTTCATCAAGAGGCTTTTTAGCTCCTCTTCATTTTCTGCCATAAAGGTGGTGTCATCTGCGTATCTGAGGTTATTGATATTTCTCCCAGCAATCTTGATTCCAGCTTGTGTTTTTTCCAGTCCAGCATTTCTCATGATGTACTATAAGCAGGGTGACAATATACAGCCTTGATGTACTCCTTTTCCTATTTGGAACCAGTCTGTTGTTCCATGTCCAGTTCTAACTGTTGCTTCCTGACCTGCATTCAGATTTCTCAACTCAGGGCTGTCCATACCCAGATACCATACAAGATAGTATCCTCCTTGCTCACCAGGCAACAAGTGAACCATTCACAAAACCCCATGTTCTTTTGACTACTCTTGGTATCAACTGTGTAATTTCAGGTTTCCCAAAAGACAGGGGATTTCTACATGGAGCTTATGGTAAATAATCCACTTGCCAATGCTGGAGACGTGGGTTCAATCCCTGGGACCAGATGATCCCCTGCAGGAGGACATGGCACCCCATGCTGGAAAAATCCCATGGACAGCAGAGCCTGCCAGGCTATAGTCCATGGGGTCGCAAAGATCAGACATGACTGAGCATCTGAGCATAAGAAGCAGTCTCCAAACCTAGATTAGTCCCAAAAGAGAGATTGAGGGTGGGGAAAGGGAACATATATGAAAGATAAAAAGGAAGAAGAAATAGAGAGAAAAACCAATGAGTCCCTAGAGACCTGACCTGAAAAAAGTAAATAAATAAGAGGGGAGATGTAGGAGGACTTGGAAGGAAAATTCTCAGACTTTAGCACAAAATAATGTTTTATCAGGCAAAGAGGAATGGAACCAAAGGCATCCATTAGACGAGTCCCCCATCCCACAGGAACGGCCTGCACAAGTACCCCACAGCTCTCAGTGTTAGGTCCAAAGCAAGCCAAGTGAAGTATAGCTTCTACCTTAATAAAGTACTGAGTCCAGCTGGGGATGTCAGTCAACTGTGCTCCACAGGAAGAGACCTGAGCGGTGCATTTTCTTGGCCTGCAGAGAAAGTACCATTCTCCCACCACTTGCTGACATTTACTGTTAATTCAAATTTAGCTTCTGTTTATTTCCACTGGGAAAACTTCCCTCTCCTCTTCCCTTCCCTTTCTCCGTGTCCTTATAACATGCAAAACTTTAATCCATTCCCTAGATCCCAGTGTATACCAAATGTCTGCTTGCTTTGATCTTTCATATGAGCACCTGGAAGGTAGGAACTTTTTGCTTGTTTAATTTTTGACTTTTTACTGCCTCATAGAGTTCTTAGGATGTGGCAAATTCTGAGTGAGTGTTTGCTGAGTGAATAAGTGCATGCACAAGAGACCAAAGGAGCTCTCTTCTGGTTAGATGTTCAAAAACTGATATACAACAGTGATTAAAAGTAAGTGCCAAGTCAAGTCTACAATCTCTCTGTAAACAGTGAAATATTTGTAACTGCCTGGAATGGTTTGGAGACTTAAACTTTGAAGTGATTTAAGAAGTAAATGACTCAAGGTGCCATTCAGTCCCTGCTATTATCAAAATCTGTGTGTCAACTTATTTTTTTTTAAGTTGTGCTTTAAACTAACAGCAAGATGTGCATTCTGATAACAAGCAATAATGATCACAATAATAACACCATGAATGAGAAACGTTAGCAGGTGAAATAAGTCACCACAAAAAGGTAAGGAAATAGATAATGTTACTAAAAAGGATGAGAATTTAAGAGAAATATAAATGTAAAGGGACTGATTTCTTTGCTACAAATCTAATCTCTGGGGCAGTGTGATTGTCAAGAATTTTGTCTTCATTAAAGAAAAAAATTCAAAGTGAAAAAGAACAAGGCAAAAAATCCAAATGTCAGACATGCCCAATTAGCCAGCCAGGGTTAAGACCTACAGTCTTGAATTTAAACTCAGATGTTCAGTGTTTTTATTCCTTTTTTTTTTTTTTT
>SJYQ01000603.1:454637-479424 GCA_006410935.1 Redunca redunca | reverse complement strand
ACAAAAGGGAAGATCCAAAATATATGATTAAAAATAAAATATTAACTTCTTCACATCTAATGTATTTATGACCACTATAGTAGTTTGCAATGTTTGAAGAATTTTTCATAGCAGTTCTAAACTTCTATAGTCAATATTTAATATAGCCCTTATCATTTTTCTCTTATAACATTTTCAAATGTTAAGGTAGAGTTTTCTTTTTTTAATTTAAATTTATTTATTTTAATTGGAGGCTAATTACAATATTGTATTTGTTCTGCTACACATCAACATGAATCTGCCATGGGCGTACATGTGTTCCCTATCCTGAACCCCTCTCCCACCTCCCTCCTTGTACCATCCCTCCAATACAGTATACTAAGGCATATATATGGAATTTAGAAAGTAGAGTTTTCTTACAGATAATAGAATAGTAATATATGAAATTATGAGGGTTAGCAGTACTCTGTATTCCTAAGACAGCATCAAATTTTTCCAAGTAACAACATCATAAAATATTTAAATACAGGTTCACTTGAGAGTAATTTTTGCAATGTATGTAAAAGATAGATACAGTTTATTTCAATATCACCTTATATTTATTAGGTACATGTTGCTGGTTATTATTCTAATTGTTAATTCATCTCATTTCCCTACAACATACTGATCACACAATATTATGTATTCATTCTTATGCGTCAGAAAACTGAGTTCTGAACATGTTAGAATAAATAGTATCATGCAGCTACTGCTGGTGCTGCTGCTAAGTCGCTTCAGTCGTGTCCAACTTTGTGTGACCCCATAGGTGGCAGCCCACCAGGCTCCTATGTCCCTGGGATTCTCCAGGCAAGAACACTGGAGTGGGTTGCCATTTCCTTCTCCAATGCATGAAAGTGAAAAGTGANTGAAGTTGCTCAGTCGTGTCCGACTCCTAGAGACCCCATGGACTGCAGCCCACCAGGCTCCTCTGTCCATGGGACTTCCCAGGCAAGAGTACTGGAGTGGGGTGCCATTGCCTTCTCTGATCATGCAGCTAGTCATTAACAAAGCTGAAGTTTAAACCAACATGTTTTGATTTTTCACAATCCTATAACCCAAGGATCACAGATAATCCTCTAAAAATATGCATACATGTATTAGTTGCTCAGTCATGTACAACTCTTTGTGACCTCATGGATGGTAGCTCACCAGGCTCCTCTGTCCATGGAATTCTCAAGGCAAGAATGCTAAAGTGGGTAGCCATTCATTTCTCCAGGGGATCTTCCTGACTCAGGGATTGAAGCCAAGTTTCCTGCATTGCAGGTGAATTCTTTACCATCTGAGCCACAGGAAACCATAAATACATAAATATTTTATTAATTGTACTTCTATAAGCATAATTAACATTATGATAAAATCTATGTAATATAGATTTATTTAAACTATAAACTTCTTTTAAATCACAAATGTCCAACAATATGGAAATTATTGATTTAAATTTTGGCTTCTCAGGTGGCTCAGTGATAAACAATCCGCCTGCCAAAGCAGGAGACACAGATTAGATTCTTGGGTTGGGTAGGTCCCCTGAAGGAGGAAATGACAACCGCTCCAGTATTCTTGGCTGGAGAACCCACAGACAGAGGAGTCTGGTGGGCTACAGTCCCTGGGAGCATGACGAGTCGGACATGACTGAGAACACAAACATTCAGTCAATATTTATTATAAAATGCCGGACATTTTATGAAGTGCCAAAGCCACCTGCAATACAGGAGATGCAGGAGACGTGCGTTCAATCTTTGGGTTGGGAAGATCCCCTGGAGAAGGGCATGGCAACCCACTCCAGAATAGTTGGTTGGAGAATCCCATGGACAGAGGAGTCTGGCTGGCTACAGTCCATGGGGGTCACAAAAAGCTGGACACTACTGAAGTGACTGAGCACACACACACTTATTTGCAATATCGTTATTTCTCACAATAACATATGACCTACTGACGACAACTGAAGATGAAAAACATAAAACTTTAAGATGATATGCGTCATATAATTAGTAAAATGTGAAAGTGGCATTGGAAAATTTTATAGACATTATTATAAAAAGAATCAGGATACACAAGTATACTCTAAAAATATAATACTTCCCAGGTGGCACAGTGGTAAAGAATCTGCCTTCCAATGTAGGAAACACAAGAGACATGGGTTTGATCCCTGGGTTAGGAAGATCCCTGAAGAAAGAAATGGCAACCCACTCCAGTATTCTTGCCTAGAAAATTTCTTGGACAGAGAAGCCTGATGGGCTCTAGTGTATGGGGTTGCAAAGAGTCGGACACGACTGATCACACACACAAAAAATATCTAATGATGGTAATAAGCTAAATTTATAATTATTCAAAATAGTAAGCATTGTTATTTCTAATGTGGAAATCATTGATGATTTTTCATTTTTCATAATATGTTTCTATATTTTAAAGTTTTCCTTCAATCAGATTTACCCTTTCTATGGCAGGAAAATAGCAAGGTAAATTAAAATATTAGATTGAATTAAACCTAATGTTGGCAGCATATAGAAAAACACAATTTGAGAAACTTTCAATATGTATGTAGACATTCTCAATAAAAAGGGTTTTCTTCATTTAATACATTTCCAGTCATTAATAAGCCATGTAATATTTGACAGTATTTTTTATATGAATTTTTAAATGAAAATTGTAAATGTCTTGCTTTGCTATCTTTATAGTTCAAAGTTGTTATTTATAAATTTCTTGATTTGGGAATGTAAATTTAGTATCTGTCATTCTTATCATCTCTCTAGTTGTTAATGAAGCTCAGCTACTGCTACTGCTGCTGCTAAGTCGCTTCTGTTGTGTCCGACTCTGTGCAACCCCATAGATGGCAGCCCACCAGGCTCCCCCGTCCCTGGGATTCTCCAGGCAAGAACACTGGAGTGGGTTGCCATTTCCTTCTCCAGTGCATGAAGTGAAAAGTGAAAGGGAAGTCGCTCAGTCGTGTCCGACTCTTAGCAACCCCATGGATTTTAGCCTACCGGGCTCCTCCATCCATGGGATTTTTCCAGGCAAGAGTACTGGAGTGGGGTGCCATTGCCTTCTCCATAATGAAGCTCTAAGAAACTGTAAAAATTAATAAAATATGCTTTACTTAAAGTTAAGTACAAACTTCAGAATACACTTTATTTATATCTTTTTCCAATCAATATCCATAAAAGTTATAAATCATTATATAATCATTAAAATCCATAAATAGTGGAGATAAACATTGTCCTACATATTGAGATTAAGCTCTTGACCCATAAATTCTATTCAAAGCAATCTTAGTTTTAGAATTTTATCTTCAATATTGAAATACTATATAATAATTAGTGAGAAAAATCCTCTTCTTCTTTTCTTTCATTTTTACCATGTAAATGGTAAGCAAAACATAGGTTCGATCTCAAGGTCAGGAAAATCCCCTAGAGAAGAAAATGGCAACCCACTCCAGTGTTCTGGTCTGGGAAATCCCATGGACAGAGGAGCCTGGCAGGCAAAGAGTTGGACACGACTGAGCATGCACACATGCAAATATTAAGGCTAGAATAATATAATCTACTATTCATTATTTAATTTTAAAATATGGTGTCCTCACTGTATTTATACTAATATCCTAAAATGTGACCTAAGTGATTTATCGATAATTTTTATGGCATGAGCCTCATGAGTTTAAATATTAATTTTGACTAATTTGATTGTAAACCAAGAAGATTAAAGAGTTTGAAAATTGTGCATGTAATTGTGCACAATCATAGAATAAATCCATACAGAACCACTTAAATATCTATTTTAGTCAAGCCCTAAAAAAAATGATTTGTACAATGTGTACAGTCATTGACATGTACTAAATGTACTGTACTGATGTGTACAATCACATTTCTTTTTATGAAATCAAGTAGCTTAACACACCAATTTGTTTTCCTCAACTTGTTTTCAGCATAAAAATATAAATTCATTGAATTATTTTTGTATAATACTTTTCAAAAAAATTACTGTTATTTGATTTTATCTTGACAAAAATATAATTTAGAAGATGCACTACCTATACTCTATAAAAGAGGGATTTGTCACAAAATAATCCCTGGTGGCTCAGATGGTAAAGAATCTGCCTACAGTATGGGAGACTCATGTTCAACCCCAGGGTCGGGAAGATCTCCTGGAGAAGGGAATGGCAATCCACTCCAGTATTCTTGCTTGGAGAATCCCATGGACAGAGGAGCCTGGTGGGCTGCAGTCCGTGGGGTTGCAGAGTTGGACATGACTGAGTGAATCTCTGTCTGTCTGTCAAAGATAATTCTAAAGAGCCACAAAGAATTTAACTTTGGCAGGGCACAACTTTTGCATGAGAAACACATTTGTCTCAGTAATTCTACTTTCTTTGTGTATAAAGCCTTCAAATTTTCCTTTACTGATTCATTCATTTATTCAATTATTCACTCATTTATTTAACAATATTTGCAGTATGCCAGGCATTGCTGGTCATTACTGTGAAAACACACGTTAAAAAAATATAGAACCTATAAGTTCTGCAGGAATTTAAGTGGAAAAAAGATTTAAGAGGCTTAATAGCAAGCAAGGTCAAAGAATCAAATAATTATGAAGCAAAGTCAAGAGTAAATGGTAGAGGAAAGAACAATCAAGTCTGTCTAGAGGGAGTCCAGGATGACCTCTCCTTCCTATAGCTAAATGGTTATGGAAAGGGGATTCCAAGAAAACAGAGCTTTATGAAAGAAGCCATGAAAAATGTGGTGTGGAAAGAATGTGGGGAAGGAGAGGAGGAAAAATGGTGAAAGTCACTTTGCTAGACTACAGTAAACTTAGATGGGCCTTGTACAATGTCACACTGATTATCTGTGACTTTTTTATCATAAAAAATTTTAATCATACTATTTCTCTTTTTATCTTATTAATATACACTGGTTAATATTTGAATGCTAAACCACCATTTAATCCCTGGAGTAAGACTTTGTTAATGAACTATTTATTATTAGCATTATGTTTTTTAATATACATGTATTTTAACCCTGTGCATGAGTAGTCACTCAGTCATGTCTGACTCCGAAACCCCATGGACTGCAGCCCCCCAGGCTCCTCTGTCCATGGAATTTTCCAGACAAGAACACAAGAGTGGTTTGCCATTTTTTACTCCAGGGGATCTTCTAGACCGAGGGATTGAACCTGCATCTGTTGCATCTCCTGTGTTGGCAGTAAGATTCTTTACCACTGAGCCACCTAGGAAGCTCTATTTTAACCCCCATGTCACTATTTTTATTGACTTAAACATTTATTATTATTTTTTCTCTCAAGCATAAATCACTTTTTTTTTTTTTGCATTCCCATGCTTATGTCTAAAATAGTTTTTTCCCAGTTAATTTGTCTTGGTATCACTTTTGGAATTGACTTATGGTAATAAATTCTTAGAGTTTTGTGGGGAAGGAAATATATCTAGAGATATTTTTGATTTGTTTTTATTACTGAATAATATTTTCCCTGTATATTGAATTTTATATTCAATATTGTTTCATTTCAGCACTTTAATGATACTGTTCCACTGCTATCCATTTTCCATTATTTTATTGAGATGTCAGCAAAAACCTTAATGATGGCCTTTTATAATTAACCTTTTATTTTTCTGGTCAGGTTTGGAACTTTGGTTTTGTTTTTAAGTAGTTTCATTGTGTTATTCCCGGAGAAGGCAACGGCACCCCACTCCAGTACTCTTGCCTGGAAAATCCCGTGGATGGAGGAGCCTGGTAGGCTGCAGTCCATGGGGTCGCTAAGAGTCAGACATGACTGAGCGACTTCACTTTCACTTTTCACTTTCATGCATTGGAGAAGAAAATGGCAACCCACTCCAGTGTTCTTGCCTGGAGAATCCCAGGGATAGGGAGGAGCCTGGCGGGCTGCCGTCTATGGGGTTGCACAGAGTTGGACATGACTGAAGTGACTTAGCAGCAGCAGCAGCAGCAGCATTGTGATATTCCTAGGTATGATTTTTCCTTTTATTAATACCATGTGAGTTTCCAGAATTTCTTAAATCTGTATTTTTACATTTTTTATCAATCTTGGAAAAATTCTCAAATATTTTCTCTCCAAATACTGCTTCTATATCATTCCCTTTTTCCTCCCTTTCTGAGCCTCAATTATACAAACAACATCCTTATTTACTCCAATCAATATGTCTTATGTGTTTTTTCTGCATGATTATTTTTACTTTTTGTACTCCATTTAGATTATATTCCATTTTTTATATTGAGGTAAAACCTGGAAGACAATCTTGTTTATATGTGCCTTCCTTTTTTAGATTATATTCTATTTTTTATATTGAGGTAAAACCTGGAAGACAATCTTGTTTATATGTGCCTTCCTTTTTTCCCCCCATGATCCCACAATCTTGGCATGAAAATCTGACTGCTTTCATATCCCTGAATTTTTTATTCCTCCCTAGGATTATAAGATTGCTGAAAGCCCTACTGGTCTCCCAGCTTCTTAACTGATTCCTCTGTCCAGCTTCTTGGCCCCTTGTCTGAAATTGCTGCTGCTGCTAAGTTGCTTCAGTCGACTTTTTTTCTCATTCTTTCTTCCTGAGAATTTTCTTTTCATTTCTGGCTCTTAGTAATTTCTAAGAAGTTTTCAAACAGATTTACTTTTTTTATCAGTTTGTTTTTTGTTAGTGCCTTTATTGATCTCGCCAAGCTTTGCCATCTTGGCTAGAAATCGAAGTGCCTTTTTATTTTTAAATTTGTTTTTATTTTAAAACTTTGTCTATAATTTACTAGCAAACAAAAACCAACATTATATTCAGCTGAAGATAAAGATATTCTTTGCTGCTTATGTGTTATAAAAATAGATTGTTAACAGGAGAGAATAAAGACTTTGTATTTTTTTTTTATTGAAGTATAGCTATCTATCTATATATGTATAGTAATATATATATACTTAATACATATACATGCATATATATTCTTTTTACATTCTTTTCCATTAGTCGTGTCCGACTCTTTGCGACCCCATGGACTGTAGCCTACCAGGCTCCTCTGTCCATGGGATTTTCCAGGCAATAGTACTGGAGTGGATTGCCATTTCCTTCTCCAGGTGATCTTCCCGACCCAGGGTTCGAACCCAGGTCTCTCGCATTGTAGACAGACTCTTTACCATCTGAGCCACCAGGGAAGTCCTTAGCCTTATGGTTTATTATAGGATGTTGAATATACTTTCCTGTCATATGCAGCTGGACCTTGTTATTTATCTGTTTTGTATAAAGTAATTTGTATCTGATAATCTCAAAAGTTCAAAGTTCAGTCGCTCAGTCACGTCCAACTGTTTGTGACCCCATGGGCTGCAGCACGCCAGGCTTTTCTGTCCATCACCAAATCCTGGAGCTTGCTCAAACTCATGTCCATCGAATCGGTGATGCCATCCAACCACCTCATCCACTGTCGTCCCCTTATCCGCCTGCCTTCAACCTTGCCCAGAATTGGGGTCTTTTCCAATTGCAAACTCCTACTTTATTCCTCCTCCACCCTCTTTCCCCTTTTGGAATTGTAAGTTTGCTTTTTATGTCTGTGAGTCTATTTCATAAATAAGTTCATTTTGTCATATTTTAGATTCCTCATATAAATAGTTATATGGTATCTGTCTTTCTCTATCTGACTTACTTCACTTGATTTGCTAGGCACATCCATGTTGCTGCAAATGGCATAATTTCATTCTTTTTATGGCTGAGTAGTATTCTGTTCTGTATACTTGCCACATCTTTACTCATTCATCTGTCAATGGACATTTGCTTCTTTATCTAGGCTATTTTAAATATAACTACTATAAACATTGGGATCATGTATCTTTTTTAATTATACTTTATCTGGATATATACTCAGAACTGCGTTTGCTGGATCATATGGCAACTCTACTTTAACTATTAAGAAACCTCCATACTGTTTTCCATAGCAACTGCACCAGTTTAATTGCCCAACAGTATTTGCTTCTTATATATAGACTTTTAATTTTTTTTAATTTTATTTTTTACTTTACAATACAGTATTGGTTTTGCCATACATTGACATGAATCCACCACAGGTGTAAGGAGTTCCCAACCCTTAACCTCCATCCCAACCCCTCCCCATACCATCCCTCTGGGTCATCCCAGTGCACCAGCCCCAAGCATCCTGTATCCTGTATCCTAGACTAGCGATTCATTTCTTACAAGATAGTATACATGTTTCAATGCCATTCTCCCAAATCATCCCACCCTCTCCCTCTCCCACAGACTCCAAAAGTCTGTTCTTTACATCTGTATCTCTTTTGCTGTCTCTCATACAGTGTTATTGTTACCATCTTTCTAAAGTCCATATATATGCGTTAGTATACTGTATTGGTGTTTTTTTTTCTGGCTTACTTCACTCTGTATAATCGGCTCCAGTTTCATCCACCTCATTAGGACTGATTCAAATGTATTCTTTTTAATGGCTGAGTAATACTCCATTGTGTATATGTACCACTGCTTTCTTATCCATTCGTCTGCTGATGGACATCTAGGTTGTTTCCATGTCCTGGCTATTATAAACAGTACTGTGATGAACATTAGGGTACATGTGTCTCTTTCAATTCTGGTTTCTTCAGTGTGTATGCCCAGCAGTGAGATTGCTGGGTCATAAGGCAGTCTATTTCCAGTTTTTTAAGGAATCTCCACACTGTTCTCCATCGTGGCTGTACTAGTTTGCATTCCCACCAACAGTGTAAGAGGTTTCCCTTTTCTCCACACCCTCTCCACCATTTATTGATTGTAGACTTTTGGATCACAGCCATTCTGACTGGCATGAAATGGTACCTCATTGTGGTTTTGATATGCATTTCTCTGATAATGAGTAATGTTGAGCATCTTTTCATGTGTTAGCCATCTGTATGTCTTCTTTGGAAAAATGTCTATTTAGTTCTTTGGCCCATTTTTTGATTAGGTCATTTATTTTTCTGGAATTGAGCTGCATAGGTTGCTTGTATATTTTTGAGATTAGTTGTTTGTCAGTTGCTTCATTTGCTATTATTTTCTCCCATTCTGAAGGCTGTCTTTACACCTTGCTTATAGTTTCCTTTGTTGTGCAGAAGCTTTTAATTTTAATTAGATCCCATTTGTTTATTTTTGCTTTTATTTCCAGTATTCTGGGAGGTGGATCGTAGAGGATCCTGCTGTGATTTATGTCGGAGAGTGTTTTGCCTATGTTCTCCTCTAGGAGTTTTATAGTTTCTGGTCTTACATTTAGATCTTTAATCCATTTTGAGTTTATTTTTGTGTATGGTGTTAGAAAGTGTTCTAGTTTCATTCTTTTACAAGTGGTTGACTAGTTTTCCCAGTACCACTTGTTAAAGAGATTGTCTTTAATCCATTGTATATTCTTGCCTCCTTTGTCGAAGATAAGGTGTCCATAGGTGTATGGATTTATCTATAGGCTTTCTATTTTGTTCCATTGATCTATATTTCTGTCTTTGTGCCAGTACCATATTGTCTTGATGACTGTGGCTTTGTAGTATAGCCTGAAGTCAGGCAGGTTGATTACTCCAGCTCCATTCTTCTTTCTCAAGATCGCTTTGGCCATTCGAGGTTTTTTGCATTTCCATACAAATCATGAAATTATTTGTTCTAGCTCTGTGAAAAATATCACTGGTAGCTTGATAGGGATTGCATTGAATCTGTAGATTGTTTTGAGTAGTATACTCACTTTCACTATATTGCTTCTTCTGATCCATAAACATGGTATATTTCTCCATCTATTAGTGTCCTCTTTGATTTCTTTCATCAGTGTTTTATAGTTTTCTATATATAGGTCCTTAGTTTCTTTCAGTTCAGTTCAGTCGCTCAGTCGTGTCCGACTCTTTGCGACCCCATGAATCGCAGCACGCCAGGTCTCCCTGTCCATCACCAGCTCCCGGAGTTCACTCAGACTCATGTCCATCGAGTCCGTGATGCCATCCAGCCATCTCATCTTCTGTTGTCCCCTTCTCCTCCTGCCTCCAATCCCTCCCAGCATCAGAGTCTTTTCCAATGAGTCAGCATTCGCATGAGGTAAGCCAAAGTACCTTTAGGTAGATATACTCCCAAGTATTTTATTCTTTTCATTGCAATGGTGAATGGAATTGTTTCCTTAATTTCTTTTTCTGCTTTCTCATTATTAGTGTATAGGAATGCAAGGGATTTCTGTGTGTTGATTTTATATCCCGCAACTTTACTATATTCATTGATTAGCTCTAATAATTTAGGGTTCTCTATGTAGAGGATCATGTCATCTGCAAACAGTGAGAGTTTTACTTCTTCTTTTCCAATTTGGATTCCTTTTATTTCTTTTTCTGCTCTGATTGCTGTGGCCAAAACTTCCAGAACTATGTTGAATAGTCGTGGTGAAAGTGGGCACCCTTGTCCTGTTCCTGACTTTAGGGCAAAAGCTTTCAATTTTTCACCATTGAGTATAATGTTTGCTGTGGGTTTGTCATATATAGCTTTTATTATGTTGAGGTATGTTCCTTCTATTCCTGTTTTCTGGAGAGTTTTTATCATAAATGGATGTTGAATTTTGTCAAAGGCTTTCTCTGCATCTATTGAGATAATCATAAGGCTTTTATTTTTCAATTTGTTAATGTGGTGATTTACATTGATTGATTTGCAGATATTGAAGAATCCTTGCATCCCTGGGATAAAGCCCACTTGGTCATGGTGTATGATCTTTTTAATCTGTTGCTGGATTCTGATTGCTAGAATTTTGTTAAGGATTTTTGCATCTATGTTCATCAGTGATATTGGCCCGTAGTTTTCTTTTTTTGTGGCATCTTTGTCAGATTTTGGTATTAGGGTGATGGTGGCCTCATAGAGTGAGTTTGGAAGTTTACCTTCCTCTGCAATTTTCTGGAAGAGTTTGAGTAGGATAGGTATTAGCTCTTCTCAAAATTTTTGGTAGAATTCAGCTGTGAAGCCGTCTGGACCTGGGCTTTTGTTTACTAGAAGATTTCTGATTACAGTTTCAATTTCCGTGCTTGTGATGGGTCTGTTAAGATTTTCTATTTCTTCCTGGTTCAGTTTTGGAAATTTGTACTTTTCTAAGAATTTTTCCATTTCTTCCACGTTGTCCATTTTATTGGCATATAATTGCTGATAGTAGTCTCTTATGATCCTTTGTATTTCTGTGTTGTCTGTTGTGATCTCTCCATTTTCATTTCTAATTTTATTGATTTGACTTTTCTCCCTTTGTTTCTTGATGAGTCTGGCTAATGCTTTGTCAATTTTATTTATCCTTTCAAAGAACCAGCTTTTGGCTTTGTTGATTTTTGCTATGGTCTCTTTTGTTTCTTTTGCATTTATTTCTGCCCTAATTTTTAAGATTTCTTTCCTTCTACTAACCCTGGGGTTCTCCATTTCTTCCTTTTCTAGTTGCTTTAGGTGTAGAGTTAGGTTATTTATTTGACTTTTTTCTTGTTTCTTGAGGTATGCCTGTATTGCTATGAACTTTCCCCTTAACACTGCTTTTATAGTGTCCCACAGGTTTTGGGTTGTTGTGTTTTCATTTTCATTCGTTTGATTTCTTTTTCTATTTCTTCTGTGATTTGTTGGTTATTCAGAAGCATGTTTTTCAATCCTTTTAATAGTTTTTCTCCTGTTATTGAGATCTAATCTTAATGCATTATGGTCAGAAAAGATGTTTGGAATGATTTCAATTTTTTTGAATTTATCAAGGCTAGATTTATGGCCCAAGATGTGATCTATCCTGGAGAAGGTTCTGTGAGCACTTGAGAAAAAGGTGAAATTCATTGCTTTGGGGTGAAATGTCCTATAGATATCAATTAGGCCCAACTGGTCTATTGTATCACTTAAAGTTTGTGTTTCTTTGTTAATTTTCTGTTTAGTTGATCTGTCCATAGGTGTGAGTGGGGTATTAAAGTCTCCCACTATTATTGTGTTATTGTTAATTTCTCCTTTCATATTTGTTAGCATTTGTCTTACATATTGTGGTGCTCCTATGTTGGGTGCATATATATTTATAATTGTTATGTCTTCTTCTTGGATTGATCCTTTGATCATTATGTAGTGTCCTTCTTTGTTCTCTTTTCATAGCCTTTGTTTTAAAGTCTATTTTATCTGATATAAGTATAGCTATTCCTGCTTTCTTTTCATCTCTATTTGCATGGAATATCTTTTTCCAGCCCTTTACTTTCAGTCTGTATGTGTCCCTTGTTTTGAGGCGGGTCTCTTGTAGACAACATATATAGGGGTCTTGTTTTTGTATCCATTCAGCCAGTCTTTGTCTTTTGGTTGGGGCATTCAACCCATTTACATTTAAGGTAATTATTGATAAGTATGATCCCATTGACATTTACTTTATTGTCTTCAGTTCGGGTTTATACCCCCTTTTGTGTTTCCTGTCTACAGAATATTCTTTAGCAATTGTTGGAGAGCTGATTTGGTTGTGCTGAATTCTCTCAGCTTTTGCTTGTCTGTAAAGCTTTTGATTTCTCCTTCATATTTGAATGAGATCCTTGCTGGGTACAGTAATCTGGGCTGTAGGTTATTTTCTTTCATCACTTTAAGTATGTCTTGCCATTCCCTCCTTGCCTGAAGAGTTTCTATTGAAAGATCAGCTGTTATCCTTATGGGAATCCCCTTGTGTGTTATTTGTTGTTTTTCCCTTGCTGCTTTTAATATTTGTTCATGTTTGATCTTTGTTAATTTGATTAATATGTGTGTTGGGGTGTTTTGCCTTGGGTTTATCCTGTTTGGGACTGTCTGGGTTTCTTGGACTTGGGTGATTATTTCCTTCCCCATTTTAGGAAAGTTTTCAACTATTATCTCCTCAAGTATTTTCTCATGGTCTTTCTTTTTGTCTTCTTCTTTTGGGACTCCTATAATTCGAATGGTGGAACGTTTCATATTGTCCTGGAGGTCTCTGAGATTGTCCTCATTTCTTTTAATTTGTTTTTCTTTTTTCCTCTCTGATTCATTTATTTCTACCATTCTATCTTCTATTTCACTAATCCTATCTTCTGCCTCCATCATTCTACTATTTGTTGCCTCCAGAGTGTTTCTGATCTCATTTATTGCATTATTCATTATATATTAACTCTTTTTTATTTCTTCTAGGTCCTTGTTAAACCTTTCTTACATCTTCTCAATCCTTGTCTCCAGACTATTTATCTGTGATTCCATTTTGATTTCAAGATTTTGGATCATTTTCACTATCATTCAGAGTTCTTTATCAGGTAGATTCCCTATCTCTTCCTCTTTTGTTTGGTTTGGTGGGAATTTATCCTGTTCCTTTACCTGCTGGGTATTCCTCTGTCTCTTCATCTTGGTTATATTACTGCGTTTGGAGTGGCCTTTCTGTATTCTGGCAGTTTGTGAGTTCTCTTTATTACGGAGTTTCCTCGCTGTGGATGGGGTTTTATCAGTGGCTTGTCAAGGTTTCTTGGTTAGGGAAGCTTGTGTCGGAGTTCTGGTGGCTGGAACTGGATTTCTTCTCTCTGGAGTGCAATGAAGTGTCCAGTAATGAGTTATGAGATGTCAATGGTTTTGGAGTAACTTGAGCTGCCTGTATATTGAAGCTCAGGGCTGTGTTCCTGTGTTGCTGGAGAATTTGCATGGTATGTCTTGCTTTGGAACTTGTTGGCCCTTGGGTGGTGCTTGGTTTCAGTGTAGGTATGGAGACATCTGATGAGCTCCTATCAATTAATGTTGCCTGGAATCAGGAGTTCTCTGATGTTCTCAGGATTTGGACTTAAGCCTCCTGCTTCTGGTTTTCAGTTTTATTTTTACAGTAGCCTCAAGACTTCTCCATCTATACAGCACCGCTGATAAAACATCTAGGTTAAATATGAAAAGTTTCTCCACATTGAGGGACACCCAGAGAGGTTCACTGAGTTACATGGAGAAGAGAAGAGGGAGGGGGGAGTTAGAGGTGACTGGAATGAGATGAGGTGGGATCAGAAGAGGAGAGAGCAAACTAGCCAGTAATCACTTCCTTATGTGCGCTCCACCGTCTGGATCGCTCAGAGATTTTCATGGAGTTATACAGAAAAGAGGAGAGGGAGGAAGGAGACAGAGGTGGCCAGGAGGGTAAAAGAGGGAAATGAAAAGGAGAGAGACAAATCCAGCCAGCAAACAATTCCCTAAGTGTTCTCCACCGTCTGGAACACACAGAGATTCACAGATTTGGGTAGAGAAGAGAAGGGGGAGGGAGGAGACACAGGCAACCTGGTGAAGAAAAAGGAGAGTCCAAAGGAGGAGAGAGTGGTCAAGCCAGTAATCTCACTCTCAAGTAAAAATGGGTACTGAAGATTGGGTTTTTAAAAGTACAAAGTTGATAATNTCCCTGCCCAGCCTCCGCTTGCTAGTGGCAGATCCAGGTGTCTGCACTGCTTCTCCGCTGGGGGAGTTACCATTGGGCTCATAATCTGTTGCTTTTAATTATTTATTTTTCCTCCCTGTTATGTTGCCCTCTGTGCTTCCAAGACTTGCCACAGACTCAGCTGCAAGAGTGTTTCCTGGTGTTTGGAAACTTCTCTCTTTTTAAGACTCCCTTCCCAGGACAGAGCTCCCTCCCTACCTCTTTTGTCTCTTTTTTCTGTCTTTTATATTTTTCCTACCTGTTTTTGAAGACAATGATCCACTTTTCTGGGTGCCTGATATCCTCTGCCAGCATTCAGAAGTTGTTTTGTGAAGTTTACTCAGCATTGAAATGTTCTTTTGATGAATTTGTGAGGGAGAAAGTGGTCTCCCTGTTCTATTCCTCTGCCATCTTAGGACTGCCCTATATAGACTTTTTGGAGAAGGCAAAGGCACCCCACTCCAGTACTCTTGCCTGGAAAATCCCATGGACAGAGCAGCCTGGTAGGCTGCAGTCCATGGGGTCGCTGAGGGTTGGACACGACTGAGCGACTTCACTTTCACTTTCATGCATGGAGAAGAAAATGGCAACCCACTCCAGTGTTCTTGCCTGGAGAATCCCAGGGACAGCAGAGCCTGTTGGGCTGCCGTCTATGGGGTCGCACAGAGTCAGACACGACTGAAGCAACTTAGCAGCAGCAGCAGCATATAGACTTTTTAATGGTGACCATTCTGACAAGTGTGATGTCAGAATGAGCTCACTGTAATTTTGATTTGCATTTCTATGGCAGTTAGTGATGCTTGTGTTTATTGATCAATCCATATATTGTCTTTAGAGAAATGTCTGTTTAGGTCTTCTGCTCATTTTCTGATTGGGTCTTTTGTCATCATTTGTATTTCTTAAGTGCTTTTGTTTGCTTAACAGATATATGTTTTTTCAAATACTGGAGACTCTGCTCAGAAAAATGTACATAATTAAGAAGTGCACAATTTAATTTGTTCTTTCCTCAGCTCAAAAATCTATTAAAACCCTTACATGAACCCTAAATTTACAGCCTCATAGGACATCTTTTGAAAAAATACTTGGTGTGGAAATTATCTTTACGCATTCACAATAAAGAAAACTAGAATGTTTGGATTAACTTTTCCCCTTTTTGCCTTTTTATTTTTGCTGGACATATTTGATATGTGTGATATCATACATTATGATATCATACATCATTATGATATCATAATTGATACTGTGAAGAGTATAAATTCATCTTAAAGGAGGAGAGAACCAGAATTAGAAGATAGATGAAAAATGATAGAGTGAGACTAAAGTACACCAGAATCAAGATTGTTGGGGAGAAATATCAGTAACCTCATATATGCAGATGATGCCATCCTTATGGCAGAAAGCAAAGAGGAACTAAAAAGTCTCGATGAAAGTGAAAGAGAAGAGTGAAAAACTGGCTTAAAACTCAGCATTCAAAAAACTAATATCATGGAATCTGATCCCATCACTTCATGGCAAATAGATGAGGAAACAATGGAAACAGTGGCAGACTTTATTTCCTTGGGCTCCAAAATCACTGTTCTAAACCCCCTCACCAACCTGAGCTGAGAAGAATGGGGTAGGGGTCTGGAATTTCAAAGTGGAAGAAGACAAGTTACATGGAGCTTGAAGTCTTTCTGATGTAAAGTACATTATTTTCCTAATAGCTCTCTTCTTTATAAGGAGTTCCTATGTACATTCTTTTAGGCAGTTAAGGGGTGGGGATGCAAAAAAAAAAAAAAACTCTTGAGTCTGTAGGGCTTTGATTGTGTTCAGTTCAATTCAGTTCAGGCACTCAGTTCTGTCCCACTCTTTGTGGGCTTGTTGAATCACAGGCTGGAATCAAGATTGCTGAGATAAAGATAAACAACCGCAGATATGCAGATGATAGCACTACAATGGCAGAAAGTGAAGAGGAAATAAAGAGCCTCTTGATGAGGGTAAAATAGCAGAATGAAAAAGCTGCCTTACAACTCAACATTCAAAAAAAAAGAGATCATGGCATCTGGTCCCATCACTTCATGGCACATAGCCAGGCAAAAAGGAAACAGTGGCAAATTCTATTTTCTTGGGCTCCAAAATAACTGTAGACAGTGACTGCAGCCAAGACCATTGCTCCTTGGAAGAAAAGCTATGACAAACATTGACAGCACTAGAGTGGGTTGCCATTCCCTTCTCCAGGGGGTCTTCCCAACCCAGGGATTGAACCTGAGTCTCCTGCATTACAGACAGATGCTTCACCATGTGAGCCACCAGGGAAGCCCCTTTAGAATATATCCAGTCTTTCTTCACTGCTCTTATGCATGTGAATGTATAAGAGACAAATACATACAGTTCAGTTCATTTCAGTTCAGTTCAGACTCTCAGTCATGTCCAACTCTGAGACCCCATGGACTGCAGCATGCCTGGCTCCCCTGTTCATCACCAACTCCCAGAGCTTGCTCAAACTCATGTCCACTGAGTCAGTGATGCCATCCAACCATCTCGTCCTCTGGTGTCCCCTTCTCCCCTGCCTTCAATCTTTCCCAGCATTGGAGTCTTTTGCACTGAGTCAGGTCAGTTCTTTGCATCAGGTGGCCAAAGTATTAGAGCTTCAGCATCAGTTCTTCCAATGAATATTCAGGACTGATTTTTCTTTAGGATTGACTAGTTTGATTTTCTTTCTTTCCAAGGGACACTCAAGAGTCTTCTCCAACACCACAGTTCAAAAGCATCAATTCTTTGCTCAACTTTCTTTATGGTCCAACTCTCACATCCATACATGACTACTAGAAAAACCGTAGCTTTGGCTAGATAGACCTTTGTTGGTAAAGTAATGTCTCTGCTTTTTAATGCTATCTAGGTTTGTCATAGCTTTTCTTCCAAGGAGCAAGCGTCTTTTAATTTCAAGGCTGCAGTCACCATCTGCAGTGATTTTGGAGCCCAAGAAAACAATGTCTATTGCTGTTTCCATCGTTTCCACATATGTATGGTACATATATATCAATATAAGCTTAACTTTTCCTCATTTACAAAATAGGATGTTCAATTGTGTTTCAATACATTATTTAACACTGGATCTTTCATTATTGATATGAATTTTTTAAATCTAATCCTTGTAGGGATGGGGCTAATAGATCACTTTATAGATCTCTTTATGTAAGCATCTTGCAAGAGCCAACTATGACATGAATATCTGATAAAAAGTGAGAAGATGCCTTCTCTGTATCAGAGAAGGGAGTGCTAAGTAATTTCTTTGGGTATAAATCTAGTTATTGTTATGTAAAATATGGGAAGGAAAAATGTTTTGTATCCACTTTGTTGTTTCATTTTGTAGTGGTATTTTATACATATTTTGATCATTTATGTAATTCTTTATGGTAACAGGGTCATTAAACATTTAATTTGAAGCTTCCAATTACTGACCTTTGGCATCTTATATTTTTCTTAGTTCTCAAAATATCAAACAACAAAATCACATTGCTCCAGACATGTTCACAATAATAAGAATTTCATAGTCTGATGTTCTTGGTAAGGAGTTTGTTGAGTGAAGGGACAGCAATAATTGTGATGTTTTGAATAGTTTCCTAAAGTCATATTTTGGGCAAATGTTCTTTATTATGGTTGAAGAATTGCCTTGATTTTGGATTTAAATTTCCCTAAACATATTGAGAATACAGTTACAGTAGTTTTCACAATTACAGTTGACAGACTAAAATTCAGTAATCTTATGACTTCTTAAGATTTAACCAGATGGCCAGCATCATATTTTGCATGACTGCCTTCAGAAATTCACCAGCATAGTTTTTTTTATCACAATTGCTACTAAAAAATCAAGTGCAAAATGCCCAAAGAAGTATTTTTATTGCACCTCTATTTTGAACAGAGTTGCTTTTTTACATCAACTACAATAGATGCTTTGTAATTTTCAATTATTAATGATCCATACCTTAAGAGAAGGCATTGAACATCTTTGTTTAATGCTTTAACAAAAATAATTATTAGATATTAAAATTGACTTATTAATGACTGATATGTGTTCTGAGATCTAAAGGGATCAGGAACAAGTTTTATCTTAGCATTAATTTACCATACTTGATTTAACTTTTATTGGTATGTGAACATAATTTTGTGTGTGATGTGTGTGTGTATGTGTGTGTGTGCATGCACACACTCACTCAGTTGTGTCTGACTGACTCATTGCAACTCAATAGACTGTAATCCACCAAGCTTCTCTGTCCATGTGATTTTCCAAGCAAGAATACTGGAGTGGGTTGCCATTTCCTTCTCCAGGAGATCTTCCCAGCCTGTGACTTTTGTATTTCCTGCATTGGAGGCAGATTATTTACCACTGAACCACCTGGGAAGCTCTTGTATGTGGTAATGTATGTGATTTTTCTAGAGCCAATTGAAATTTTTTTATGTCTCTCTCTTTGTCTATTTCTGTTTCTCTCTTTCTCATTCACGTGCTATAAGAACCCCAAACTGATACTGATATTTGAATTTACTTTCAGAATAGATTATGTTGAAATATGATACATTATCTAGTTGTTACACAAAAAAACTCTAAAACTTAGTCTTAAATCAATAATTAGTGAGCTTATAACTCTGTGGATAAAAATTTATCTGAGCTAGTTGTAGGGTTCCTCTGATGTCTAAGCTTAGTTGTACTTCTTCATGCCTTTACAATCCTGAAGGTAAACTAGTTATGGTAGAATCAGTAACCCATTTACACTTCATATACTTTCTATTTTAATGTCACTTTTATTGTACCTCAGTATTGTATTCTATAAAATCTTTGAAAATTCTTCCTTTTCAACCACAAGGACACCAAAGAGAAATCTCTGTGTCGATGCTTGAAAAATAATTATTGTTTTGTTTTTCAAAAAGGCAGTGGGGACCTTTTATCTGGGGACTAAATGAAGGTAGAGAAAGCACAATTCAAGAGCAATAGATGTGGAGTAACTCAGTCCAGTTGCTCCCTGCCACCTACAGATTATTCTTCTAAGGGTGAAACATTGAGACTTTATGTTTATTTTAATGATGGAGGAGATTCCACAAGGTGTTTTTTATTCGGAATATTGTATGGGTCACTTTATATAAAAATTATAATCTATGAATTCAGTGCTATAGGGATAAATATAAGAAATGTTATGGTTTATTTACTAAAGTTTATCAGAAATATAAGCCTTTCTCCTTGATGACTAATGAAGCATGCTCCTTGCCTTAGTTCATCTCAGGCTGCTGTTACAACATACCCATAGCCTGAGTGGGTTATAAACAAAAATTTATTCACACATTGTTGGAGGCTAGAAAACTGAGATCGAGTGTCATCATAGTTGGGTGGGATGAAAATCCTCTTCTGGTTTCAAACTGCCAACTTCCCGTATTCTAGGGTGGTGAAGAAAGGGCAGGAAATCTCTCTAGGATCCCTTTTATGAGGGCATTAATCCCTTTTAATAAAGCTCAACTCTCATGACCTAAGCACCTCCCATAAGGCCCTGCCTCTTAATACTGCCACATTGGAAGTTAGGATTTCAACATTTGAATTTTGCAAGGGACACAAATATTCAGCCTGTTGCACCCCTCCTGGGTAAAAACATGAAATGATGCTACAGCCTCATCTCTGCATATGCTTATTGTACCTAATATTAAGAAACCCAGGAAAATGAATAGATTTACAATATTCCCCTAATATACTGAAGAAGATATATTGAGGAAGGGATGCTTTTAATAATTTTTTTAAAAAACTGGTTGATTGATATAATAAAATTGCAACCGGATCTCAGACTAGATTGCTAACATCTTCTTCTGAATTTTTATTTATGTATTTTTAGGGGGATAAAAAAGTTTTATCTTCTGCCTTGGACAGTATGCTCTAGGGTTCAATTTTATATGAAATACATTAGCACATTAAGCATTTGCCATTTTAAATAAGACCTAATTTCATAATTATGTGATATACCACACACTTTTCTTTAGAAATATACCAGGTTCAGTAAATACCTTCTATTTCATCTTAATATATTCCCTTCTTCACTAATTTTCTGGAAAGTTAAGATGTTCCTTAAGTACATAATAAAAATAAAGCCAGTTCTCCTTAGAGAAAGCATAAACCTTACCTGTATTAGAAATATTTTAATATGATAAGTAAGCAATAGCTAGGGTGGCATTTACTAAGGAAATTGAGTACTTGCAGGCTTCTATGTCATTGGGGGAAAATAAAAAGAGGACATTGCTCTCATTTCCTGCTAGAAACCTGAAGTTATAAAAATCAATGTGAGAACATAAATGTGAAATTACTTTTTTAATGAATATAAATCTGATTGATTTAAGTGGTTACTTGTTCATGTCTGCATGTTATCTCTCTATACTGAGTCTCAACACACATCTCTAGTTACTGGAAGTCCCTTTGTACAAAGTGACACCAAAAAAGTTTCCTTTTCAATAAATATTAGAAATTCCCAGTTTATTAAGAAAATTTTGTTTTCTTACTTTCCTAAGGCCTTCTCTGGGAAATATTATAATGGGCTCATTATGAACTTGGCTTGCACTCCTAATCGCCCGTGCTCGTAGTCACATGATCCTTTTGTGAGTGTGGGCAGATTGCTTAACAGTGCTGAGTGCTGGTTTCCTCAGCTATAAAACAGGAACAAGGCTAACCACCCTACATATTGTATCTGTTGTTCAGAATAGTAAGATAATGCAGGTGTAATGGGGCGGTTTTGGCTGATGGAGTTGGATACACCTGTCAATGCAAGCAGCTCCCCTGTAAACCTGCCTTTCCTCCATATCTGTTTTCATTCTCTTATAAGAGAGGAGCTTCGGTTATAAAATCAAGGAAGTGGAATAAGGGATGGGATGAAAGTTCCTGGTATCAATCAGACTTGGGTAAACAAATGAAATGAGACATGATAACCAAAAAGCTTCTTGAACTGGGTTTGTGCTCTTGTGACTAGAGTAAAGCTGACCAGACAAAAACTGATGCAGTGTCTTGGAAACTTGTTTGATCTTTGGCACTTTCACCTCTTGAAGTCTGCATACCCATCTGAGGAATGGTGATGATAACAGTACTATTTCATAGAGGTGCTGGTTGTATTCAACGGAACTGTAAAAGTAAAGTGTTTGGCCATTGATTAATAAATATCTATTATTATTTTTTATCATCTGTGAGACTCTATACAAGCTGGCCTGTTTCAGAACCTGGATGACAAGCATAGGAAAGAATTGGGTAGGAAGCTACTCTCCCACCTATGTTCTTACCTCCCAAACCAAGTAGTTCCAAACTATGAGAACATAGGGAGACCACACTCCTAATGTAGATAGGCATTTTCATGATGGGAAATGATACTATGAGATATCACCAAATGTATTTGTGGACAGAGACAGAAATAAGTGGAGCCAGAGCAGGAGTAGAATATCATGGTAGCTTCCAGATGAGAACCTTCTTTGGTAAGCACAGAATGCTGAAATTTAGGACACCTGATTACACACGCAAAGGCCTGAACACAGTGCTGTAAGCATTCAAAAAACCAATTGCTATAATTATTATCATTGGGTCCATTTTCCACTTGCTGCAGTAGCCAGATAGCTGAAAAAGAAAATGAACTCCTGAAACAGCTTCAATCATCTACAATAGTGGTTTTCTTGGCATGTAGACAGTTTACAATCACTTGGGTTTAAAATAATGACATAGTGTTGTAGTTCAGCCTGGTTAATGAAAATAGAGACAACCATAAATCCTGGGAGATTTTCTCCTCGGTGAGAAGTAAAGAAAGATAAGTCAAAACGTATTAGAAATACAGGATACCTTTGTCACTTTGCTCAATACTTAATATTTCAACATCTTGAAGGATGTGTAGGATTCCAACAGGCAGGCATATACATTCTAGAAGGAAGTAAAAACATGAGAAAACCACCATAAAAGGAGGGAAAATGAGAAAGAATTTATAGAAAATGTGTGTAGTCCAGTTTATCTGGGAACAAGGCTCTCCTTTGTGCCCAATTCAGTTATTTATTGATGCATAAGGAAATATCCCCAAACAGTATCTTAAAACAGGGATTTTTACTTCTTGCTCTTCTGGAATTAACTGGTCAGATCTTTTGATCCACAAGGTTTTGACTGGGGTCACTCAAGTGGCTTCATTCAGTGGGGAATCTGGCATAAGTGTCTTTATTCTCCTTGACATATCTTTTTCTCTCATTACATGAAGTCTCATCTACCCCAGGTTCTCTCCATGTGACTCCTCTCCAGCAAAATGGCCTAGAGTGCTACTTCCAATGTAAAAACAAATATATGCCTCTGCTTGAGTCATTGTTACTAATACCCCACTAATGAAAGCAAGTCATGTGAATAAACATCTGGAGTCAATACGAGAAACACAGGAAGATACAGATACTGAGAGTTGTGACTTGTGTGTATATTGAGAATGGGAGATGCTGACAGCTCTAATGCAAAGGATTGAAAGATAGTCAACTAGAGTCATTTATCATCACCATGAAACATAGTGGACAGAGTCTACATGTCTACTTTCAAGCATAAATCTCGGGGGAAAAAAATAGAAAAGAACTTGGGGGAAAAAGTAACAATAAATCTATCATAAAGATGAAAAGTAATTGTGAGTTTAAAATTTGGTAGATATAACTAGACAATTTAGATCATAGGAAGGATTAGATTGACTTGTTGAGAGAACTGTACTCAAAGGAAGGTTAGGAAATGTCTCTGCAAAGGAAACATTCATTCCAGAAAAAAACTAGAATTCAAGACAGAACAAATAGAATTAGTTGGATTAATTTTGAGGGGAATTTTCAGGGAAATATCTCCCTTCCCACCTACATAAAATCCAAATATATCAAGCAGTAGGCAGTGGTAGCAGTGTGATTAAAGAGAGCACCCTACTTAGTAGACACGATTCCCAGTGCATGACAGACTGTTACACTGGAGACCCCTATGAATCATCTCCAGAATACACACCTTGTGTTCTCTCTGCCAACACTGAATCTGGTCATGAGACAGCAAGACTAGTACAGGAGCTTCACAATAGCCTACCCAGTGAAGTATAGCCATGTGGGAAGCTTTTAAGAGCATCCTGCTGCCTTCTAAGGAGCTCTGGCTACAATGAAACTTGTAAGAGAAACACCACATGAAAAGACAGTGGACATCTTGAATCATAGGCATCTTGTACATTTCCATCCCAGTTGAGCTGCCACAAGTGATCCCAATTGATATTACATGAAGTTGAGACAACCAGGTCCCACCAAATTTACCCAAATTGCAAAATTCAAGTTAAATAGATGCTTGTTTTATAAACCATTAAATTTTCAAATGACATGTTATACAGCAATAGGTAAGTGAGAAAAATAGATGACTGGGGGAGAAAAGTACAGAAATTTTATAATTCTTTTTGTATAGAACGTTCATGATGCAGGGAAGGCATATAAATGAAAGAAAAAAGGGCAACCACATCCACCAGGGGAAGAACACTCAAATCCCCACAGCCTCTCCTTAGTGTGGCAATTCAGTGGGAGTGGTATTTCCATGCCTCTCTTTCATAATTCAGGCAAATTCTCCTATCAATATGTCTTCCCCACTGACAATTAAACCTACACAAAGGGGAAATATTGTTCCCTAAGTTTTCATCTTTACATTTTATTATTTTAGCTTCTATACTTATTTTTACGATTCATTTTGAGATGCTTTTGGTATATATAGTATAAAATAAGCATTGAGATTTAATCTTTTGCATAGAAATATCTGATTGACCCAGATCAATTTATTGGCATTCCCTAACTAATTTCCTTGGAAACTTTTCAGAAATCTTTGATAGTACACATTGGTCTAACATGAAATCTGTCCTGTTTCATTAATCTGTATGTTTTTCTTCATTCTAATACAATTCTATTTTAATTACTGTAAAGTAATAATATAGTCGACCCTTGAAAAACTTGGGCTTGAACTTGCATGGGTCCACTTACATGGGCTTTTTTTTTTCAATAGTGTTAATAAATACTGCAGTATGCCATGATCTTAGGCTATTTGAGTGCACCAATGCAGAACTGCAAATATGGAGGAACCTAGGATGTGCAAGTCAGACTATAATTATACTCGAATTTTTAACTGCAAGTGATGGTCAGGGATCCTAACACCCTCGGTGTTCAAGGGTCAACTGTGATACTTGAAATAAAAGTGCTTCTTTTTCAAAATTTATCTTTTCCTCTATCAAATTTACCTTGATTATATTGTCTTCCTTTTCATATAAATTTTAAAATTAGTTTATCAATTTCTATAGAAAACTTGAAAGGATTTTGATTAGGTTGCATTAAAATTTTTTAGATCACTTTGAAGAGAATTTACATCTAAACTATACTAAGCTTTTTGATCCATGTTCATACATTCTCTGAACTGAGGTGTT
>SJYQ01000603.1:436813-451139 GCA_006410935.1 Redunca redunca | reverse complement strand
CTTGAAAAAAATGTGTATTCTCTTCCTTTGAGATGAAGTACACTCTAAATTTCAATTTAGTAAAATGGGTTGATAGTGTTATCCAAATCTTTTGTATCCTTATTGATTTTATTTGTATTCATTCTTACAGCTATAGAAAGAGAACAGTTGAAATCCCCACCTGTAGTTGGTAGGATATGTGTATGTGATATAATTTATCTGTTTCTTCTTTCAATTTTATCAGTTTTGCTTCATTTATTTTTGAAGCATATACACACCCAAGATTGTTCTGTCTTAATAAATTGACACCTTTTTTTATGAAATGTCTCTGTTTACTCCTAGTAATATTCTATTTTAATATTCAGTTTGTCTTGATACTAAAGAGCCAATCTAGTTTTTAATTTTTATTTTCTAGGTTTATATTTTTCCATCATCCCACTTTTAATCTCTGTGACTATATTTGAAATAAGCTCATTATAGATAATCTATAGTAGGTCTTAATTTTTTAATTTGATCTGAATTTTTAACTTTTAAATAGAGTATGTAAACAACTGACCTTTTGCAAAATTTTACAAAATATGTTTAGATAAATCTGCAATCAGCCTATTTTTTCTCTTTTCTCCTTGCCTTTTCAAAAAACTCTGTTTTAGCTCCACACTTGCTATTCTTCTTTGTTTTATTTTATAGTGATTACTTTAGGATTTACATTATATGTCTCCAATTTATCACACTTTGTTTCCAAATAGTTATACCACATTGGGCTTCTCAGGGGCTGAATAATAAAGAATCCACATACCAATGCAAGAGACGCAAGAGACGTGAGTTCTATCCCTGGGCTGGGACAATCCCCTGGAGTAGGAAATAGCAACTCACTTGTATTTTCTTGCCTGGAAAATTCCATGGACAGAGGAGCCTGGTGGGCTATAGTCTATGGAGTTGCAATGAGTCAGACACAACTGAGTACACACACACTCACCCCACACTGTTTGTAGCATAAAGTCCTTATAACAGTATACTTCAGTTCACTTCCTTCTGTCCTTTATATAATTGTTACACATATTATCTCTATGTGTAGTCTAATTTTAATTTTACTTGTAGCTGTGATATAATATACATAACATTTATCATCTTAGCCATTGTTCAAGTGTACAGCTCAATAGCATCAAGTACATTCATATTGTTGTGCAACCCATCTCCAGAACTCTTTCATCTGGCAAAGCTAGATCTCTGTACCCATTAAACAACACATCCCTGTTCTCTTCTCCCTCATTCCTGGCAACTACCATCCTACTTCCTATTTATAAGTCTAACTGTTCTAGGCGCCTCATATAAATGGTATCGCACAGCGTTTGTCTTTCTGTGATTGGCTTCTTTCACTTAGCACAATGTTCTCAGAGAGTTATCTCTGTTGTCGCATGTGTCAGAATTTCCTTTCAAGGTTGGATAATATCTTATCATGTATGTATAGTCCACATTTTGCTTATCTATTTACCTTTTGAGAGCCATTGGTGTTGCTTCTACCTTTTGGCTATACTGAATCACATTGCTGTGAATGTACTAAGTCACTTCAGTCATGTCCAACTCTGCGACCCTAGCCTGCCAGGCTCCTCTGTCCATGGGATTCTCCAGGCAAGAATACTGGAGTGGGTTATCATGCCCTCCTCTGGGGAATCTTCCTGACCCAGGGATTGAGCCTATGTCTCTTATGTCTCCAGCATTGACAGGCAGGTTCTTTACCACTACTGCTACCTGGGAAGCCCCATTGCTGTGAACATGGGTACACAAATATCTTCATTTCATTTGGGAGATATAAACCCAGAAAAGGAATGGCTGGAATATATGATAATACTATGTTATTTGTTTTAAGGAATGACTGTACATTTTTCCATAGCAGATGCACCATTTTACATTTCCACCAACAGTGTTACAAGCATCCCAATTTCTTTACATTCTAACCAATACTTATTTTCTGGTTTTATAATTGTAGCCAATCTAATGGTATGAGGTAATATCTCATTGTGGTTTTGATTTTGATTTATTTAATGATTATGATGTTGGGCATCTTTTTATATGTTTATTGGCTATTTGTACATTTGCTTTGGGGAAATGTCCATTCAAACCCTATACCCATTTTTAAACTGGGTTATTTATCTTTTTGTTGTTGAGTTTTAGGAGTTCTGTATGTACACTGGATATTAATCCCTTATCATATAATTTCCAAATGTTTTCTCCCATACCATGAAGTCTGTTCACTGTATTCCTTGGTGCACATAAGTTTTTTATTCTAATATAGTCCAATTTATCAATATTTTTCTTTCTGTTGCCTGTGCTTTTCGTAACATATCCAAAAAAATCATTGCCAAATCTATTGCCATATAAGTTATTTTTCAAGATTTTTTTAAAGGAAAACTTGTTTTTATGTTAACCTATGTGTTTATCACTTCTGGCTCATTTTTTTTCTTTATGAAGATTCAAATTTCTGTGGGCTATTTTTTCTCTGTAAAGATCAATCTATAACAATTTTTGTCATGCATGTCTCCAAGTGATACACTTTCTTTCTTGGACTCAAAAACTCTATTTTTCTTCATTTTTGAAAGAGTTTTTTTCCACTGGTTAAAGAATTCAGGAACAGAGGTGTGTGTGTGTATATCTCTGTGTGTATCTTATATGGGTTATGTATTTTGTTTTCTTGCAGCATGTTATGGGTACCATCTTCACATGCATAGTTTCTGATGCTAATTCTTATCTTTGCCCCCTGTACATAATGTGTCTTTTTCATCTGGCTATATTTCTTAATTACTACCTTTAAGCAATTTCACTAAGATATACTTTGGGGCGGTTTCATTTTATCTTTATTCTGCAAAGGGTCATTGATCTCCTTGAATTAAATCTGTGGGTCATTGAACGTCATGAATTGAATCTGTGGGTATGTAGATACTCTTCAGTCGTTATTTCTTCAAGTATATGCATTCCTTCTTTGTGTTCTTTCCTTCTCTGTGTTCTTTTCCTGTGACATCAGTTACATATGTACATGTTTGACAACTTGATAATATATCCCAGTTCCCTGGTAGCCTATTTATTGATTTTTTTGTCTATTTTTCTATCCATGGTTCATTTTCAGTATTTTCCAATGCTGTCTTTGGTTTCACTGATCTTTTATTTTGCAGTGTATTATTAATCCCAACCAGTGCATTTTTAATTCCATATTTAAATTTGTTTTATATCTACCATTTCCATTTTTTCTCTGTATCTGGTACTCATATTTTCCTCTACCTTCTTAAAAGTATAGATATCTTCATAATACATATTTTGAAGATAATTATAATGACTGTTGACATGTCCTTTCCAAGGGTTCTATCTCAGGCTTCAATGCAGTGTTTAGTTTTCTTTATTCATGTTAGATCATAACTCAGCCAAAAATTTGAGGATCCTTTCTGCATTTCTCTGCAATTCTCCTTAATTGTGTTCTCCAAAGCTCCACTCCTTTTATAAGTTTTGGAAATTGCTCAGCTATTATTTCTTGAAGTGTGTTTCTTTCACTGTCTTTCTTTACTCTGTCAGAAACCCCAATTTAAGTTAATTTAATCATATTTATTCTGTTCTACAGGTCTCAAATACTTTTATATTTTTCATGTTTTCCTTTATAGCTCAATATGCGTATTTTTAATATTCTATATTCAGTTTAGTTCAGTTCAGTCGCTTCACCATGTCCAACTCTCTGTGACCCCATGGACTGCAGCATGCCAGGCCTCCTTGTCCATCACCAACTCCCAGAGTTTACTCAAACTCATGTCCATTGAGTCAGTGATGCCATCCAACTATCTCATCCTCTGTCATAGCCTTCTCCTCCTGCCTTCAATCTTTCCCAGCATCAGGATCTTTTCAAATGAGTCATTTCTTTGCATCAGGTGGCCAAAGTATTGAAGTTTCAGCTTCAGCATCAGTCCTTCCAATGAATATTCAGGATTGATTTCCCCTTTCCCTTCTCCAGGTAATCTTCCCAACCCCAGGATTGAACCCAGGTCTCCCACATTGTGGGCAGATTCTTTACTAGCTAAGCCACAAGGGAAACAATATATTCTATATTACACATCACTAATCCTTCCCTAATATGCTCTTTCCCTTAAATTTTCTTGATAGAGTTTTTCATCTATAGAATTTCCATTAGATTCTTTTCCCTGGTGAAAATCTCAAACTCACCTTCTGTGGTTTCATCTTTTTCTCTGACTTCTTGATCTTATTAATATATTGTTTATTGTTCAGTCACCAACTGTTGTCTGACTCCTTGCAACCCCATGGACTGCAGCACACTCAGCTCCCTGTCCTTCACCATCTCCTGGAGTTTACCCAAATTCAGTTCCATTGAATTGGCGATACCTTCCAAACATCTCATCCTCTGTCGCCCCCTTCTCACCCTCAATCTTTCCTGGCATCAGGGTCTTTTCCAGTGAGTCAGCTCTTCACATCAAGTGGCCAAAATATTGGAGATTTAGCCTCAGAATCAGTCCTTCCAATGAATATTCAACGTTGGTTTCCTTTAGAATTTACTGGTTTGATCTCCTTTCAGTCCAATGGGATCTCAAGAGTCTTCTCCAACATCACAATTTGAAGGCATCAATTCTTTGGCAACCAGACTTTTCTATGGTCCAACTCTCATAGCCATACATGACTCCTGGAAAAACCATAGCCTTGACTATACTGACCTTTGTCAGCAAAGTAGTCTCTGCTTTTTAATACACTGTCTAGGTTTCTCATAACTTTCCTTCCAAGGAGCAAGGGTGTTTTACTTTGATTCAGTTTGTTGTGATCTACACAGTTAAAGGCTTTAGCATAGACAATTAAGCAGAAGTAGATGTTTTTCTGAAATTTCCTTGCTTTTTCTATGATCCAACAAATATTGTCAATTTGATCTCTGATTCTCCTGCCTTATCTAAATCCAGCATATACATTTGAAAGTTCACGGTTAATGTACTGTTGAAACCTAGCTTGAAGCATTTTGAGCGTTACTCTGCTAGTATGTGAAATGATTGTAATTGTATGGTAGTTTTAACATCCTTTGGCACTGCCTTTCTTTAGAATTAGAATGAAAGCTGATTTTTGCAGTCCTGTGATCATTGCTGAGTTTTCCAAATTTGCTGGCATATTGACTGCAGCACTTTAGCAGCAGCATCTTTTAGGATTTTAAATAACTCAGCTGGATTCCATCATCTCCACTAGCTTTGTTTGTTGTGATGCTTCCTAAGACTCAATTGACTTCACACTCCAGGAGGTCTGGCTCTAGATGAGTGACCATACTATCGTGGTTGTCTGGGTCCTTAAGACCTTTTTTGTCTAGTTCTTCTGTGTATTCTTGCCACCTCTTCTTAATCTCTTCTACTTCTGTTAGGTCCTTTCAAATTTTTTCCTTTATTGTACCCATCTTTGCATGAAATATTCCCTTGGTGTCTCCAATTTTCTTGAAGAGATAGCTAGTATTTTTCATTGTATTATTTTCCTCCATTTCTTTGCATTGTTCACTTAGGAAAATTTTCTTATCTCTCCTTGCTATTCTCTGGAACTCTGCATTCAGGAAGTACATCTTTCCCTTTCTCCTTTGTCTTTCTCTTCTTTTCTCAGCTATTTGTAAAGGGTCCTCAGACAACCACTTTACCCTCTTGCTTCTTTTTCTTGGGGATGGTTTTGGTCACTTTACCCTGTACTATTTTATGAACCTCCATCTGTAGTTCTTCATGTACTCACTACCAGATCTAATCCCTTGAATCTATTCATCACCTCCATTCTACAGTCATAAGGGATTTGATTTAGGTCATACTTTAATGTCTGGTGGCTCGACGGTAAAGCATCTGCCTACAATGCGGGAGACCTGGGTTCGATCCCTGGGTTGGAAATATCCTCTGGAGAAGGAAACACTGACCGACTCCAGTACTCTTGCCTGGAAAATCCCATGGATGGAGGAACATGGTAGGCTACAGTCCATGGGGTCACAGAGTCAGACACAACTGAGCGACTTCACTTTCACTTTCTTTCTTATAGCTTAATGTCCTAGTGGTTTTCCATACTTTCTTCAACTGAAGCCTGAGTTTTGCAATAAGGAGCTCATGATCTGAGCCACAGTCAGCTCCTGGTCTTATTTTTGGTGACTGTATAGAGCTTCTCCATTTTTGGCTACAAAGACTATAATCAATATGATTTCAGTATTGTGCATCTGGTGATATCTATATGTAGAGTCATCTCTTGTGTTGTTGGAAGAGGGTGTTTGCTATGACCAATGTATTCTCTTGATAAAATTCTGTTGGCCTTTGCCCTGCTTCATTTTGTACTTCAAGGCCAAACTTGCCTTTTACTCCAGGTATCTCTTGACTACCTACTTTTATACTCCAATCCTCTATAATGAAAAGGACATATTTTTTGGTGTTAGTTCTAGAAGGTCTTGTAGGTCTTCATAGAACCATTCAACTTCATCTTCTTTGGCATTAATGGTTGGGGCATAGACTTTGGTTACTGTGATGTTGAACTGTTTGCCTTGGAAATAAACTGTGATCATTCTGTCATTTTTGTGACTGCACCCAAGTACTGCATTTTGGGCTCTTTTATTGACTACGAGGGCTACTCCATTTCTTCTAAGAGATTCTTGCCTGGTGGTTTTGGTTTAGTTGCCAAGTCATGTCCGACTCTTGCAACCCCATGGACTATAAACTGCCAGGCTCCTCCATCCACGGGATTCTACAGGCAAGAATATTGGAGTGGGTGGCTATTTCCTTCTCCAGATTCTTGGCTACAGTAGCAGATATAATGGTCGTCTGAACTAAATTCACTCATTCCCATCCATTTCAGTTCACTGATGTTCACTCTTGCCATCTCCTGCTTGACTGTGGACCTAACATTAATGGACCTAACATTCCAGGTTCTTATTAAATATTCTGTAAAGAGAAGACTCTTTACAGCATCAGACTTTGTTTTTTCTACTAGACACATTCAAAACTGAGTGTCATTTCCACAATGGCCCAGCTACTTCATTCTTTCTGGAGTTATTTCTCCACTCTTCCCCAGTAGCATAATAAACACCTACTGACCTGGAGTTCTCATCTTCCAGTGCCATATCTTTTTGTCTTTTCATACTATTCATGGGGTTCTCAAGGCAAAAATACTGAAGTAATTTGCCATTGCCTTCTCCAGTGGACCACATTTGGTCAGAACTCTCAACCATGACCCATCTGTCTTGGGTGGCCCTACATGGCATGTCTCATAGCTTCATTGAGTTACACAAGATTATTATCCGTGTGATCATTTTTGTTAGCTTTCTGTGAATGTGGTTTTTGTTTTGGAGGTTGTGGGATTTTAGTTCTTGCTTCTTCTATCTGCCCTCTGATGGATAAGGACAAGAGGTTTATTCAGTTTAGTTCAGCCGCTCAGTCATATCTGACTCTTTGCGATCCCATGGACTGCAGCATGCTAGGTATCTCTGTCCATCACCAATTCCTGGAGCCTCCTTAAACTCATGTCCATTGTGTCAGTTATGCCATCCAACCATCTCATCCTTAGTTGTCCCCTTCTCCTCCTGCCTTCAATCTTTCCCAGCATCAGGGTCTTTTTCAATGAGTTCTTTGCATCAAGTGGCCAAAGTATTGGAGTTTCAGCTTCAGCATCAGTCCTCCAATGAATATTAAGGACTGATTTCCTTTAGGATTGACTGGCTGAATCTCCTTGCAGTCCAAGGGAAACTCAAGAGTCTTCTCCAACACCACAGTTCAAAAGCATCAATTCATTGGTGCTCATTGAGTGCAGCACTTTCATAGCATCACCTTTTAGGATTTGAAATAGCTCAACTGGAATTCTATCACCTCCACTAGCTTTGTTCATAGTCATGCTTCCTAAGGCCCACTTGACTGCATTCCAGAATGTCTGGCTGTAGGTGAGTGACCACATCATTGTGGTTATCTGGGTTATGAAGATCTTTTTTGTATTGTTCTTCTCTGTATTCTTGCTACCTCTTCTTAATATCTACTGCTTCTGTTAGGTCCATACCATTTCTGTCCTTTATCGTGCTCATCTTTGCATGAAATATTCCCTTGGTATCTCTAATTTTCTTAAAGAGTACTCTAGTCTTTCCCATTCTATTGTTTTCTTCTTTGCATTGATTGCTGAGGAAGGCTTTCTTATGACTCCTTGCTATTCTTTGGAACTCTGCATTCAAATGGGTATATCTTTCCTTTTTTCTTTTGCCTTTAGCTTCCCTTCTTTTCTCAGCTATTTATAAGGCCTTGTCAGCATAAAAGATAATGCTGTGACAGAACTGTAATCAATATGCCAGCAAGTCTCAGCAGTGGCCACAGGACTGGAAAAGGTCAGTTTTCATTACAATCCCAAAGAAAGGCAATGCCAAAGAATTTCAGACTACTGCATGATTGCACTCATCTCACACACTAGCAAAGTCATGCTCAAAATTCTCCAAGTCAGGCTTCAACAGTAAATGAACCATGAACATCCAGATGTTCAAGCTGGATTTAGAAAAAGCAGAGGAACTAGAGATCAAATTGCCAACATCCATCATAAAGCAAGAGAGTACCAGAAATTCATCTACTTTTGCTTTATTGGTTATGCCAAAGCCTTTGATTGTGTGGATCACAACAAACTGGAAAATTCTTAAAAAGATGGGAATACCAGACCACCTGACCTGCCTCCTGAGAAATCTGTATGCAGGTCAAAAAGCAACAGTTAGAATGGGACATGGAACAACAGACTGATTCCAAATAGGGAAAGGAGTATGTCAAGGCTGTATATTATCAGCCTGCTTATTTAACTTATATGCAGAGTACATCATGCAAAATGCTTGGCTGGATGTAGCACAAGCTGGAATCAAGATTTCTAGGAGAGATATCAATAACCTCAGATGACACCACCTTTATGGCAGAAAGCAAAGAAGAACTAAAGAGGCTTATAACTATGGTTATTTTAATCTTCCTCAGCTAATACCTGCATCTGTCACCTTTATATCTGTTCCATTTCTTTGTTTTCAGTCTTGATTTTTAGTCATGTGTCCCTTTCTTTCACAAGAATAATTTTCTTAATAAAATAATAAAGAGTGTGTATGGATAATTGTAGAAGTTCTAGAGAAAGGCATAGCAAATATTAGGTTTTGAAGGTTGTATATGATCTGTATCTCATATGTTTCTTTTTTTTTCTCTTTCTTTTTGGTAACAACCCTTTAAAAACAGTTTAGTTTGTGTGGGCAAAGCAGCACGTGTGTCTCAGCAGCCATGGTTTGCCGAGTCCATGGCCTGAATAGTGAAGTGATTCACCATTGCCTTCTCTAGTGGACCACATTTTGTCAAAACTCTCCACCAGTGCTCATGGCGATAGACGATGTGTTGGTAAATAGTTCAGTGCTGTGAAATCTTGAAAGGCTGGGGGTTAGGTGGTGGAAATGATGAACTAGGAAATAGGATGCCAATGGTACAGATGTAGACATCTCTCTGAGAGCAGAGTTAAAAGAGAGGCAAGAAAGGAGTCGGCAACTAAATAATCAACCGCCATCAAAATTAGAAATTTTCAAGATGCCAGTTTAGGACAAGGTCAAAGGTAAAGCTAGAGTGAACAAAATAGGAATTAGGTTTGTTATTTTCTTGATAAACGTGTTTGTACAAAATTTCTACAGAGTTTATACTGAGGCAGCAAAGTATATTTTGTAAAAAAAAAAAATTTCAAACTGCAATACTAGTAAAAGGTATATTTGAAACTTGTAAATTGCTGATTTGCCCTTAGAATAGCACTGAAAAAACAACACTTCTTACATCATGTTTTGATACAAAACCAATCAAACAATAACATGTATTTTGAAATGACTAAATATATTTTTACAGAGTGGATTATTCAACATCATCATAGACTAATAAGTAAATAATAATGGTCAAAAGCTAATAAACACATTCATATGATACACAGTATTATTTTCAATAGATTAAACACTGTAGCTTCCCAACCATGATCCTTTGACCTGTATCTGCTGCTGCTGCTGCTAAGTCGCTTCAGTCGTGTCCGACTCTGTGCAACCCCAGAGATGGTAGCCCACCAGGCTCCCCTGTCCCTGGGATTCTCCAGGCAAGAACACTGGAGTGGATTGCCATTTCCTTCTCCAATACATGAGTATCTATAACAGCTTAAATAGATATTTATTAAACCTAATCTTGAATATATATATATATATATAGGGAAAAAGTCTTACCTTTCTTATGTAGAAGTTGTTATTATTAATATTTAGCTATTTTCCTGGTAAAACATTTTGACATTGACTACTATTGCAAAATACTTTTATTTCTTCACTCTGGAGAATCTTATCTTCTATTATAGAGTTCACGCTTCCTAACAGTAGATAGAACAGTGGTTGATCACCTTAATATAAACAGGCACTGTGCAGTTAAACTGGGTAGAAGTCTGATAACATTCTGTTTATCTCTGCGATTCCCCTAGCCCTCCAGCATTTTTAATTAAGAGCATGGTATGTAACCTACAGATCCCTCCTCCTGGTGTGTCCTATACTCTAGTCATTGTCTTGTCAGAATTTCAACATTTCTACTCTGCTGTCCAGGGGCTTTCTGCTCAGATTTGTAGTCTCCTAGACCAGGTATCCCCAGTATTTGGGAAATACCCTGAGAAGAAATTGGCTCTGTGCTGGAAACTACCAAAGCCTCCCTGTCCACCGTGGCCCTCCACCCCACAGTGGCCAGCCTCGCCATCTGCACGCCCAGCAAATTTGGCCTGAGTCCTCGGCTCCCTGCTCATGCCCAGAACTGGCGCATTCCCCCAGGAGAAGCTGGCAAAGTTCGGCTCACTTCTCTAGATCGATTCCTTTTTTCATGTTAGCCTTTCTGTTTCTAATTGGCTCCTGTTATTCTCCATCTCCTTCAAACGGATGATTTCTACAGTCTATTTGGCTGTCCTAGTTTTTCTAGAAGTGCTACCCTTCCATGAGCTACCCTATCCCCCTGGAAGCAGAGCTCCTTAAGATGGTCTAATGATAAGCAAAAAATCATCAGTTTAGCCTTCCACAGTCTGACCTCTATCTTTATTCCAGTCATATCTCAGCTATGCCCAAGTGACATGCTTCACTTCTAACTTGCAAGTGCTCCAAATAATCTCTCAACGTCACTCGTTAGAGTTCTTAATCTAACCTCTCTGAATCCCTGGTTGTAGAAGTAAGATCTACTTAACTCTTCTCCATAGTCAAATGCTCCTTGAAGTTAGACAAACTGAGTAATGCTTGTGTTTACATTTTCTGGTGTCTCATCATTCAGAGCTATAAGCATGGCAGAACCCAATAAATATTTGATGATCTTATTTGAGTAGGCTTTATTTAGTATTTTGACACCCTTTGCTCTTTCTTCTATGACCCATTAATCTGGGGCTTCCCTGGTGGCTCGGAGGTCAGCTATGATTTTCCCTGGTGAAACTTCAGATTTTGAGCTCATTGACCTTCAGGTTAGCCATATAGAACCAAAAACCAGAAAATACAATATCTAAATGAATTTTAGTAACTGAACAGACCAGAGAAATTAAAATCTTTATCTTTGACATATTCTGAATTTAATGACTAATATAGTTTGGAATTTAAATTCAGATACATTATTCTTTAAAATGTCCATAGGATTCCAGATGGCTATTTCTTATCAGCTAATAAAAATAGAATTTCTTATTAACACTTTTATCTGTTCTTTCCCTTTATGAGTTTTTATTAAGGGATGGACAGTGTGTCTGCTGGTGAAAAGTCTGCCATTAATACTTTTAAAGATTTAAGTTGGCGCAAACGAGACTCACAGAAAGTTGTTTTATCCATGACATGGTTTTAGCATTTTTCTTTAAAGAACAAGTTCATCTTGATACCCTTTTTTTAAACTGATTCAGAAGGAAAAAATATCTTAAAGAAACAATATACAATGGCAACAATTATTGCTTCTTAGAAGTTTATTATGTTGACATACCTGTACTAAACAATTTTCCTGTTTATATCTCCTTTAAAATTCACAATAACTTCATAAGGTGGGTAGCCTTATAACTGTTGTAATTATACATTTATACTTATACACTAACCTTTGTAAATGAGTCTTGGAATAATTAAGTAGTTTGCCCAAGACCAAACATCTAGCAAGTGCCAGAATGAGAATTGTACCAAATTTTGTCTGAATTCCAAAGTCTGTACACTTAACATATAAGCTGCTGGCCTTCTACCAAGAGATGGAAAGTCACCAAAAATGATTTATGAAAGAAGGAATCAAATTAAAATATTATAGCATGAACATGTGTGATTAAGTGTTGACCTGAATCGAATTAATAAAATATAAGTTAATTTTGACCATAAATTAATATGAATGGCCCCATTTTACATAGAAAAGTTCATGAATTAATAAAACTGAAACATTTTCCTAAAGCTATCTATACCTGGAAAATGTCGTTTTAGACATAATATATGTCACAGATATAAGAATTCATTGCTGTTGACTGTAACAAATCTGAAGTAAGCATGCCTGGGGAACTGGAGAGGACTCTTCAGAAGTCTGTCTTACTTTGGACCTAAAAATATCATATGGCGTACACTCATAAGAGAAGCTTGGTCTCATGTTAAAATAATCATTTTCTAAAGGGAAAGGGAATTTCAAATAGAGGGTAGGAACTTTCACTGAGATTCAGCTCCTGGTCCATTTCCTCACTGATGTCTCTGTAAGGAGCAAAAAAAAAAAAAAANCTGTAAGGAAAAAAAAAAAAAAAAAAAAATCAGAATAACTATTAAACTGTGTAAGGCAGCACAACGAAAACATAAGAAATAAGGAAAAGGGGAGAGGGTCTTTTCCCCACTTCTGCTGAAAGTCAGCTGGCCTCCACATAGGGCCAGCTCCTGCGAATGCGGTGCGTGGGTGGCGTCAGTGTCTCGTAGGCTGGACACCTCCCATGAGACCATCAGTGTCAGCCACTCCCCGTGGGCATAGATAACTGAGCGAAGAATCAGGAGCCCAGGTGAGGAACACATCCAGCCACTGCTGAACCCACATTTGGTGAGAGACTTTGCTCATAAATTGCTTTGAGGTGTTATACTCAGAAATAACTCACAGGAGCCTATCAGTGATATATCATGTGTCACGCATGGTAGTGGTTGATGTCTGGTCACTAAGTCATGTCTGACTTTTTTGTGACTCCATGGACTGTGGCCCTCTAGGAGCCTCTGTCCATTGGATTTCCCCAACAAGAATACTGGAGCCAGGCATGGTACAGTGTTTAAAATAATGGTCATTAAATATAACGGCACAGTGGGGTGAATATTTTTTAAACATATCAGTTCTGTTTAGTCACTCAGTAGTGTCCGACTCTTTGTGATCCCATGGACTGTAGCCTGCCAGATGTCTCTGTCCATGGAATTCTCCAGACAGGAATACTGGAGTGGGTTTCCATCCCCTTCTCAATATCAGGCAAAAAATCACCATCATTAAATCAGTAAATATGTAACCCTGACTGGATGGCCTGGTACACTATACTTTTTCTTCACGTGATAAGATGACCTTCACTCTTCACATTAGGTCAAATCCTTTTGTTTTAGAATTCTCTGGTACCTGGATTTCCTTTGTCTTTAATACAGCAATACCTATGTCATATTATTCATCAAATACGGGCTAATTGTGTATTACTCTATATCCTCAACCCAAGTAGAGTGACAAGCATTCAGAAATACTTCATGTGAACTATGTTCTCCGAAATCAAAAGTTTCTCTCAGATGGATATATCTAACAATGACTTATATATTAGCCTAGTGTATTATTGGGCCACCTTTCCAATCATATTTACATTGTGGATATCTTGCTTATATAAAAACACTTATACATCAACAATTAAAAATTTTCCATCCTACAAAGCAGATAGGAAATATTTGAGGATCCAAGAGAGATTGCCATCGCCTCCTGAGTCAGACCACGTGAAGGGTCGCATACTCTGCGTAGAGCATATTTACATCTCATAGCATAGTTTTATTCTTAATATTTTAATTTCATTGCTTTAACTTTTTATTTTACATTGAAGTATAATTGCTTAACAATGTTGTGATAGTTTCAGATATACAGCAGAGTGATTCAGCTATGCACATACATGTATTTATTCTTTTCAAATTCTTTCCCTATTTAGAGTGTTTTATAATGTTGAGCAGAGTTCTCTGTGCTGTACAGTAGGTCCTTATTGGTTATTCATTTTAAATATAGCAGTGTGTACATGTCAGTCCCATAGCATAGTTATAATATGAATTTTTTAAAGCCTTTTGCATTTTCCAGTTTAGCTTTATTCTATTGAGTAACAAAATGATAAAAGAAAAAAA
>SJYQ01000603.1:393918-415533 GCA_006410935.1 Redunca redunca | reverse complement strand
AACCCTACATATTAATTTGATTCCTCTCCCCAAAATAACCATTTTCCTTGCAGAATATTCTCAATTTATATTTATATACTCTTACAGATTCTATTTTTCTACTTCTAACATATCAAATAACCAAGCTATTTAAATTTTTTTCTGAGGTAAAATTAAATGAGTAAAGTAATGACCTGAACCAAATGCTTGTGCTTCATCGTGTGGATTTGGTGACATTTATTGGCTTCTTAGACATATTTACCTGTTTATATGTGCCTTTCTTCATTCTTAATGGTTGTAGTTGCCAAATTAGTAACCTCTCAGTAAATATTGTATTCTCATAGCTTTATTTTAGTGTTGCTTCATTTATTTCTTCCCATATGAAACTGAGTTTTTGCCATTGTTAGTAGCATTAGATATATTTATGATTCAAATCAGTTGACCCACAGACATAGTTATGATGGATTTATGTCATCAAAGCTACTTTCAATTTGCTTTCTTGATCACTCACTATCAGTATATAATAACATTCAGTTATCCTTATTCTGCACATACCTGTTAGCTCACTCAAATTACTAGTCCAGATGGTGAAATCATCCAGTATAAGTGTTTACTAAAAGTAAAACCAAACTCCTCAACACAATTTTTCTGCTAGACCAATCTATGGATTGTGTTGAATTGATATATTTGAATAGCAAAATCTACTTATGATTAATAACTAATTACTACATAAGTAAATTAGTTTTTTAATCAAGTTTTATTTTGAGATAGTTATAGTCTTACCCAGGCTTCCCTGGTGGTTCAGATGGTAAAGAATTCATCTGCAATGCAGGAGACCCAGGTTCAATCACTAGGTCAGGAGGAGCCCCTGAAGAAGGGAATGGCTATCCACTCTGGTGTTCTTGGGACTCCATTGGTGGCTCAGACAGTAAAGAATTTGCCTGCAGTGCAGGTGATCTGGGTTCATTCCCTTGGTCAGAAAAATCCCCTGTAGAAGGGAATGGCTACCCACTCCAGTATTCTTGCCTGGAGAATCTCATGGACAGATGAACCTAGTGGGCTACAGTCCATGGGGTCTCAAAGGGTTGGACACAACTGAGCAACTAACACTTTCACTTCTTCACATAGGTTAACACAAAGTTGTAAGAAATAATAGAGTTCCTCTACACCCTTTACCCAATTTCATCTTGTAAAATTTGTAACATCTTGTAAAACTCTCACAGTATCACAACCAGGATATCCACAGTGAACATTTCCATCACTATATAGACCCTTTCTATTCCCTTTCAGAGTAACATCCACTTTTCTTCCAACCCCACCACTTCCTCAGACCTTGGCTACCACTGATCTGTTCTCCATTTCTGTAATTTTGTCATTTCAAGGATGTTTTTATACATGGAATCATACAGTTTGTAACTTTCTAGAACTGGCTTTTTTCATCCACTCTAATTTTCTGATGATTCATCCAAGTAGTTGAGCATGTGTGTAAGTAATTTGGTTTTTATATTGCTGAAAAGTATTCCATGACATGGATGCATCGGTTTGTTGACTCACCCACTGAAGGACATGTGTCAATTGCAGCTTGGGGCTATTATAAATAAAGCTGTCATGAGCACTTATGTATGTAGATGAGAGAGAATGAGAGAGGACTATGACTGAAAAAGAAAGCAATTTATAAAAAGGGTGGCCTGAGAAACAAGAGGAAAATCAAGAGAGTATGATGTTGTAGAAGCCCAGGGAAGGAGATGACTTCAAGGGGACAAATGAGGCTAGAGTGTTAAGTGAGCTGAAGACTGAGGCATGTCCATTGATTTCAGCAGCAAGGAGGATATGGATGAGCTTGACAGCATGAAAAATCAATGCAGTGAATCCGTGGAAGCATGAATCTGCATTGGGGTGAGTTGAGGAGAAAGTGAGAAGTAATGGAGTGGCAGTAGTACCAGTGAACAATTCTTTCCAGGGTTTTGGAAAAGAAGAAGGAAGATAAGGACTTCCTGAAAGGGAACCAGGAGAATTTTTCTTTTTAAAATTTTAATATTAGATAAACATTAACATATTTTAGGAGGAATCTAATAACTGGGGAGAAATTGAAAGTGTTTAAAATATAATTTTCAAAAAGGTAAAATATCTTAACATAACAAATGGCAATATAAAGTCAAAGATTTTATGTAACATTAATTAATGAAGGAAGCATTGTGATACTCTGACCTGTTCCTACAGCAGCTGAAAAGCTGAGATTGTTATAGGCAATCTAACAAAGATATGCTACAATAAGATTACTGGATTAGATATAAAACATGTTCATGTCCAACAAGCCATAAGTCACTGAAGTTATCAGCTGTACCAGTCAGAAATTATTTGCATCTCTATTGGACAAAAATTTGCACATTAAAATGAGTCTTCTCTAAGTCTCCAATTCTGACTTCTAATCAGTAGTAAAGATATGATGTAAATTAAGTACATTCCCCAAGACAATCTTTATGCACTTAGCTCCAATGTGATATTGAAATGTACCATCACTTTTTTGGCCTTTTTTCAAATTTTAGGTAATTTTTCTGACATGGTACGTTAGAGACACTGGATAACTGTTGAGTAAGATCTCAAAGATGATAAGAAAGTGTTCTCATCCTGGCTGATCACTGGAATCTCCTGCAAAATATATTAAAAAGTACTTAAGTCCTAGCTCTAGTCAGAGAGAATCTAATTTAATTAAAGCAGAGTGGGGCCCCAACAGCATCCAGAGATGAGAACTGTAGCAGAACATATAATAATATGGGCACAAGTGAGAGAATTAACCCTAGAAAAGGGAGGATACCACTTGCTCTATAGAAAAGAAGCAAGGGTGAACTGGAGATGCAAAATCGTAAATTTAGAGGAAAAAGTTATGCCTGTTTCATTTACCTGGTTCTGACAATTTAGTGAGAAAGTAGATACAATTTCTTTGAAATGGAATAATATTTTAATCGGGCTGAATATATTCATTACTCTTTGTAGTTTCCTTGTTTACATCGACAGAAACAATATTTAAAGTAAAATTAATGGTCTCTATGGAATTTTAGTTGTTAAATTTACTGTCTTTAATTTAACTTAGGTGTTCTCCATAATAGGAATGACACATTCTCCTTAACAAACTCCTCATTTTCTACTGCTCTGGTTGGACTTGTACCCCTTTTTTAATAAAGATAATGCTTTGATATGCAGAACAAGAATAAAATACTGTAGGGATCACCAGGAACAGGACGAAGAAGCAGTATGTGTAATTCACTTGCAAAGTTCAGCACTTGGATAGCATCTCAGGACTCACTACCTCTGAGCACCATTGCACCAGCCTATAGTTACTTCTGCCAGACTGGGAGCTCTTAAAGACAGGCTCTTGACTGTCTTTTTAAAATTTCAGTCTTTGATAACATTTTTGGCATTTGATAGGTGCTTAATAATATTTGCTGAATGAATAAATAGATTTTACTTATGATGCCCACAATTGTTCCAAAGACTACAGAAATAATTATAATTCAAACCACACAGTTTCTGAGTTAAGATTGAAAATTTCTTAATATGGCACATGCTAAAGTTCAGCAGTTTATTTATAGGACAATTTTGTTTCTGCTTCTCTCCTTCATTGCTGCAAATGTTAAACATCAGTCTGTCACGCATGCAAAGTGCTCATCTAATTGGCCTATAAGAGCTCTCTCTTCCCTTTCAGCATCGTAAAAATGTTATATGGATAATCCACTTAAAGCCTCCCCTTCTGTGCTACTATTTTTAAAATAGTTGTGTTGTTCATGGGGATTTATAAAATGAGTTTCTAAGAGATAAGAAATCTTAGAGTGCTTGTACACTTTCTACTTTTCCCTACGTCTTTGAAAGGATTTATCTCAGTCAGAGTGGGACTGATTTCCCTTAACACTTTTTTGACCATCTGTAGTCCAGAAATGCAGAAACAAGAACTCTCCCAGGAAAAGCCTTAGAAAAGATGAATTCCTTTCTGCACTTCTTCAGCACCACTTCATGAACTTCTTCTCTCTGGGGCCGTATCTGGCTTCCTAGAGCTCCACAGTATTATTTCTAGCAGAGAACACAGTCTCCAAGGAGGCGCAGACTTTTTCTTTGCCATCTGTTCCTCCATGGTGTTGAGTGTTTTATTCCCTAAGAACTGCACATAATGGTGTCAGGGTGTGTTATACCTTCACAAGACAGTGTTTCTACCTTTTGCTTCTGAACAATTCGAACTTTGAGAGTATGCTTCCTCCGAAGCATTTAAAGTATTTTGGAAGCATTATTTTCACTACTTATTCTAATCATCACTACAGCAAGTCTGAGCTGTCATTGCCTTCCATTTATGGTAAAGTAAGAGTTATAGGTAGTTTATGATACATCAAGTTCCCATACCTCATAAGGGATGAAAAAAGATAAAAGCTCATCTCTTCTGATAATTAGAAGATTCTTTCATAAAACATGGATAGTCAGAAGATTCACAAGAGCATGTATCTCAGGCTGTCTTCTTAACAAACTTTCAATGGGACATAATTAGCTCATGGATATAAATATTTATACCTTATGAGGACCATATATTTTTCTGAATATTCAGTTTAGTGTCTAGAAGAAAATTTGCAGCCAGAAATCAAATACACTCCCCAAGAAATCTCTGAAGTATTTCTTTGACTTTGAAAACTCGGTTTACTTAGCATTTCATTGATGACTGTTAAAACTGCGTGTTGAAATACCTATGGAGTAGCTATCAGGTGCTGAATGCCTGCTCTATCCAATGCCGTATTTCATATTCACCACAAAATGAGCAATAGTATCATAATTTTACAGAGGAAGAAATGGAAGCTCATGGAGGTGAAATAATTTTCTCAAGTTCACTAAGCCAGAAAGTAATGAAGTTGAAATTTAAACCCAGGTATGACTAGCTTTGGGCCATTTTCCACCTTGTCACCCCAACTCAACACAATCATGTGAATTGTTGTAGCTATCAAGAACTTTGTACTCCTTGGGAAACATACATGATTCACTCAGAGCATTGTTAGGTCATCATCCACACAATTACACATTTCTTCAGTTTATTCTTATGCATTTTTTAGAATGATAGTTTGAGTACAGAAATTTGCTCTTAACTCATTCGTGCAGCTCTAGGGAATAGCATTAGGTTATCTCATTTTCAAAAAGTTAAGGGAACATGAAATAATGAGTGAATATAAGACTAGGAAAAGAAAACACTTTGCATGCTAACACCTAAATCTCAAAAGGCACATCAGTTTTAAAATGTGTTAAAGCAGATTAGCTTTAAAGGGTTTGGCCATTAGGGAATTTTCCATTGCAGTAATATGGTCAATTGAAACTAGTTAGAATATTTTAATAGAAGTTTTCTTTTCATTAGAATTATTTCAAGCCTGGATATAGTCTCCAACTAATAAAGATAATCATAAAATACTTCAGGGGTCCATTTAAGCAAAATGAGAGCAACTGGGGGCAAGCTGCAGGCTGTTATTCTTGACTGAGAAGAGAAAGAAGGCGCTATTTCTGCTTTTTATGGAAAATTAACTGCCTAAATGAAATACCAGCATGAAAATAAGGGTACATAGCACTAAAATTCTGCGTCTTAGGGAATTTGTGTTCAGTTCTCCAGGAGCGTAAATTGCCATGGGCTCTCTTAGGCACACAGCAAGTTAGATGAGCATGGTCTCAAAGGAGGTGAGAAACAAAGGGACATAATGATATGTGCTGCCACTCAAAGCTCAGATAACAACATGGTTTATTTTTGCACATGGGGAACTTCAGTGGACTTTGAAACATACTTCTTTCAATTTCACCGCATTCTTTCTGTTAAGTCAGTAGCAAATAGCAAAATAATCATGTACATGCCCAGCTTCTAAATGAGATATGTTAAACTAAAGAAATGAGGAAATGTGCATTCAAGACCTGAATCAGCTTTTCCCCTCCCTGAAGAATATTTCTTCTAAGAATATTAAGTAATGGCACACTGAATATTTTCTTTAAAAAGTTGGGGCAAAAAACAAAGTAAAAAGTTGGGGCATAGGAGTATTCATTTTGGACCCAACCAAAAATGGCATTATGAACCAGGATTATAATTGTACTTAATTTCTCCCACTTAGAAAACAGGGATGACAAGATCTAACTCTCTGTATGGGGCACAATACAAGATTCCACACCAAGAAGATGAATATATGCTGAGTTGTTTCATACCCATTTGTGTGTTCTAGGAGAGGCGAGGGGGAGCATACTCATTCTGCAGAGAAATGACATAACGTGTTGGTCTGGGTTTCCCTGGTGACTCAAATGGAAAAGAATCTGCCTGCAATCCAGGAGACCTGGGTTCAATTTCTGGATTGGGAAGATCCCCTGGATGAAGGAAATTTGTTTGTTCTAGTAGAGGCAACAGAGAAGGCGATGGCACCCTACTCCAGTACTCTTGCCTGGAAAATCCCATGGACGGAGGAGCCTGGTGGGCTGCAGTCCATGGGGGTGCGAAGAGTCGGACACGACTGAGCGGCTTCCCTTTCACTTTTCACTTTCATGCATTGGAGAAGGAAATGGCAACCCACTCAGGTGTTCTTGCCTGGAGATTCCCAGGAACGGGGGAGCCTGGTGGGCTGCCGTCTATGAGGTCAGAGTCAGAGTCAGACACGACTGAAGCGGCAGCAGCAGCAGCAGCAGAGACGAGGAGGAGCAGACTCACTCTGCAGAGAAATAACCTAAAAGACATGAGAAAGGGTGGAGGTCTACCCATAGTTACTAGTGACATTGTTTCCAGCCCCAGAAATTTGTTGTTCAGTCACCCAGATGTGTTCAACTCTCTGCGGCCCCATGGACTGCAGCATACCAGGCTGCAGAAGTACAGGTGACAGTATTGACCAGACTGTGATAGTGTTGAATTAGCCGTCCAGGCTCACCAGCCTCTCTGGCCAAACACAGGCACCAGAGAGTACCATCTGAAAAGTACCTGATTGTGACTGCATGGAGACCCAAGGTCCCAGTGGCTGAGCTCTCCTGAATCCTGCAGCTATGTGACTGCCCACTAGTTGCATTTGTGGGCAAAAAGCCTCTTTTTGAATTAACACATTAATTGTTTTGATAATGTAGTGAAGATTGGTAGGTGCATTACATTAGGCAATCTACAGAAATCCTAGAGACTGTCATTTATTTTGAGAACATTTCTTACTGAATGCCTTCTCCAACCCTAACCTGTAGAAAACACGAAAAGGAAAACATGAAAGATAGAAGAAACAGACCCTTATTCCTGAGGGCCATGGCATCTATTTCAGGAATCCTGAAGAAGAAAATTTGGGGAGAATTTTAGTATACATCACAGGCTTAGAGATAAAATTCAAGATGTCTTCATATCGTTCTAGAACTAAAATCAAAGTGAAGAATGGCCTTCAGTGGTAAACCTAGAATTAAAGAAAATAAATTAAACACAATGTAAAATAAAACACAGAGAGAATGATCTTGAGGGTCAATGCTATTTATGCAATTATAGTTTTTTTGCTTTAGATCTTTCTGCCAGAGAATTCTATGGGACTTTGTGCCTTCAGTTCTGCTGGCTTGTCAAGAACTGGGTAACAGTTTACGTTCATTTCACCTGAGGACCTAAAAATCTGCCAGAATTTAATGACATTGACTAGAATGCAGGCAGAGTCACAGAGGAAACATATTTGCAAAAGTCAGAATTTCAAGAATGAATCTCAGTTTGGTCAGGAGGTTATAAAATAGCTAGGAAAACTTTTGCATGTGGCTTTGTCTCAGAAGAGAGGATCTGCATACATTATATCACATGTGAGCCTTACAACTACTTTGATAGTTATCCTGTTAAATGCATCCAGTAAGTGTGACCGAGACCACATTAGTGGTAGTAAGGACTTTTCTGTCCAGCTATAGAGACATGGAGCTTCCCAGGTGGTGCTAGTTGTAAAGAACCCACCTGCCAGTGCAGGAGACGCAAGAGACGTGGGTTTGATCCCTGGGTCAGGAAGATCCCCTGGAGGAGGGCATGACAACCCACTCCAGTATTCTTGCCTGCAGAATCCCGTGGACAGAGGAGGCTGGTGAGCCACAGTTCTAGGGTCGAAAGAATTGGACATGACTGAAGTGACTTAGCATGCAGTAATCAATCATATCCTTATTACTCTAAGTATACTATATTAGTTTGCTAGTACTACACAGACTGGGTGGCTTAAACCAGCAGTCCCCAACCGTTTTTGGCACCAGGGACCAGATTCATGAAAGACAATTTTTCTACAAATTGAGTGAGGAGGGGATGGTTTGGGGATGATTCAAGCACATTATATCTATTGTGCACCTTATTTATATTAGTATTACATCAGGTCTACCTCCAATCATCAGGCAATAGATCCCAGAGGTTGAGGATCCCTAGCTTAAACAACAGAAATTCTCACAATTCTGGAGGCTGAATTCCAAGCTCCACTCACTGGCAGGATTGGTTATCTCCAAGGCCTCTCTCTCTCCTTGGCTTGCAGATGGCCACCCTCTTGCTGCCTCTGCACACAATCATTCCTCTGCGTGTGCACGCCTGGTGTCTATTAGTGAGCCCAGATTTCTTCTTCTTATAAGGATGCCAGTCCAACTGGATAAGACCTACCCTAAAGACCTCATTTTAACTTAATCACTTCTTTGAAGACCTTATCTCCAAATACAGTCACATTCTGAGCTACAGGGCATTAAGGCTTCAGTGTATGTATCAGGAAGCGGGGAGAGTCACACAGTTTAGCCCAGTTCAGTAGTAAGTGAAATGAATTAATGAACATGGATGGGTGTGGTATCTGTATGCAGTGTACTGGAACAGGGGACTATAGGGACTACTCAGGATAAAAGTACCTATAGGAGTGACTAGGATGATCTTGATTTTATGGCCATACAGTCAATAAGGATTTATAACAGCAACTTGAAAATTATAAAAATTATTGATGCATTTTTTTTCCCTGGGAAGTGGTAGCTTCTATTTTGTTATTTAATATTTAAACTCATTCTGGAAAGATGAATAAAAATACCATGATAACTTATGATCCATTTTTTAACAGGAAATTGTTTTATAGCACTTTAGCAAAAATGCATATATTCTTATTTATAAACAATAATTTTAGTACCCCAATTGTTTCTCTCATATGTCATGGATTTTTTTTAAGTTTAGAATTGTTTTAAATTGTAAAAAAAACTGTTTTGCATTAGACCGCTGAGTTGTATCTAAAGGAGTAATTTTAAAGTGTTGGCAGTAAAGTTTTGGGTTGTCATGTGTAGGGTATAGATTTGTTTTTTCTTCTCTTCCCAAAGGAGTTAGCCTGTTTTTTTTTTTTTTAACATCTGCTCCTTTCACCCTCTCTCACATCTTTACCTTCTTTGGACATTTCTAGATTGTATTTAGTTCTGAATTTTTATTTGAATATAAAATTCAAAAATTTTTTGAATCCATTCAACGAACATTTAGTAAGCATCTGCAGTGTTCAAGGAAAGCGGTGTGTTAGACGCTATGTGGGCTCTAAAGGTGAAAAAAGCATATCCTTAATGAGCTGACGGTGCAATGGGGAAAATAAAATGAGTCAAAAATGAATAGGGTGCAAAGCAGAATGAAAGGCATCAAGGAGAATGCAAATACTGGAGTTCTGATGTGAGAGGGATTGCTTCTCTCTATGGTCTTAGGGGAAAGCTTCCTGAAGCAAGAGCCATTTAACCTTCATGTGAAAAGACGGTTGAAATTGCTATAGTAAATATGGCAAGTAGGGACATGGGGGAGAGTGCTCTTTAGAGAAACATGTATGAACACAGGTGAAGAAGCAGAAAGTACAGAGATGATTTAGGAAATACCTTTGAGAACAGCCAGAGACATGGCCAAGCATAGGCAGATGGAACGTGGTGGAGCCATATTGAAAGATTCTAGATGCAGAGTTACTGATACTGGGAAATCATGCAGCTCAGTTAACTCATCTGATAAACCCAACATTGAAATTATCTATCAAGCGTGGTTAAATGAGGGAGCTAGCCATGGTTTCTTTTGATCCTTCTTGAGTGATGGCATGCAATAGAGTGTATAAATTATGTTGTAGTGTCCATCAGGCTTTCCCCATCTAATTATTGAATTTGCTTATTTTCTTTATGTCTGTTTCTGGATGCCGTGTAAATATAAAACATCATGAGATTTTAGAAATTCACCTCAGCATTTGTTAAATGCCTACAGTGTATAAGGCATAATGCTACCAAAGGTGTTTAAGGAGGAATGAGACCATTTATAGCTGTAAAGGACTTGATATTTTGCCTGTCATTCCATTCTAATCCATATTATTTCAGTTTGGGGAACTGATTAATAAGTTACACTAGGAAGGCAGGTTTATGTAGCAGTTAAAAATATCAGCTAAGAATCAAAGACTCCAGCATTTGAGATGAAAATCTAGCACTTTCTACTGTGTGGATGGGGGCAACTCTCTTAAGTTACTTAAGTTCTCTAACTTTATTTTCTTTACTATAAAATAAAAGTTACTGCTGGAAATTCCCTGGTGATCCAGTGATTAAGACTTCATACCTCTACTGTAGGGGACACAGTTTCCATTTTTGGTCCAATTGGAACTAAGTTCCTGCATGCCAATGGCATGACCAAAAAACAAATAAACAACAGCAACAATGAAAAAGGTATTATTTTAAGTATTAAAAAAATAAAAGTAGCTACCTCAGAGTATTAAAGTATTAAATAAAAATAGGCATATAGGGCCAAACATATGGCATAACATAATATTCAGGAAATGCTGGCCCTTAAGATTTCTTCAAAGGGTGTTTATTGTTGAGTAGAAAAATGAGGGCCACAGAAGCTGAACAATAGGAGATACAGTAGGTAAAGATACATTTTCTGGTTATTTATCACGGCATAACAAGCCAGTCCCCAAATCTGGTTGCTTCACATGATTTACTTTTATCTGTCATGGTTCTATGGGTTGGCTTGATTCAACTGAGCAGATCTTACTCAGACTCTTTCATGAATTTTGCATGTCATGTGGTCTGAGGCTATAGGTGTCTGAAGATTCCACAGCACTCAACAGCCAAGATGGCTCATACACACTGCAAGCTGCTGATTCTCCTGTGGCCTGGGAAATCCAGCCTGGCTGTAGAATGGAGCATGTACAAATGATCTGTCCAAATGGCTTGGATACCTCAGAGCATAGGGATGCTTTCTGAAAGAAACCTTTCGGGGAGACTTGGCCGGAAACTGTATATACTCTTCAGTTGCATTTCTGAGCACGCATGCTGCTTGCAATTTCCTTCTCTCCTCCTTTCCCCTTCTCTCCCCCATCTCATTCACAAGGGCCTTTTGCTCCATGGTGTTCTCTGTTGTAAGCACACCTGCCATATCCACTAGATATGCCCTGACTCAAAGAAGCAGAGACATAGACCTTACTTGTCTTGGCAAAACTGACAAGGGAGGGCAAGATAACATGTGCAGAGGAGGGAATCTTGCTGTTTTGTGGCAGTTGTTTAAAAAGTACCCTGAAAATAGGGTAGACAGCAAGGTGTCTCCATTTCTCCGACGAGGAAGCCGAGGCTAAGGGATATTAAGAGTTAGCAGGGAGAATATTATTCTTAATGAAAGAACTGGACAGTAGATTTGGCCTTCTGAATCCAAATTGCATCTTCTGGGAAAACAACCATCTGCCTCTCCTCACACATCCCATCGTGAATTCTCTGCAGAGATGGGAAAGATCGTGAGGGCTCAAAGCTATTATCTCTTTGCCACACAACTCGCCACACATCTACATATCACCCTCACCTTCTTTATCTGTTCCCTGTCCTCCTTCCTATAAACCACAGTTTCATAATCTCTAAAATGGGAGTAAATTTACCTTCTCATAAATTGAGATTAGGCTTGCAAGAGTAATACACATGACATGCTTAAAATGTAATGTGTTCAAGGCTTTCTAGCTATTCTTTTCATTGCTATTATTTTTATTATTACTCAAATCCTTAAGAATTAGGATGCTTATATCATTTTTTCCCCTCATTATCAATTCTTCACAAACCAACTCTCTTCTACCAGAATGGGTTTTACCTAGTTCAGCTCCTCATTGCCTAAACCAGGAAAATTTTTTATTGCTTATTTTCTCTAAACTCTCTGCTGCATTGAAAATGCCCACATCCTGGGCAATTATGGCTTTCAATCATCACTAGGTGTCTCTGGCAGCCACATGGAGTTGTGCAGGTTATAATCTGCCCAAGTCACACATCTAGGGAAAGAGGTACCCAAAACAAGAGTTCAGTTCAGTTCAGTCACTCAGTTGTGTCCAACTCTTTGCGACCCCATGAATCGCAGCAAGCCAGGCCTCCCTGTCCATCACCAACTCCCGGAGTTCACTCAGACTCGCGTCCATCGAGTCAGTGATGCCATCCAGCCATCTCATCCTCAGTCATCCCCTTCTCCTGCCCCCAATCCCTCCCGGCATCAGAGTCTTTTCCAATGAGTCAACTCTTCACATGAGGTGGCCAAAGTACTGGAGGTTCAGCTTTAGCATCTTTCCTTCCAAAGAAATCCCAGGGCTGATCTCCTTCAGAATGGACTGGTTGGATCTCCTTGCAGTCCAAGGGACTCTCAAGAGTCTTCTCCAACACCACAGTTCAAACGCATCAATTCTTCGGCGCTCAGCCTTCTTCACAGTCCAACTCTCACAGCCACACATGACCACAGGAAAAACCATAGCCTTGACTAGACGGACCTTAGTTGGCAAAGTAATGTCTCTGCTTTTGAATATGCTATCTAGGTTGGTCATAACTTTCCTTCCAAGGAGTAAGCGTCTTTTAATTTCACGGCTGCAATCGTGGTGTCATCTATTACGATATTTCCAGCAGGTGGCAGTAACATGTTCTGATCTAACAAAATCCATATAGTTTCTGACAGATGGAATAGTGTCTTGAAGAGGAGGCTTTTTATTATTATTATTATTATTATTATTCACACAAGGTACCATGTAGACCAGAGTAGCCCTGCTTCTGACTTTCTCCTCTCCTGCCTTCCCTAGATAAGCTTCCTTTGCCTGTCTCCTAAATGTCAGTGACGTTCTTTCTCAGCTGTCTGGACTTAGTCAACATACTCTGATTGGGAAATTTAATATACTTTTTACTGTAATAGCTATCACCTTATTGCTCGTGAGTCCTAAATCTTTCACTCTAGCACAGACTTCTCTTCTGAGAAATCTGGCTGTCCCCTGGATGTCTTCATCTGGATGTCTCATGTAGAAGTAATATTCAGCATGTCAAAAACATAATTCACAGAGGAGGCTGCACCTACCAACCCAGACTTCATTTTTAAAGCAAAATAACTGTTTTATTACCCCTATTTTAATGAAAAGGTTCAATTTCACTTTCATGTGTGAAATATGTATTGGGAGAAAGAGAAGAGCGTGTTTGTGGGATTGCCCCTGTAACTTGTATCTGGAGTAATATTGTTTCCAAACTGTGAAGGTGTGGTATGTTTCATCTTCCAGGATTCCTCCCAGGATACCTCACTGTAGTGCGTCCAGAAGGAAACCTGAAATTGGCCTCAGCTCTCTGGGGCACTGGTTGATTTAAAGAAGAGATTCATCCTGTTGTATTAGTTTCAGAGAACAATCCATATTAGAGTATCTGTGAGTTATGCTAGACTTTGTTTACTCATCTACCTCCTTTAGGCTACCAGTTATTAATTTTACTCATAAATATGGTTTAGTATGCTCTCTTTCTACTTTCCTTTTCACTATGCTATTGTAGGTTTGTCCTGTCCCCCAAACAGAAAGTTTAATGATTTCCTTACAAACTCACTGTATAAGATACTATCATCTTATTCCATTGTATATTTCTCATAGAACTGACAGATACGTTTATCTAAAGTATGAATCTAATCTTGTCATCCCTATTTCATTCACTTTCAAGGATTCCTGTTACCTACAGGATGGAGCTCAACTCCAGCCCATGAATCAGCTCTGACATAACCTTTTTGAGGAAGCTCTCTCTCACCACATCTTAAAGGAATCCTCCCTCTGTGTGTCCAGGATACCTTAATATTTCATTATTATTACACACTCCTGTTTGTGTTAGAAGGGCCAACTAATATATTTCATCTGTCACTAGACTGTAAGCATCTTGAGGACCCAAGCTGCATCTTAATCATCTTTGCATTCACAGTGCCTAGAACAATGCTTGAGACATATTAAATGTTCAAATATATTTTGAATGAACGAAAGATGCTTGTGGAATGGGATGATTGGAGGAACTTCATAGAGAAGGCTGCACTGAGTTAGGAGGGAAATTATATTTTTAACGCACAGAGGGAGAAGGTAAAAACTTCCAGAAAAATGGGCCAGGAAAAGGGGATTATAAACTTTCAAGAGGATTGTTCACTCATGAAGTCTTCAAGCCATGATTAGGGTCCCCTTTTTCTCTCACATTAGCAAAATTCATCGTGAGGAGGTTTCTTCTCCTCTCTCTCACATTTTGATGATTTCCATTTCTTTCTGAGCTTTTCTTTATGAAGGCATAAAACTTCCCTTGTTTAAAATTTCTCTAAAGGCAAGAACCCATTGAGTCTAGGAATGTACGTAAGCAAGCTCAGCACTTTAAATATAGGCAAGTCTAAACATTCTCATTAATCCATGCTCATCTTCCACCCCCTCCCACCTCTGCAACCTTTCACTCCTGTATCCATACTGAGAGGAAAAACTAATAACATCATAAGGCAGACCACTTTCCTTTGAAATGTCTGAGATGTTCTGACTGTTTTAGGTGATCTTATATAGCTCCATGGTCTCTTGGGAACTAGATGGCTAGATTGTGATTAAAAGTTGGCATTTTCCATTCTCATTTAAAACACATATATTTTATCTTCCAAGAAAAATTATTCAGTATGTTAAATACATAAATGTATATAAATAACAAAAAAAATTTCATTCTCTTTTAAGCTTAAATTTCTCCTACTTCCCATGGCTTTCCTGGTTTCAAGGTGTTTTAAAGCTAGAAAAGGTTGTAAACATTGAGAGATTTGGCTTATTTAGGTATTATTTAAACCAGAGCTTTCACCAGTACTTCTGGAGCTACCTCTCCATCATTGGCAACCTCCTCTGTACCCTCAGCTTCACCCACAGGTGCTTTCTCTACTTTCTTGCCTTGACACAAGTGTGACTCTCCCCTGAAAAACTGCCATCTCTGAATCTTCCTCCTTGTGTACTTGGAGGCATTGCTCTTTCTGGCCACTCCTTTCCCACTCTCTTGTTAAAATTCTGATCATCTGAGGTCCATAATGTACCCTCTTGTCCCCTTTCATTACTGTTTTAATTAATTTCAGTTAAGTTTCCCTTGTTTACCAGGGGTGTTGAAACAACTTACAGTTATTCTCAAGCTTCCAAGCCCTCTCATTAACCTGAGAAAGCATACCCTCTGAGTTCCTTTTCCTCCTTTTTAACAATATTCTCCTCTACTCTACTTTAGCTTCCGTATTCATGGTCACAACTAGATTCTAGAAACTGTATCTATTTTACTTCCTAAATCACTGAAGCAAATACATCATTCACCTTTTCCAATTTGCTTCACCAAATATTCACAGTACAAGTGTTCTTTAAATTCACCAGGATTCTAGTCTGTTGATCTTTTTTTTGTCTTCCAATCCACCCTTCCTATACTTTCTTCCCTTTCAATTCATCTTACCTCCCATGGTTTCATTTCAATCACTTTCTTATTTCCCTTGATGGGAACCTACATACCCTTAAACCTCTCCCTTCCCACATCTTAGCCTACCCTACAATACACATTTTATTTTGATTTTTTCCTCACATAATCTCTACCAGGTTGAAGTCAGCAACTATCCACTTTCTCGTTGCCTAAAGTTCTAACATATTGTTACAACTTGATATTATCAACCTCAAATGGGCACCCAGGGCTGCATTAGGCCTGGCCATTTGTCTGCTCATCTCACTTCTCTGTATCCCACAGCAATGAAATTAAACTTCTTTCATTGTCTTCTCAATGCTCTTCCCGCTTGCATCAGACCTCATGTTCTAACAGTGAAAACAGATGATCTCAGATTGGGATGTTCTTATCTTCAAGCTACGAAGCCTACAAATTATCTATATCTGTATTTATTTCACCTTCCTTCCCCTCAGTGAGAACCAGAATGCTTATGTTCTCTTATCTTTGGGTTATATTTGATCCCATGTTTTGGGTCCCATTCTCTTTCCCCTCTCAGAAATTTTACATCAGTGATTTTCCTTGTCTCTGCAGCATAGCCAACCAGCTTCTCCATCTCACTTAATCCATTCAACTGACTTTTCAACACATGCATGTCTCTCTCTTTACCTCAGAAATAAACAAAACACGCCTCTCAAGTTACTGCTCTATTTCTTCCTTTCACTTTAGCACTAGACTATACAAGAAATTATCTTCACCCACTCTCTCTCAGTCAGTTCTTCACCCTTTTCAATCTGCCTCCTAGCTTTTTACTTTCACCAAAACAATTTTGCTCAACAGTTTACATCCATGTTGCTACACTCAAAGTATGTATTTAAGTTTCTATCTAATTTTACTCCCAATAAGAATGTAATATTGTTAAAGATATTCTTCCCTTCTAATTTTCTTCTAACATTTTTCTTGCCTGCTATTACTTCTCTCCCCTAATATTAAATGTCAACATTTTTCAAGGCTCAATTCTGGATGTTTTCTTCATCACACTTGAAGAGAGTTCATGCACAACCGCTGTTTCAATTACTACCATAAGACAGATGACTCACAGATTACTTGTTCATTAAGACCTCTCCACTAGGCTCCAGGGCTACAAATGCAATCCTTTTGGATATCTTGTTACCCAACTCATGGTCTATTTTTTTCTGCCAAACCAGTCTTCTTCTGGTGCTTTCACATTATTTAATCATACCACAACTCATTTAGTTATGTACACCAGAAAGAAGAAAGATAAAATTCTCTCTCTCAAACCTCAGACAATCCATCATTTAGCATTGTCAATTTTACATCCTAAATAGCATTCAACTTCGTTCACTGCTCTTTATTTCCATCGCCACCCTTTGTCATCACTTGCCTGGAGCACTACCATACTCTCATAATTTATCTTCTCATATAAATAGTGATCTTCTTCTGGCCCAGCCTATTCTGAAGCAGCAGCTCTCAATCAGGGATGTCTTTGCTCCCCGTGGGAAACTTGGCAATGTCTGAACACACCTTTGATGGTCACAGCCAGGGGGCCATGCTACTGGCATCTAGTGGGTAAAATGGAAGAAGACTTGCTAAGCATCCCACAATGCACAGCATAGGCTCCTCACAATATAGAGTTACGTGGTTCAAAATGTCAGTAACGTCAATGGAAGGCCACACTAACTATTATGACCTTAGCTGAGTTACTGAAGAATTTTAAGCAACATGTGTATGTGTGTGTGTTTGCATATGTGTGTGTGTACATATGCACACATGACAGAATCAGGGCTACAGTGTGAAAAGCTAGGGTAGGTTTTGTCAAAGTAGGATGTTTATCCTTCAGATATCAGCCAAAGTTCTTCTGGGGTAAGGGTGGAGGGGAACACTGTTTGTGATTTTCCTCACTAGGCTAATTCTTCTATTTTAGACTCTCAGAGTGTACATATCTCTTCTTCCTCACCTTTGCATAGTTGCATATTTATGTTGATTTATGTGGTTTACTACACTTTGTCTCCTTGACTAGACTGGAAGCTACAAAAAATGAATCACATTTTTAAATTTTGTTTTATTTTATTTCAAATGAAATTACACTACAAATAGTTCACTGTTGGATGTTAGATGTTCGGTGACTAAATCTTTTCATATAATATATGAGAAAACTTATCCCAGATATATTAAGTGACCTGAACAAGATCATATAGCTAATAAGTAGTGAAGGGAAGGCTTGAATCTCAGTTTCTCATAATCAAAGGCTGTGGGTATTTTCCCCTTCTAAACTGGTGTTCTGTGCATTTATTTAAGCCTCTGGATTTTTACTCAGAGTAAATCTTTTGTAGGAACACAGTGCATAAAATAGATTAAAAGAAATTACAGCAGATCACTGATTAGAGACAACTCAATTCAACCTTATCTAAGAAGTCCTTTTCTGTACAGGCCCCTTCTTACCATTTGACAGTGTGCTAAGGAAGTTGCCACACACTGACATGAATCTGATGATCAAGGCTTGGAAATGGGTCTACTTGTCCATATTTGAATTGTCTGTGGGGCCCTTTACTGCCTCAGTATGTGAGGCACTCTTGATAGTTGTGAATTCAGAGTTGAAAATACCAATGTAATATATGCCAGAGTCATCAATGGGTGAAATTTGCTTAAACAATTTCACCAAATCACATTTTGTGTTTATATATGAAACAGAGAGATGATAATTTCACATCACCTATCAGGAGACACAAGAGACAGGGGCTCAATCCCTGGGTTGTGAAGATCTCCTGGAGAAGGAAATGGCAACCCACTCCAGTATTCTTGCCTGGAGAATCCCATGGACAGAGGAGCCTGATAGGCTGCAGTCCATGGGGTCACAAGAGTTGGACACGACTGAACGATTGAACACATGTGCACATCAGGTTCGTGGACCACTTTCAGCATTCTGGCCATTATCAAAACAAAAATTTTCTGAACAAGAATCATGACTTTTAAGGCATTTTTATTTTTTCTTTGCTCATCTTAGTTTATTTTGGCCAATGCAAGGAGCTGGATTAAATTGCTGAAACAAGCAAGCAAACATGCTGCATCCATTTCACAGCAGTCACTTCCTATGACAGTAGGAGAAGACACCAGATTGAACTGAGGAGAGAATTCTGTGCTTCTCTACTAGCTAAGGCAATCAAGCCACGTGCCATGGCTTATCTGACACTGTATCTTGATTACATAAAGCAAACTACTGTTATGAGCATTTGGGTTTTTGCTCATAGCTGGAAACAGAAATGTTAAAGGCAATGCCTTTTTAAAAAATGGAAACTTCTTTACCATTGTTTGATTCCTGTAAATGTTTTTAGTTCCAGTTAAACATTCACAGTAAAGAAGACAGTATATATCATATATTGGAAGGAGGGGTACTGAAAGATGAGATGGTTAATCACATACCAATATTTTCTAATTATATATATGAACTTCATGGGAAATAGATGCGGAAACAGTGGAAACAGTCTCAGACTTTATTTTGGGGGGCTCCAAAATCTCTGCAGATGGTGACTTCAGCCATGAAATTAAAAGACACTCCTTGGAAGAAAAGTTATGACCAACCTAGATAGCATATTGAAAAGCAGAGACATTATTTTGCCAACAAAGGTCCGTCTAGTCAAGGCTATGGTTTTTCCAGTGGTCATGTATGGATGTGAGAGTTGGACTGTGAAGAAGGCAGAGTGCCGAAGAATTGATGCTTTTGAAGTGTGGTGTTGGAGAAGACTCTTGAGAGTCCCTTGGACTGCAAGGAGATCCAACCAGTCCATTCTGAAGGAGATCAGCCCTGGGATTTCTTTGGAAGGAAAGATGCTAAAGCTGAACCTCCAGTACTTTGGCCACCTCATGTGAAGAGTTGACTCATTGGAAAAGACTCTGATGCCGGGAGGGATTGGGGGCAGGAGGAGAAGGGGATGACTGAGGATGAGATGGCTGGATGGCATCACAGACTCTATGGATGTGAGTCTGAGTGAACTCCGGGAGTTGGTGATGGACAGGGAGGCCTGGCATACTGCGGTTCATGGGGTCGCAAAGAGTTGGACATGACTGAGTGACTGAACTGAACTGAACTGAGTGTATATATATAAATGTTATAAATTTAGTGTATGTATGTATATATACTGTGTGTGTGAAAATTAGAAAACATAAACATGCTAAGAAGTTAAGAGGTTATTTTTCTGAAAGCCTTTCCTGTCTAACCGTATCACAGACACAGAAAATGTACCTACTCTAAGAAGTGTTTTAGAGTTTTTATCTGTCTCTCAAACTTGACTTATTCATACCAATGTATTTAAAATGTAACAAAAGTAAAGAGCAATTCATCAGTTCTTTATCGGAATGATCATGGTTTATAAAATACAACTTCATGTACAAAAATATAAAAGTTGTGAGTAGCTATTAAAGTTTTTTCAACATATTACTTGATTTAAAAAAATACACTTTGCTTCTCAAGCTGTCTTGGCTCATTTACATTTCACAATTTTTTATTCAAAATAATTAGTCTGATTGATGGGGTTTGCTTGATTGGATTGTGTTAATCTATAAAACAAGGAACAGTAGACTCCCTGTATTTGAAATATCCTTTACACATTTTTCCTTTGGGAAATTTTTATCTCTCCAATTTTGAATTACTGTCTCAAAGAGAAGTAATTTCATAATCTCTATGAATGGCCAAACTGTACTTACTGTATGGTAGTTGAATAGGTTTGTAATTTGGAAACTCTATAATTACTAAGATTATCACTATAGGATGAGCATGATATTAAAGAAAAACTCATTTCCTTCTGTCTTAAGCATATGACGTTGATATATATAGCTATTTTTTTTTAATCCCTTAAGGACATTTCTCAGGCCTTAGGAAGTTGCATCTATTAACATGTATTAGGTTATGTTTTGACTCTATTTCTACTTTCTCTCTTTTATGAGAACAAAACAAGCCACATGAAAGAAAAGCTAATTTGGAAAGTGGAACTAGTTCCAAAGAAGTAAACTAAGTGTCAGATATGTGTTTACAGTGCTTGGCTAAGTTATCAACATTTTACCCGAAGCATATTGGAAAGCATCACATAGAAACCTCCTCCCTCCCTCACTCCCACTTTTTAAACCCCCTAAAAACCACATCTGTTTCCCACTGATAGCTTTTAACATATATCCCTTTAATGTCTTCTAACAGGAAGTGGAAATTGAGAGAAATTTGTGTTCACCAACATTTAAGAGTCACCCTGGGAGCCAATCTGATGATTCTGTGAAAGATTCAGGCAAGAAAGACAAGGAAACACCTTTTGACAAGATCTCATCTGAAAATGGTCACAGTCACATCTTTGAAGGTTAGCATAATTTTTTTGTATTTCTTAGGGTTATACATTGTATAGCATGAGTGGTTAATAAGTAAAATCTTTAAAAGTTTTGTTTAAAAATTGGGAAGGAACAGCTCAAGAAACACAATTCAGGGGAGAAATGGTATATTTAAATACTTCTCTCTATATATCATATTCTGGAGAAGGCAATGGCAACCCATTCCAGTGTTCTTGCCTGGAGATTCCCAGGGACGGGGGAGCCTAGTGGGCTGCCATCTATGGGGTCACACAGAGTCAGACACAACTGAAGCAACTTAGCAGCAGCAGCAGTGTATATCATATTTGCTTTGATTTTTAAAAATAAAATATCTTTTAATTGATATAAGCCAGTACAATACATGTTTTCAGTATTAGGCTTTTGGAGCCACTCATTTGACCATCACTTGACTTTTCCTTTTCTAAAAGGAAAAACATATTTGTCTCCCTGTCTGTGGGAGATAAAAGAATAAAATATAAGTAATTGTCAATGGCAAAAAGAAATGTAAAGCCTTCAGCATCTCTTTTTCAGACAATTAACCTAAATGTGCTTAATGAATTCAGAATAAAAAGTGACATGAGCGTGTCATAATTTAAGGGA
>SJYQ01000603.1:351413-383709 GCA_006410935.1 Redunca redunca | reverse complement strand
TTTGATTAAGATACTAAAATCTTTATAATATTGTTGTTGAATTTTTTTAATTTTGTTAAAATATTGTTAAAATCTTTATAGTATTGTGTCATAAGCTTCTCATAACAAAATTCAGGCTTAAGCCAAAGAAAGTGGGGAAAACCACTGGTCCAGCCAGGTACGACTTAAATAAAATCCCCTATGAATATACAGTGGAGGTGATGAATAGATTAAAGGGATTAGATCTAGTAAACAGAGTGACTGAAGAACTATGGACAGATGTCCATAATATTGTATGCTAAGTCACTGCTAAGTCACGTCAGTCATGTCCGACTCTGTGCGACCCCAAGGACTGAAGCCCACCAGGCTCCTCTGTCCCTGGGATTCTCCAGGCAAGAACACTGGAGTGGGTTGCCATTTCCTTCTCCAATGCATGAAAGTGAAAAGTGAAAGGGAAGTCGCTCAGTTGTGTCCAACTCTAAGCGACCCCATGGACTATAGCCTACCAGGCTCCTCTGTCCATAGGATTTTCCAGGCAAGAGTACTGGAGTGGGGTGCCATTGCCTTCTCTGACAATATTATATAGGAGGCAGCAAACAAAACCATCCCAAAGGAAATAAGAAGCAAGAAGGCAAAGGGGTTGTCTGAGGAGGCTTTACAAATAGCTGAAGTGAAGTGAAAGGCAAAGGAGAAAGGAAAAGATACACCCAAATAAATACAGAATTACAGAGAATACCAAGGAGAGACAAGAAGGCCTTCAATGAACAACACACACAAAAAAAATTGAGGAAAACAACAGAAGGGGAAAGACTAGAGATCTCTTCCAGAAAATTGGAAATATCAAAGATGGAACATTGGAAATATCAAAGATGGAACATTGGAAATACAAAAGATGGAACATTGGAAATACAAAAAATGGGCACAATAAAGAACAGAAATGGTAAAGACCTAATAGAAACAGAAGAGGTCAAGAAGAGATGGAAAGAATACACAGAACTGTACAAAAAAGGATCTTAATGACCTGGATAACCACAATGGTGTAGTCACTTACCCAGAACCAGACCTTCTGGAGTATGAAGTCTACTAGGTCTTAGGAAGCACTGCTGTCAGTAAAGCTAGTGTAGGTGATGGAATTCCAGCAGAGCTATTTAAAATCCTGAAAGGTGATGCTATCAAAGTGCTGCACTCAATATGTCAGCAAATGTGGAAAACCCAGCAGTGGCCACAGGACTGAAAAAGGTCAACCTTCATCCCAATTCCCAAGAAGAGCAGTACTAAAGAATGTTCAAACCACCAGACAGTTGCACTCATCTCCCATGCTAGTAAGGTCAGGCTCAAAATCCTGCATGCTAGGCTTCAGCATCATGTGAACCAAGACTGCAGATGTCCATGCTGGGTTTAGAAAAGGCAGAGGAATGAGAGATCAACCAGAAAAACATGTACCTCTGTTTCATTGACTATGCTAAAGCCTTTGACTGTGTAGATCATAACAAGCTGTAGAAAACTCTCAAAGAGACAGGAATACCAGATCATCTTAACTGTCTCCCCAGAAACCTATATACTGGTCAAGAAGCAACAGTTAGAACCTTGTATGGAATAACTGACTGGTTCAGGACTGAGAAAGGAGAATGACAAGGCTGTTTATTGTCATCCTGTTTATTTAACTTATATGTACATAATGAGAAATGCTGGGCTGGATGAGTTATAAGCCAAAATCAAGATTGCCAGGAGCAATATCAAGAACCTCAGAAATTCGGACAATACCATTCTAAGGGCAGAAGGAGAAGAGGAACTAAAGAACCTCTTGATGAGGACAAAGGAGGAGAGTGAAAAGATCAGCTTTAAACTAAATATTAAAAAAACTGAGATCATGATATCTGGTCCCATCACTTCATGACAAATAGAAGGGGGAAAGGTGAAAGCAGTGACAGATTTCCAAAACGGGCTCTAAAATCACTGTGGATGTTGACTGCATTCATGAAATTAGAAGACAATTACTTCTTGGCAGGAAAGCTATGACAAACCTATATAGTATGTTAAAAAGCAAAGACACAACTTTGTGGACAAAGTTCTGTGTAATCAAGACTATGGTCTTACCAGTAGTCATGTACAGTTGCGAGAGCTGGACCATAAAGAAGGCAGAGCACCAAAGAACTGATGCTTTCAAATTGCGGTGCCAGAGAAAATGCTTGAGAGTTCCTTGGACTGCAAGGAGATTAAACCTGTCCATCCTAAAGATCAGTCCTGAGTGTTCACTGGAAGGACTGATGCTGAAACTCCAGTATTTTGGCCACCTCATGCAAAGAGTCAGCTCATTGGAAAAGACCCAGACTGGGCAAGAATGAAGGCAGGGGGAGAGGGGGGTGACAGAGGATGAGATGGTTCGAAGACATCAATGATGCAATGGACATGAACTTGGGCAAACTCCAGAAGATGGTGGGGGACCAGGGAGGCCTGGTGTACTGCAGTCCATGGGGTCACAAAGAGTCAACACAACAGGATGACTGAACAACAATAACACTTTTGATCCCAAGCATACATATCACATTGTTATGTATATCCCTTGAGGAGAAACCAGAACCCTGCTGCATCACTGCACTGTTTCTTGGCAGTCTTCCCTTCGTTTCTGCATTCCCTCAGTCTTCTAATTAGTAACTGTTTGAATCTGCCCTTTTGAACTCTGGGAATGTCTGCTGCTAAGTCACGTCAGTCATGTCCGACTCTGTGCGACCCCATAGACAGCAGCCCACCAGGCTCCCCCGTCCCTGGGATTCTCCAGGCAAGAACACTGGAGTGGGTTGCCATTTCCTTCTCCAATGCATGAAAGTGAAAAGTGAAAGGGAAGTCGCTCAGTCATGCCCGACTCTAGTGACCCCATGGACTGCAACCCACCAGGCTCCTCTGTCCATGGGATTTTCCAGGCAAGAAGACTGGAGTGGGGTGCTATTGCCTTCTCCTGGGAATATCTAGAAGGTTGAAATCTTTTCTTACAAACAAGAAACAGTGAAATGGAAATCTCTTGTATCTGGGAGGGCCCCATAGGGTCCTGCTTGCTTTCAGTAGTATGAGTGGCATGTCTATATGCTTAAGGGCTATAAAAAGCTGAGGGGCCATGGCAGCAGGCCCAACCCCCAAAGTGTTACATCACTCCCCCCCTCCTGCCACCAGCAGCAGCAAAAAGAATTATAAAAAGCTGTAAAGAGTTAGGTTTAAGTTTTATAATAGCAATATAAATGAAAAACTATTATATTAAAATATGGCTGTTAACTGGCCTTTTGTTGTTATTTGATTCCACATTTTGTAAAAGACTACTGTTATTTCAATTTCTATTTTGGTGGAAGTTTTTTAGAGATTTGCAAGTTTAACAGATATTAGTGAATAAAGTATTTTAGAAGAGGTTAATGTAAAATCCTGTAACTTTAAATAAAATCCTTTTTTAGGACACAACTCAGTCTATGACAGAGCATTGTGTGAAGTACAAGGTCTAGATTTTTTTACAGGTTTAAAGAATGAATTCAGTGTTCACCATTTATCACCAAGCAATCTGGATTGGGTCCCAATGGCTATGGGATGTTGTTTGCATTTCAACTTGCTCTTAGTAAACAACTCAGTCATCTTAAGTGATATTGGAAATTGTTAATGGCATACAGAAGGTTCATTGAATATAAACCAATAGGCTAAATTTCTATTGAGACTAGGCCATAACATAGGATAAGAAGTGATAGGAAATGGATTCTGGGGCATAAAAAAGGTTAACAAAAGAAGACAGATCATGAATAAAACAGATTGTCTAAGAAGCATAGGCATCTACATTTTGAGGAAGGATGTTAATACCAATTATGTGTCAGACACAGGCACTGACAATGCAAGGATGTATAAAACATCCTCTCTCAACTCTGGTCTTGAAATTTGAGTTCCTCAAATCACCCTGCTAGCCTGATTATTGGGAGAAGGCAATGGCACCCCACTCCAGTACTCTTGCCTGGAAAAATCCCATGGACAGAGGAGCCTGGTAGGTTGCAGTCCATGGGGTCGCTAAGAGTCAGGCATGACTGAGCGACTTCCCTTTCACTTTTCACTTTCATGCATTGGAGAAGGAAATGGCAACCCACTCCAGTGTTCTTGCGTGGAGAATCCCAGGGATGGGGGAGCCTGGTGGGCTGCCGTCTATGGGGTCCCACAGATTCAGACAGGACTGAAGTGACTTAGCAGCAGCAGCAGCATGATTATTAAAATGCAGATCTCAATGCAACCTACAGCTTATAGTAAAATGTAGCTTACCTCTTTGATTTAGACTCTGAATATCCATGCATTTTCATAAACTTCCCAAGTGATTTCTTTGCACTCTGATCTAGTTTGGTAAACAATATTATCTTGGATTTTTGTTTGCTAAGGGAAATAGCACTGAGTTCTAGCAGCTCATCAGTACTAAGATTGATCCTGCATTTGGAAAGAGGTAGGAGTTGGGCTGGAGTGGGATCAAAGTTTGAGTTTTGGGTACAGGCCAATCAATGTGAAAATAACTAACAATATAAAGCACAAGAATGCAAATAAAAAGTACCATAAATTTTAGATTAGCAAAAATTCTCTTTAGACAGACAGAAACAGGGAAATAAATTCTCAAACAGATCCTGGGATCCTACCTCTCTCCCCATTATAGTCAACCAAGGAAATATGCTGTAGTTGTTTGTATGAGTGGAACAGTTTTGCAACATCTGGGTTGAGTTAATTTATTTAGCAAATTATGGCTGAGCATCTCTTATAGACTAGGCTCATAAGACACAAATATGAATTAAGACTATAATCTTGCTCTCAAGGAGCTCAGAATTTATAGAAGATGGATATAGATACAAATGCAACCCCTCATGGGACTAGCCCACCAGGCTCCTCTGCCCATGGAATATTCCAGGCAAGAATACTAAGGTGGGTAGCCATCCCCTTCTCCAGGGGATCTTCCCAACCCAGGTCTCCCACACTGCATGCAAATTCTTTACCATCTGAGCTACCAGGGAAGCCCAATAGGGCTATAGAAGTCATTATTAATTTATTCAAGTAACACATTAATAAAATGACTACAGGATACCAGGCCCCAGATATACCATGATGAACAAAATGTGGTTCCTGCCCATATGGATCTTTTCTGCTGGTGAATAAAGTAGACAATAAGTATATAAAGTGATAACAAAATAAATAATGACAAATTGAGAGTAAAGGAAGAAAATTGGGTGTATGAGGTGGCTGTGGAATTACTGGGGACAAAGGAACCATTTACACATAATCTTTAAAATTGAATTTCTCTCTAGATTTCAGAAGAATTTGCTAAGTCTGACAAGTTATTTTCTATTTATGTGTCAGTAGGCTGTCAAATGATTGTATTAATAGAGGTGATATCAACTCTCTTTTCCTGTTGTATTTTTAAATTAACTTAGTCCTAAAGTAAGCACCCAAGGCTGACAGTTCTGCGAGAGAAATGTTTTGACCATGTACTTTCATTTCATTCAGGTTAAGCTTACTTTTTTTTTAGACCAGCTGGTTATATTGCTTACATTGTTAGTCTTTATTTATATATATATACATAATCATTTATGTCCTCACGCAATGAATTTGATGTGTCTTCATGCCCAACACAACCTGGGCCTGAAGAGCAAGAGGACAAGTCAAATCATATTTAATTAAACCAATACAACAGAAATCTCAGCTCTAGATAAGATGAATAGCTATTTCATTAAGAATAAATGGGCTGGGGCTTCCCTGGTGGCTCAGTTGTAAAGAATCTGCTTGCCAAAGCCAGAGATGCAGGTTCAGTCCCTGATCTGGGAAGTTCCTACATGCCACAGAGCAACTAAACCCATGTGCCACAGCTATTGAGCCTGTGCTCCAGGAACTGCAGCTCCTGAGCCCAGGTGCAGCAACTACCGAAGCCCACACACCCTGAGCCCCTGCTCTGCAGCAAGAGAAACCACTGCAATGAGAAGCCCTTGCGCCACAGCTAGAGAGCAGCCCCTGCTTGCCACAACTGGAGAAAAGCCAGGCAACAACAAAGACTTAGCACAGCCAAAACTAAATGAGATTATTTTTAAAATAAGCAAATAAATGGGTGCATAGAGAATTGTTTGCCACATTGATGCCCCTCCCCCATGTAATCACTTTGAGAAGTACAACATTCTACAAAATAGAAAATACCTAGACAGCCTAAGGAGAAGTTGGTATTCTGAGCCACTGGCATTAGAATAACAGATAAAATGATCCCAGGATGCTTTCTTCAGATGCTCCCTCAGATGCAACCCCTTCCTAATTGCACATGCAATCTTTACATGATGATTCTATATTGTGTTATGATTTATTTGTCTGTGATATTCACAAGTACATAGCAATATATGCCCAGTGTGGACTATATGCTCAAAATACTTGTTGAATGAATAAATTAACTTTTAAATACCAAGAGTCATTGAACATAGTTATAATTGTGAGCATATGAGAATATGCTGTTTCATATATGGACTCATGATAAAGTAGGTGAAATGCTGATTTGGTGGTGGGCAAGTTCAGGTTAAATCCTATTTGGGTCACTTACAAATTGTGCAACCTTGAGAAAGTTACTTAACTTCTCTAAGCTCTAGTTTCCTATTCTTTAAAATAGTAAAGTTAATAATATGTATCTCTTAGGCATGTTGGTATTGCCTAAAATATTACAGGAAAATAACCTATTACTCTGCATAGCACTCAAAATGGCACAGAAATAGTTTGCCAGCTAGGGAAAGTGCAGTCCATAAAACTTCTATAAGATATATTTATAATTAGAGTGAAATATTTTAAATCATCTAAGATGTTTCCAAGTTCTTTGCATCAATAAACAATTGTAAGTTCATCAATGCAAGATAAGTTGTATTTGCATACTCAGTGCTACATAGATGTTCAAGGAATGTAGTTTGTGTGAATACATGATTTTCCAGTTTTTGACAAGGTGGTTGACTATGGATTGCACTTCCAAGGCATAAATTTAGATAATAAGTTTTGAAAAAACTTTGTATCAAATAAAGTATGCTGTGTTCATGTTTTATGACCTGTCAATAGGAATAAACATTTTTTTAATAACTAAGTCTTGAAGAGTAAGAGAAACTGACCTACCAGGCTGAAATGACATCTGAAGCAAAGCATAAATGGCTTTTTGGTTAGTCAATAAAAATAGATGAATGTCTAAAACTTCAAAGACAATGAAACTGACTGTTCGTGATCTTCCTCTTCCAAGCTCCACTGGAAGCATTTAGATTTTTATTTTCATCTTGCTTATGTTGTTTTTTTTTCAATTCACAGTCTAAAAATGCACATGCTAAAATCATCCTTACACATTCTCCCAATTCTCAATATAAACAAATCAAATGTTGCTTGGAAATGTTTACTATGCTTTGTTATTTACAACAACAAAACGCATCGATTGCAATAAAGACATGGAGACAAGCATTCTCAATAGACACACAAAGCAGTTTATGACATCCAAATGGCATGCTTGAAAAAAGTGTTAGATTCATGAGAAAGCCTAATGATCCTAGTTTTTCTTGCTAAATTCTTCCATCAAATCTTCTCAGCTTTGATTCATTCATTCCTTCCTTTAGTTATCTATTTATTCTGCGTGTCATAACAGATGTTTTCAATGTGCTTTCGACTTAGTTCATTATCTTTGGGGGGCTTCCCAAGTGGTGCAATGATGAAGAAGCTGCCTGCCAATGCAGGAGACACAAGAGAAGTAGGTTCGATCGTGGGTCAGGAAGATCCCCTGGAGTAGGAAATGGCCACCCACTCCAATATTCATGCCTGGACAATTCCATGCACAGAGGAGCCTGGTGACTACAGTCCATTGGGTCACAAAGAGGCGTCCATGACTGAGCACACGTGCACATGCTTGGGATAACATGTGAGCCTACTGTGTTCAGTGGGATGTTCCTACGTGAAAAACTCAGTATCTACTTTACATGGACATTGCTCTTCATTTACAGGAAGCAAAGGAAAGAAGCTTACACATATGCTGTATACAGTATACACGTATATGTATAACAGCTCAGAGACTATCCTGTGTCTTCATTTTTTTTTTTTTTTGAAACACCAGACACACAGAGAAGGAAGTCCACCAAAAAATAAGTGATTTTCGTTACTTTCAAGAAAAAATTTTGACAATCCAGAATTTTTGCCTGTCTTTCCACATCCACCCCTGTGATCAAAGCAGCTTATGAAGTGTTACTAATTCCATACTCTTAGAAAAAAGCAACAAACTTCCTTGACAAGGCAGCTGAAGATCATTATGAAAAGTGTTGCAATGGGAGGAACAAACAGTATCGGTGTATACAAGCCCGTGGACAGATGTAAGAAGAAGAAAATTATAGAGCTTCATCTTGGCCATAGTGACATATTTTAACTTGATATCCGTCTAGCCTTTTGGGTGAAAATATTGCAGGAGGGACTATTAAGAGTGGGGGGAAAAAAATCTATGAAAGCTGTTTCTTTTCTCCCTGAAAATAAAGGGCATCAAATGTGAAGTTATTTATCCACATAATAACTAAAAACAGTGTTCTAGCTGTGCTGTAACATAAACAGTTTGGCATCAGAACCTATAATTTCCTTAAAGATAACAAAAGAAGACTCATACACAATTAAATGTTTTCAGTCAGTTCAGTTACTCAGTCATGTCCGACTCTTTGCAACCCCGTGGACTGCAGCATGCCAGGCCTCCCTGTCCATCACCAACTCCCGGAGTTTACTCAAAGTCATGTTCATTGAGTCGGTGATGCCATCCAACCATCTCATCCTCTGTCGTCCCCTTCTCTTCCTGCCTTCAATCTTTCCCAGCATCAGGGTCTTTTCAAATGAGTCAGGTCTTTGCATTAGGTGGCCAAAGCAGGTTACAAACAGTAACTGTTCTTACAAAATACACCTGAAAATCATAAATTAAACAGTACATCACAGTTTTATCTCTGGGACTACATAGGGTTTTTTTTTTTTCCATGTTTTCTATCTCTTTTATAACTACAAATGTGTTTGAGGGAAGAGTCGAGAAGATTTTGAGATGCTGTTGAAGGATGCGAAGTAAATTTTTATTATATAATATTTACCTTTTGCTCAATGTCTTTATCTGACATTTTTTTAAATTTAGCTCAAATGGACTTAAATGTGAAATGGAATGATAGAGATGTGTTCATGCATCTGTTCACCAAACCAGCATTTATGGAGCACCCACAGTGTACCAAGCCCTGTGAAAGGCACTGGGCATCCAGTAACTGCAGGACAGAAATGGGCCTGTCCTCACAGCATTTACCATGTAGTAATAATAATTCACATTTCTATTGTGCTTTCACAATATGTAATGCATTTTTATAAACATTTGTGTTATCTACTTCCTATCATTTGAGATAAGTGTTGTTATTCCCAGCATGTAAATGAGATTATTGAAACTGGAACACTTTAAGGCTGGGAGGTTCAGAGATAACTACAGATATGTATAGAGGATATTCAATCTCAAAAAAATAGCCATTTTTATATCTTTAAAAACATTTTACTGACATATGATTGGTTACAATATTTTATTGATTTCCACTGCAAAGCAAACTGAATAAGCTATACATATACATATATCCTGCCTTTTTAAAATTTCCTTCCCATTTAGGTCACCACAGAGCACTGAGTAGAGTTCCCTGTGCTATACAGTCGGTTCTCGATAGTATCAACAGTGTGCATAGGTCAATCCCAATCTTCCAATTCATCCCAACCCCCCCTTCTCCCTTGGTATCTGTGTTTATGTACATACTGCTGCAGTGAACATTGGAGTGCATGTTTCTTTTTAAATTATGGTTTTAACCAGGTATATGTCCAGTAGCAGGATTGGTAGGTCACATGGTAGTTCTATTTTTAATTTTTTTAAGGAAATTCCATGTTATTCTACCTAGTGGCTGGACAGCCACATGTAAAAGAATGAAATTAGAACATTCCCTAATATCATGCACAAACATAAAATCAGAATGGATTAAACACCTAAATGTAAGGCTAGATACTGTAATACTCTTAGAGGAAAACATAGGCAGAACACTCTTGGCACAAAGTACAACAAGATCTTTTTTTTGATGCCTCTCCTGGAATGAGAATAAAAACAAAAATAAACAAATAGGACCTAATTAAACTTAAAACTTTTGCATAGCAAATGAAACCATAAATAAGACAAAGAAAGTAACCCTCAAAATGGGAGAAACTATTTGCAAATGAAGCATCTGACAAGGGACTAATCTATAAAATGTACAAGCAGCTCATGTAGCTCAATATATATTTTAAAACAAAAACAATAAAAAAATGAATAGAAGACCTGAATAGTCATTACTCCAAAGAAGACATACAGATGGCCAATAAATACTTGAAAAGATGCTCAACATCACTTATTATTACAGAAATGCAAATAAAAACTACAATGAGGTATCCCCTTACACCTGTCAGAATGGCCATCATCACAAAATCTACAAACAATAAATGCTGGAAAGGATGTAGAGAAAAGGGAATCCTCTTATACTGTTGAGAATGTAAATTGATACATCCATTTATATTTTATTGCACTTAATGGTTCTTCCAGTAATATTTCAATCAGGAGACAAGAAACATACAGTAACTTTAACAGGGGAAGTTTAAAACAGGGAATCATTAACTACAACAGGAGATAGGAGCAAAAGAGAATTGTGCATAAAGGAGTAAAGAAAACTCTGAGGAATACAGAAATAGAAGATACAGAAAGCAACCACAACCTCTAGAGGTAACACAGATCACCCAAGAAACTAACAAATATAGAAAGGGTCCTCTGCCCTGTAAGGCTGGGATCCAGACCTCCCTGGAGAGCGCACCATGAGGCCCACTGGATGGCAGAGAAGTTCATAGAGGGGCTGCACTGGGAAACTGAGGAATCACCTTCTGGGCCTCTGAGGGAGGTATCATGGAGAGGTACCATATGCCCTGGCCACAAAGCATTATAGGAAGCTGCCAGGAGACAGGATGCACAGAAACCAAGAGATGTTTCTCTTCCAGGATCCCTCCAGGGTTCTCTACTGATGAAGCTTACCATCTTGCCATCTGGCAAGAGAAAAATGTTCCAGCATTGCAAGCAGAGCCACCGAGGGTAGATTTGGAGCTTAGAGGAATAAAATGATAAATGACACATTGGTATATCAAGAACATTTAGATGAATTACATAATATCATTTATTTGTCACAGTTCACTAAGAGGATACATATTTTATTCTTCCCTCATGGATTAAATCATTTTACAAAATATATTTCATCTGTTTATTTCTAAAAGATAAAAAATTTTGAAATTACTTTGCCCATTACTATAAAGAGTAAGACTTACAACCTGGTAATCAAAAGCATTGAATTGGGCACCAGACAGTTTGGATCCAACTTCTGACTGTTAGACTTTGAGCAAAATATGTTAGGAAAATATTTAACCTCTCTCTATATTTTGGTTTGTTTGCTTTAAAAAAAGAAGAACTTACTACATATATTTCTTATGAAGATTATATTAGATGATGTTTACAATTATTACTTCATATATTATTATTATTTCTTCCATTACAAATCTTAAATATGTAGGATAAAAAATAAAAAGTCTTATAAGCATCCTAAGAAGAAAATCAGTCATATCCAAAGTAACACTGTCAAGCTGCACTGAATTTTTCTCCAACCTATGCTCTGCTAGAAAACAGTAGAATGATGTATGCAGGTTTGAGGGAGAAGAGATTATTAATAAATAATTCTATAAGCAATCTAGTTGTTTCTAACATCTTGACTATATAGGCAATAGAATCCTAGAGGTCCAGTGGTTAAGACTCCATGTTCCCAAAGCAGGGGGCACAGGTTCGATCCCTTGTCAGAGAAGATCCCACATGCTACATGGTGCATCACACACACACACACACACACATACACACACACAAAAAAGACATAAAAAATTCTAGCTACAAAAGTTCTTTCACTTCTGTATTTTCAATGGCAAATGGCAGCATGTTTTTTTGAAAACATTAATGAGGCTTATTGCTTTGTTAATGTTATAAATATGTGATTTTCCATTGTGAGATAAAGTTTAACAAAAATAAAAATTACTGATATTCCTACCATGGAGAATCAGGTGTATTTCCTCCTAGTTATTTCTCAATGGATATACATGTAAAATAACATGTAGAAATATACTTTTTAGAAATTAATGTTCTACTAGCTGTGTAGTGGTATTCCACATTCTACTAGATGTGTGGTGGTATTTGGTTTTGCTTTTATTAGTTATAGTAATTTTTGAAGACTTTTAAGTATATAGTAATGCTATTTGAATAGTGATTGGTTTACTTCTTCCTAATCATTTGTCTCATATTTATTTTTCCTACCTTATCACACTGGCAAACACTCCAGCTTGATGCCAAGTGGAAAGGATAAGAGTAGACATCCTCTTCACAATCTTAATAAAGACAAAACATTCACTTTCCATCATTAAGTGTGATGTAGGCTACAGAATTTTATGTACATGCTGTTTATGAACTTTAAAAAATCTTTTTATTCTTAGTTTATCGAAAGTTTTTAATCATGAATAGATGTTGAATGTTGTCAAATATGGTTCTTTGGTTACTGGAATGCTAAGATATTTTTAATCTACAATTATGGTGACTGACTTTATTTACTTTGTAGACATAAATGGATTTGCATCATTTTTCATGAAAAAATAAGGCAAATATAAACCACTGGGTATAAAATTATCCCATTTTTTATAAAAAAGGAGGGTATGGAGATATATATATATACACACATATAGATATGTGTTTATGCATATATAATCACTCACATAATGTGTCTTTTTACATACAAAGAACTTTTCAGGATACATGAAAAAATTGACAACAATGTGTTACCCACATAAAAAAGGTCTGGGTGTCTGGACTCCAGAGAGATTTAATTTTATTCTTACTCTCTTGTGTGAAATGTTGACTATATATGACTTTGAAAAAATACATGTCTCCATTTCTTATGGTTGTTTGTTGCATTTAGGCTTAAGTATTTTATTAGCTTAGAATATATATTTGAAATATAAGGTGTGACTTTGAAATGTTCTTTTTTTTTCTTTTTTCCAGTTATTTAGTTGAGTTTCTATGCTCTAGAAAACTAATTCCATTTTATATGCTTGATTCAGAATGATTATTTTTATTCCACTAAAAGGATATTGATTTCAGTGCCAATTTCACTATATTTGAGTTAATGTAGCTTTGTAAATCAGAGAAGGCAATGGTACCCCACTCCAGCACTCTTGCCTGGAAAATCCCATGGGCAGAGGAGCCTGGTTGCAGTCCATGGGATCCCGAAGAGTCGGACACGACTGAGTGACTTCACTTTCACTTTTCACTTTCATGTATTGGAAAAGGAAATGGCAACCCACTCCAGTGTTCTTGCCTGGAGAATCCCAGGGACAGGGGAGCCTGCTGGGCTGCCATCTATGGGGTCGCACAGAGTCGGACACGACTGAAGCGACTTAGCAGCAGCAGCAGCAGCTTTGTAAATTGTAATTTTTGTTGGGGCTAGTGTGTCGTATTGGTTTGTCATGTTTTTTAACTCACTCTTTTTTTAAAATTTTTGTATTTATTTTCCTGATAAAATTTGAAATTTTGTTACTACCTTAAATGTGTTCCTTGACCACTCAACCCAAAGTGTTTTCTTCTTCATACTGCTGATTTCTTCTCCTTCATCAACTTATCCCCTATATAGTATATCTATTTGGGTATTTACTAGGGCCCATGGATGTTTTGTTCATCCTATAAATACTTTATCTATCACAGTGCTTGATATACAGCTGTTCTATTAATATTTGATGACTGACCTACTCAATGAATGAATGTATGAGTGAGTGATTTGAATAAATTCATCAAATTCCAAAAAAAATACACACTTGATTTTATTTCCCCTGCTTTCTCTCCACTCTTGACATTTAATGTCACATAATTTATTTTAATCTGTGATTAGAACCCTGAATTATTATATTTTAAAATAAGATGCTATGAATACTAAAATGTTGTTTTCCATATATGCTTTTTCAAGGATTTGGGGGAAGTTTACATTCAATTTTTTTTTTGGCTGCACTGTATGGCATGTGGGATTGTAGTTCCCAGATCAGGGGTCAAACCTGCCCTCTCCCTTACAGTGGAACAGATGAGTCTTAACTACTGGAGTACCAGGGAAGTCCTTGATGCTAAAGTCACTTCAGTCGTGTCCGACTCTGTGCGACAAGAACACTGGAGTGGGTTGCCATTTCCTTCTCCAGTGCATAAAAATGAAAGTGAAGTCGCTCAGTCGTGCCCGACTCTCAGGGACCCCATGGACTGCAGCCCACCAGGCTCCTCTATCCATGGGATTTTCCAGGCAAGAGTATTGGAGTGGGGTGCCTTGCATTCAGTTTTATAACTGCATTTACAATATTTGTCTGCTTTTAACTCAAATAATAAAGCTTTTATACAATAAATTTCTCATTCTTTTAATTCTTGATATGAATCATCTCTTGTAGGCTTATAGATATATTTTAGCAGCTTCCCTACTGAGGATATATTAACCACTTGCTTTGAGAAATTTTTTATTTATTGAAAATATGTCTCTATGTGCCTCATACATAAATAACAGGTACTTGTCTATAAAGAGAATTGTCCATTCAATCTATGTCCATCATAAAAACAAACAAAAGCAAAACCCCTCATACACAATATTGCACTCTATCATGGTACATAATGTCTTAGTGAGAACTCTGAGACTAGCATGTCTTTTTCCTTATTCATTATTTTTTATCTTTAAAATTCAAAAATTTATAAGGGCATATCCAGGTATAGGGATGAGCGTTTGGTTTTGTCTTCTCAGATCTTTCTTCAGCTTGAAAACTTTTTCTTTTCTTTTAAATTTAATTATTTATGTCCTTGCTATTTTTCTCTTTCTTCCCCTAAATAGTTATCTTTCTTTGATCATATCTCTGTCCTTTATATCCATCATTATCTAGGCCATCATTTTCATTTTTTTTTATTTCACTCCTGCATTACAAAAAATTTTTCAAACCTTTTCCCATTTCATCAATTGGATTCATTTTTTTCTTACATACTCTTTGCTATCTCAACTGCTACTTTAATTTTCTATTGAATTTTGCATTTTCTTGCAACCTACGGTAGCCTTCGCTTTTCTCATTTTTTTATTTCATCCTTAATAACATGTATTATAGTTTTGCAGAGGCTTTTATTCATGAATCTTCTTGAGCACATCAAGATTGTAAATGTTAAAATGAAGAATATAACTGTAAATTTTTCAGCTATTTTAAAAATAAACTAATTCTCAGAATTATTCTCTCAACTGGCCTCATCAAGTCAGTACACTTTTGCCTTCCTCCAGCAGCGCCTCTTTATGACAGCGTGACTTATTTACTTTACTTGCACTGTGTTGAGATTGATTCAGACTTGCCATTTCCTTCATATGGGGTGAGGGAACTTTTTCTTTTTTTTTCTTTTTTCGCCATCATGGAACACTTGGATCTTCATTCTTCCCATAATTTTTTTCCGTTTTCTCTTTGAACTACATCTAAAAGCTTTAATTTTTGCTCCTATCCAAATTTGCTGAGTAGAGGTTAAAGCTTCTACCTTCTACCTTACAGAATTAAACTGAGATTATCAGATACAGTGTAGAAACTTGCCTTTGCATAATGCAAAGCATGACAAATTGTACAAAGTTCCTCCATCTACTGTCTAAAGTGCCCCTTTGGAACCCTAACAACCCACCCCACTTCTCCATTCTGTTCTGAGAGAGGTAGTGTATGTACTGATGTGTAGTAAGAGGGGAGGGAGTGGAGACTCAGGGCCATAGGGCGGCTTGGTCCAGAAGGGATGCACACGATACTGAGAGAAAACCTCCTAGGTTTGGTCAGAGCAACATGAGACTGTGGAGTGAGTCAGTCTCTCTCTCTTATTTGAGAGAATGATGTGTCGCCTGATTCAGAGGGTTCTCTATGCAATGTGTCATCCAAAACTGTGATTCATGTCTGTCACTCGGAGGGAAACCACTGTTGGATATTCTATTCAAACATCAGAATATTTTCTCCTCTTCTTTCTTTTCTCTCATTTTCTTCTTTGTTCATCTTCTCTCTTACACAAACATAGTATCACTTTAATATTCTAGCTCTCTCATTATTAGCAATCCATGATATTTTGGACTGCTTTATTCTTTTTTTACTATTTTAATTGACAGTTAATAAGCAGCTTATTAGGAATACCTAGTCATCTGTCATTTTTTAACCAAACTGTACCCTAATATTAACTTTATCTGAATCAAATCTCAGAGTCCCTGGAGTTCTTTAATTCATCTCTGTCTTTGTTATAGGGGACATGTTTTATCCAAATTATATTTAAAGAGTAAAGATGATTCACATTCTGAAGTACCTAGTAAAGGACTATTTTATATTGGGAGCCAGGTCACCAGTCTCTTGCATGCAGACCCTGACGGTGAGTCAAGAGGGTCCATATTAGGCTTATTAGTCATGTCACCCCACCAGCCTGTTTGCCCTGGACTGTTACAGATTGTGCTATTGTGTTAACATAATTATTTATAGTGTTCTGTTCACTCTCTAAAGCATTCTGGTTTGCATGATAAATTTCATGACACTATGAGATACAATTTAAATGTCAGTCATATGTCCTTGAAGGACTTATTCATGCTTCCTTAATATTGTGATGTAATTTTAATGGAATTAAACTTAAGCAGGTGAAAATTGCTGTTAATTAAATTGAGCTACAATTTAGTTCAGTTCAGTTTGTTATGCCCAGGGTCCGAGTCCCCAAAACTGAGAGAATAAGACGTCCACAGCAATGCAAAAGCATGAAAGGGTTTTATTTCTAGCTCGAGCTAGGGCTCCCACCACATCCAATGCAGTGGAGTGGAGCAAGGAGCCCCGAGCCTAGATTTACAGCAGTATTTATAGGTTCTTGTTAGAACAGAGATTTGGCAAGGGCTGATTGGCTGCAGGAGTTTCCTAGTATTTACTAATTGGCTAATCTTTATTGGCTGCAGGGGGATGTCTTTTACGTCCTGATAAACTCAAAGCAGGTTACGGGGAGTATGCTGATTAGACAAGTCCTGGCATCCGTGGGGATGACCTCACTGGGCAATGACTCAGCTTTTCCCATGAGTCCTACCTTAGTCCCTGAAGCCTATCATGGCGTTTGTTAGGTCCCAACATTCCCCCCTGTCCTTTGATCATGGAGAGTAATCCTCCTCTTCATTCTGAGACATTGCCTGATATTGTTGTCTCAGCATCATCACTTGAACTGTACCAATATGTTCTTTTTACAAAGGTCCAAGGTCGAAGAATAAATCTGGCCACCAAGTATTGGGGGGATTCCAGTAGTCGAACTGAGCACCTTGTGGGTCGTCCAGGTGATCTTAGCAGGTTGGTGTGGGTTGGCACCAGCAGTTCCCGAGTGGAGAAGGAGGACCACCAACGGGAGAGTCAGGGGGACTCGTCTGGCCCAGCTGGTGGACGAGCTCCATTTTTAAGGGGTTGGTGGGATGCGGCCTCGTCTTCCATTCTTTTTGGGCCTTTTCTTGCTCCTCTGGGATGGCACGATGCACATGGTTGCAGTGCACCCAGGGTCCAATTCCGTCCACCTTTAGGGCAGTGGGGGTGGTAAGGAGAACAACATAGGGCCCCTTCTGTCTTGGCTCTAAGGTTTTTGACGGGTGTCTCTTAACCCAGACCCAATCTCCCGGGCCCATATCATGGGACGGGATTGTTCCTTTACTCTGGCCCTCATGAACTTCTCATATCAGTGACCAGATATGTTTATGCACTTTACCTAAAGCCAGCATCTCTTGTTGGAATGTGTGTAGCGAGAGAGATGGTTTAGTCTTTCCCTCAAACACTGAACAAATGGGGGGTGGACTTCCATATACAATTTCAAAGGGAGTCAAACCTAGTTTATAGGGGGTATTGCATGCCCAAAAAAGCACAAAGGGAAGGAGGGTTACCCAGTCCCCGCCAGTCTCTATTGCCAGCTTTGTTAAAGTTTCTTTTAGGCTCCCAATGCTGTTCCGGCCTTTCCCTCTGATATCTTACACCCTTGTGCTGTCCTTTTCCCGGTCTCATCTGACAGGCCTTGCAGGTGCGGACTATGTCCTGTATGGTTTTCTTTTGTCGGGGAAACCACAGCTGCGCTGCTTGTAAAAGCGTCAAAGTCTTTTTCTCTCCCAAATGGGTGGTTTGGTGTAAATGGGTGCAGAGATGTCTGCCCACGTCGGCAGGAAGCAACAGGTTGTCATCCTGGTCCCGATACCATCTGTCCTTGCCCGCAGGGCGGTTGGTGTTATCCTGTATCCAGCTTAAATCGGAGGGGGAGTATATGGGGCTTGGGGGAAGAGTCCCCATCCCCAGCGGTGGTAATCCTACAGCCAGCACATGAGCTTGGCAGTATCCAGCGGCCACCTCGCGGGCTGCTGCATCGGCAGCACGGTTGCCTCGGGCCCTGGCATCTTCTCCTTTCTGGTGTCCTGGGACATATACTATGGATACCGCCCGGGGCAAGTGGACCGCTGCCAAGAGTCTGCGTATTTCAGGTAGGTTCTTAATCTCTTTTCCCTCTGCCGTCAAGAACCCCCGNGCCAAGAGTCTGCGTATTTCAGGTAGGTTCTTAATCTCTTTTCCCTCTGCCATCAGGAACCCCGTTCTTTATATATAGGGCCTTGAATATGCACGGTGCCGAATGCATACTGGCTGTCAGTGTAAATGGTGATCTTTCTTCATTTCACCCTCTCTAGTGCTTTATCACAGCTACCAATTCTGCTTTTGGGCGGATGTTCCAGGGAGCAAAGCCTCGGCCCAGACGACCCTCCCAGTGTCATCTACTATGGCTGCCCCCGCTTTTCTCTGCCCATCCTTTATATNACAGCCAGCACATGAGCTTGGCAGTATCCAGCGGCCACCTCGCGGGCTGCTGCATCGGCAGCACGGTTGCCTCGGGCCCTGGCATCCTCTCCTTTCTGGTGTCCTGGGACATATACTATGGATACCGCCCGGGGCAAGTGGACCGCTGCCAAGAGTCTGCGTATTTCAGGTAGGTTCTTAATCTCTTTTCCCTCTGCCATCAGGAACCCCGTTCTTTATATATAGGGCCTTGAATATGCACGGTGCCGAATGCATACTGGCTGTCAGTGTAAATGGTGATCTTTCTTCGTTTCGCCCTCTCTAGTGCTTTATCACAGCTACCAATTCTGCTTTTGGGCGGATGTTCCAGGGGGCAAAGCCTCGGCCCAGACGACCCTCCCAGTGTCATCTACTATGGCTGCCCCCGCTTTTCTCTGCCCATCCTTTATATAACTGCTCCCGTCTGTGAACCATATCAGCTCACTGTCCTTTAATGGGATGTCGCTGAGGTCTCTTCGTATGGCGGTTACCTCAGCCAATACTTCAACACAGTCATGGAGAGGCCCATCCTCCTCCGGGATGGGCAAGAGAGTAGCAGGATTTAGAAAACAAGGTGTCTGAAGGTGTATCTGGGGAGCATCTAACAGCAGGGCTTGGTAATGGGTTAAGTGAGCGTTAGAGATCCACTTACCCGGTGGCTGTTTGAGGATCCCCTCTATGGCATGCGGAGTGTAGACCAGGAGGCGCTGTCCATAAGTCAACTTGTCGGCGTCACGGACAAGGAGAGCAGCAGCCGTGATGATATGGAGACAGGGCGGCCATCCAGCAGCTACCGGGTCCAGCCGTTTAGAGAGGCATGCCACAGGCCGCCTCCAAGGTCCCCATTGCTGTGTCAGGACTCCCTTTCCCACTCCCTGCTTTTCATCCACAAACAGTTGAAATGGCTTAGCCGGGTCAGGGAGAGCTAGGGCCGGGGCTTCTAGCAATGCCTGCCGGAGTTCCTGAAACGCCTGCCTCATTGGCTCAGTCCAAGTCCAGTTCTTATTTTTTCTACTTCCTTCATATAGAGGCCAGGCCTTTTCAGCAAACCCCAGGATCCATAGCCTGCAGTACCCAACAGTCCCTAAGAACTCCCTCACTTGCCAAGGAGTCGTTGGCTCGGGGATTTGTAGAACAGTCTCTTTCATAGCCCGAGTCAACCATGTCTGCCCGTGTTTTATTTTGTACCCCAAGTAAACAACTTTCTGTTTAGCAATTTGGGCCTTCTTTGCACTCGCCTGGTACCCCAATGTCCCCAAAGTCTGAAGGAGGTCGCCTGTGGCCTCTAGGCATACCTCCTTGGTAGCAGCAGCCATGAGGTCATCCACATATTGCAATAGGACAACGTCGGGGTGGCTAGTCTGGTACTCACAGATGTCCTTGCCTAGAGCCTCATTGAACAATGTTGGCGAGTTTTTAAATCCCTGTGGAAGGCGAGTCCAGGTCAGCTGTCCAACAGCTTGACTGTCTTTGTCAGTCCATTCGAATGCGAAGATCTCTTGGCTCTGGGGGGCCAGAGACAAACTGAAAAAGGCATCTTTTAAGTCCAAGATTGTATACCAGACGTAGTCTGGTGGCAAGCTTCTCAGGAGGGTTGTATGGGTTAGGGGTGGGATGAATGTCACACACCCGTTGACTTCACAAAGATCTTGGACGGGTCTAAAGTCCGTTCCCCCGGGCTTTTTCACAGGCAGCAGGGGAGTATTCCATGGGCACTGGCACTTTTTAAGAATCCCTACCTTCAGGAGGCACTGTATATGTGGCACGATTCCTTGCTGGACCTCCTGACTCATGGGGTACTGCTTTACCTTCACAGGGGTAGCATTTGCTTTTAATTCAACAATGATGGGAGGTCTTTGTTTTGCCAGTCCTACTCCTGCCATCTCGGCCCAGGCCAGAGGGTATTTTTGGATCCATTGTAGCATAGCCAGGTCCATAGCTGCAGGGGGTTTTGGTGAATATAGTCTGTATTCATCTCTCAGTGCCAGGGATAAAACATGAATTGGTTGTCCAAGTCCATCTGTGACTGATATCCCTCCAGAGTCAAAGTGAACTTGCGCATTGACTTTGGACAATAGGTCTCTTCCTAACAAAGGGGCCGGACATTCTGGGGTCACCAGAAATGAGTGGGACACCCGTTGGGCTCCCAAGTCCACTTTTCATTTAGTAGTCCAGTAATATCTTTTTTGTCCCGGTGGCTCCCTGGACCAAGCTAGTCTTCTTGGTCATCGGCCCAAATTTTTGATAGAGGACCAAATATTGGGCTCCTGTATCCACCATGAAGCCAACTGGTTTTCCCTCCACATTAATAGTTACCCAGGACTCGGGGAGGGGTGCTGGGCCCTGACCCCCCCTAATCACTATCTTCTCCTGCATATAAAATGTGGGTACCCGAGGGAGACTTTTCTTATCTTACAGTCCTTTTTTTCAGGTTTCTCTTGGGGCACTCATTTTTCCAGTGCCCTTGCTCTTTGCAATAGGTGCATTGGTCTCTCTTTAGGGTCGGTCTGGCTGGTTTCTCCCTCCCTTTCGGCTGGGTGTCTCGAGTCTTCCAGGAATCAGGTCCCAGTCTCGTCCCCGCAAAGAAAATTTGAGCCAGCTCTTTCTGATTTCTTCGGTTTTTCTTAGCTCTAAATTCCCTTTCCTCCCATCTAATTCATTCCTCCCTCTCCTCAGGGGTCTCTCTGTTATTAAACACTTTCTCAGCTGCCCTCACCAGATCCTGTATTGACTGTTCTCCCATCCTCTCTGTCCTCTGTAACTTCCTCCTGATATCCAGAGCTGCCTGATTAACAAAGGCTAGCAAGACTGCTGCGCGTGACTCATCAGCCTGAGGGTCCATGGGCGTATACTGCCTGAAAGCCTCCATTAACCTCTCTAAAAAGGCTGCCAGGCTCTCATTTGGCTCCTGCCTTATCAAATTTACCTTAGACAAATTCGTTGGTTTCCTGGCAGCTGCCCAGAGGCCAGCCATCAGAGTCTGGCGGTACACTTGGAGACGCTCCCTACCTTCAGTGCGTTCAAAATCCCAGTTCGGTCGTTTCAAAGGAAACCCCTCCTCGATTAGGTGGGGCTGCGTGGTGGGTCTTCCATCCACTCCTGGAACATGTTTTCGTGCTTTTGATAGAATTTGCTCCCGTTCCTCTGTGATGAAGAGCACCTGTAACAGCTGCTAACAATCATCCCAAGTGGGATTATAAGTAAAAAGAATAGATTCTAAAAGGTAACAGCTGCTGACAATCATCCCAAGTGGGGTTATGAGTAAAGAGGATAGATTCTAAAAGGTCAACGAAGACAGATTTTAGTGCTCGAACTATGGACCAGTTGATGGTCGCTGCCGGCACCTATTTAGCGGTATTCAGACTAGCAAAATATTAACACACAAAGAGCAGAGACAATGCCGGCACACACAAAGATATGACAAACAAAGGACAAATACACATCAGCCAAGAACATAGTACTAGGTCTTTCTGGGGCCCCCTGAATTCTCCTGTCCCTCGAGGTTACCTTACCAAAGGGTGTCCACTGCCTACCAGATTCGGAGTCAAGAGAACTTCTCTCTCCCCCCCAGAGCCATCTGCCCTCCAGCGCGCTCACTGGGCCTCGGCCTTATGCTAGCTAGGATGACTAATTCGCCCTTGACCAAACCTGACAAAAGCTTTCTCCTTACCAGAGCCAGCTGCCTTCCAGCACACTCGCTGGGCCTCGGCCTTATGCTGGACTTAACCAGACCTAACACCAGTGTTCAGATATCTTTCCTCCTAGTGAGGAAACCCCGTCTACCGGGAGAGTGTTATTCTTCCCAGTTAAAGGGATCCCGGACGAGCCCCAAAATGTTATGCCCAGGGTCCGAGTCCCCAAAACTGAGAGAATAAGATGTCCACAGCAATGCAAAAGCATGAAGAGGTTTTATTTCTAGCTCGAGCTAGGGCTCCCGCCACATCCAACACAGTGGAGTGGAGCAAGGAGCCCTGAGCCTAGACTTAACAGCAGTATTTATAGGTTCTTGTTAGAACAGAGATTTGGCAAGGGCTGATTGGCTGCAGGAGTTTCCTAGTATTTACTAATTGGCTAATCTTTATTGGCTGCAGGGGGGATGTCTTTTACATCCTGATAAACTCAAAGCAGGTTACGGGGAGTATGCTGATTAGACAAGTCCTAGCATCCGTGGGGATGACCTCACTGGGCAATGACTCAGCTTTTCCCGTGAGTCCTACCTTAGTCCCTGAAGCCTATCATGGCATTTGTTAGGTCCCAACACAGTTCAGTTCAGTCACTCAGTCGTGTCCGACTCTTTGCAACCCCATGAACTGAAGCACACCAGGCCTCCCTGTCCATCACCAACTCCTGGAGTTCACTCAGACTTACTAATATCCTAATCCTGCTTGCATGAAAACTGAATGGGTCGTGTCAGCAACAATGTTCAAAGCATATTGTTAAACTCTAATTGGTGGACTAGTACTTCATGTATGCTGGATAATAACACAGAATTTGGAGCTTTATATATTCAAGTTCTTTAATTCTACAGATTTTAGACATTTAGTTCTTTAATTCTAAAAATCTTAGATTGGCCCCATTGGTCCAGGGATTATCTATCAGGTGACTGAAGTGCAGATGTCCCAGCTGTAAAGTTCTCACTCATCCACTCTTTTTGTCTTTAGAGTGTCCACTGTTAGTTAACTTTACTGCAATGCACAAAAGGGGCTTTGCAGAGTCTACCTATTTCGCAGGCAATGATCAAGACCTTCTCCAAGAGAAAGAAATGCAAAAAGCCAAAATGGTGGTCTGAGGAGGCCTTACAAATAGCTGAGAAAAAAAGAAAAGCTAATGACAAAGGAGAAAAGGAAACATATACCCATTTGAATGCAGAGTTCCAAAGAATAGCAAGGAAAGATAAGAAAGCCATTCTCAATGCAAAGATCAATGGCAAAGATGCCATGATCAATGCAAAGAAATGAAGGAAAACAAGAGGATGGGAAAGACTAGAGATCTCTTCAATAAAATTAGAGATACCACGAGAACATTTCATGCAAAGATGGGCTCAAAAAGGACAGAAATGGTAGGGACCTAACAGAAGTAGAAGATATTAAGAAGAGGTGGCAAGAATACACAAAAGAACTATATAAAAAAGATCTTCATGACCCAGATAACCACAATGTGTGGTCACTCACCTAGAGTCAGACATCCTGGAATGCAAAGTGGACCTTAGGAAGCTTCACTATGAACAAAGCTAGTGGTGGTGATGGAATTCCAGTTGAACTATTTCAAATCCTAAAAGATGATGCAATGAAAGTGCTGACTCAATATGCCAGCAAATTTGGAAACTCACAGTAGCCACCGGACTGGAAAAGGTCAGTTTTCATTCCAATCCCAAAGAAAGGCAATGCCAAAGAATGCTCAAACTACTGCACAATTGCACTCATCTCACATGCTAGTAAAGTAATGTTCAAAATTCTCCAAGCCAGGCTTCAACAGTTCATGAACTGTGAACTTCTAGATGTTCAAGCAGGCTTTAGAAAAGGCAGAGAAACCAGAGATCAAATTGCCAACATCTGTTGGATCATCAAAACAGCAAGAGATTTCCAGAAAAACATCTACTTCTACTTTATTGACTAAGCCAAAGCCTTTGACTGTGTGGATCACAACAAATTCCCATCAAGAGATGGGAATACCAGACCACCTTACCTGCTTCCTGAGAAATCTGTATGCAGGTCAAGAAGCAACAGTTAGAACTGGACATGGAACAACAGACTGGTTCCAAATCGGGAAAGGAGTATGTCAATGCTGTATATTGTCACCTTGCTTATTTAACTTAGATGCAGAGTATATCATGCAAAATGCCAGGCTGGATAAAGCACAAGCTGGAATCAAGATTGCTGGGAGAAATATCAATAACCTCAGATATGCCAATGATACCATGCTTCTGGCAGAAAGCAAAAAGGAACTGAGGAGCCTCTTGATGAAAGTGAAAGAGAAGAGTGAAAAACTTGGCTTAAAACTCAGCATTCAGAAAACTAAGATCATGGCATCTGGTCCCATCACCTGATGGCAAATAGATGGGAAAACAGTGGAAACAGTGACAGACTTTATTTTCTTGGGTTCCAAAATCACTACAGATAGTGACTGCAGCCATGAAATTAAAAGTAGCTTGCTCCTTGGAAGAAAAGATATGACCAACCTAGATAGCATATTAAAAAGCAGAGACATTACTTTACCAACAAAGGTCTTTCTACTCAAAGCTATGGTTTTCCCAATAGTCATATATGGGTTTGAGAGTTGAACTATAGAGATAGCTGAGTGCCAAAGAACTGATGCTTTTGAACTGTGGAACTGATGCTTTTGAACTGTGGAACTGATGCTTTTGAACTGTGGTGTTAGAGAAGATTCTTGAGAGTCCCTTGGACTGCAAGGACATCCAACCAGTCCATCCTAAAGGAAATCTGTCCTGAACATTCATTGGAAGGATTGATGCTGAAGCTGAAGCTCCAATACTTTGGCCACCAGATGCGGAGAACCTTCTCACTGGAAAAGACCCTGAGGCTAGGAAAGATTGAAGGTGAGAGGAGAAGGGAACAGTGGTTGAGACGGTTGGATGGCATTACCAACTCGATGGACATGAGTTTGAGTAAGCCTGGGGAGTTGGTGAAGGACAGGGAAGCCTGGTGTGCTGCAGTCCATGGGGTCACAAAGAGTCAGACACAACTGTGGAGCAGCTGAACTAAATTGAACAAGGTGATCCCTCCCAAAGCATATCATCCAGCATACATAACAGTAATTGTATAGAATGTATAGATTATGGTCAAGATAAATAATATATCCCAAATGATCCAAACATATAAATCAACAAAATTGAATCTAATTTCCAATACTGCTGATTATTAACTTTTGTCTTTGAAGGAGTTCCTTAACTTCACTGACCCTCAGTTTCCTAATATGAAGATGTGATAATACCGAAAATCTTGGTGGTGTGACAATAAAATAAAATATATGTAAATCACTCTAATACAGTTCTTTTTCATTAAGTCTATATTTATTAAGAGAAAATCAAAAAGAGATTCACTGCTTTTCTTGGAAATTTGTACTATTAATGAACAAGAAAAGAAAGTGAGCCAAATGAATTCCCAGAGAGTGTCTATACTTTTTGTCAAGGATACTAGTCTTCAAACAACAAATGGTACCAGGAAAAGTAGAATAAGGGAATAAATTCGAGATAACTGATGACCTAGTAAAGAAGCACATAGAATTTTGAAATCTCCTAATCAATACATTTTTATATCAAGCTACCAAGAACAATACAATTGTATATACATAAATGAACCTAAACTCATACATCAGCTTTCCCTCAGAAGGAGGTCTTTAGCAGCAGTATGACTTTAAATATGTCAGTGGTTCTTTTCTGTTCAATATTCTTTATCATTCACTTAGATAAAACATGTATTGCAGTTTGTGAAGAGAAAACTATGGTAAATGGCAGAAGCATGCTGGACTAATGGGATGACACCATTACCATTCACTTAGGCATAAATTTTTAAAAATAAGAGAATGTAATGTGGCTTTTCAGTAACATATACAAAAAAAAGGCTTACATTTTAATGAGCAGTAGTTATCTGATTCAACAATAGCATATGTCTACAGAAAATCTCATGAACACTTTTTGATACCCAATATAAAATATCAAAACAAAACCTTTCTATTTTTTATTCACCTGTCTTCCAGATTATTAATCTTGTCTTTCACTGTCTCCCACCTGGTGTTAAACTATCCCTCAAGTTCTTAATTTCTGATCAGCACTGGAATGTCCATTTCATTATTATTTTGTAATTTTGGTTTTATTGCAAAATTCTCCATATTTTTATATACATCCTGTGATAGTTCCTATATTTTCTTAAATATGTAAATCGTGATTGTTTTAAAGTCCTTATCGCCTAATTAACCATCTATTAATATCTGCTTTTTTCCTTTTTGCATGCAGAGACAATGTTCTGTCTCCTCGCATGCCAAGTACTTTTTTTTAGTTGAAAGTCAAGCATTGCGTTTTCAAAAAACAAAGGTATAAAAATCTCCAGATGATATACTTTCATTAGAGAGGTTAGCCTCTCCTCTGCTAGGCAGACACAGCAAAGGAAGCAGAGGGCCTGACTACTTTAAGTTTTTATTGAGAATCTGTCAGGTCCTATCTCTGCTCTACTTTCCAGAGGTCTTCAGCTTGGATGTGTAGTGACACACCCTGTGAAGCTTGAGTTTGGTAAATTGAGGAAGAGACCCTGGCTATTGTTAAATCTATTTAAGTCATTAATTTTATCACCCTGTGCCTAAACAGGTCCCTCCTTTGCTGTTTCATCTGTCTTCCATCTTCTAGGGGCTGAGACAGGATCCTCACTCAGCTCCAGTTTAGTCTGCACTATCAAGCACCCCCAGAGACAAAGCAGTTATTGAAGATTATTTAAAAGTCAATTCCCCTTTCCTTTGAGGACTTTGAGCTGTCTCTTGTCCTCCTAGTGGATCAGGAAAATATAGGCTATTCCCCTTTTCTGTGTTTGGGCTTATGGCTATAGCCTGCTGTCCTGTGACATTTTGAAACTTAGCCGATATCTTGAGGAGCAAAATGAATCTGAGGCCCTGCTGCTCTCCAGTTTTGTTATCCCAGCCCGGTGCAACTGCCGAAACTATTGTTGTTCTTTTGTCCCCCAGCCTCAGTGCTCTTCCTGACTTAGCCTGGATTGTCAGCGTCATCTGCATCTAGAAATGAAAAATAACCTCCAGGGACAGCTTCAGATTCTTAGCTCACATTTGAAAAACCATATTTCTTGAAAGGTACTCCCTCTAGCCCTTATTGTTTGGCTGATCCTTGATGCCTTTAATATACTTTTTTTGTAATTGATTCAACTTTTCTAATTGTTCTCAATGGGAACAGTGCATGCTGTTGCTCAGTCATGTCCAACGGTTTGTGACCCTTATGGACTGTAGCCAGCCAGGCTTCTCTGTCCATGGGATTTTCCAAGCAAGAATACAGGGGTGGGTTGCCATTTCCTTCTCCAGGGGATCTTCTCAATGTCCACTCAGCTATCATACAGTCTCACAAAAGTGTTTTGCAAAAGAGCAGAGAAAAGACATGAGATTCCATATATAGAGGCAAGAAAAAGGAGTCAGAGGACTACCATATTATGGTATGGAGGTCGAAGAGAAAACCCAAAAGGGTACATAGACAAAGGAGCTTTAAAAATTCAGGAGACAAAACAAAACCAACTGAGGATCCATCAGAGTTTCTAGAAAGAATTTATCAAGCTTTTAGGTTCAGCTCAGCTCATTTCAGTCACTCAGTCATGTTCAACTCCCTGTGACCCCATGGACAGCAGCACGCCAGGCTTCCCTGTCCATCACCAACTCCCGGAGCTTACTCAAACTCATGGCCATTGAGTCAGTGATGTCATCCAAAATCTCTTCCTCTGTCATCACCTTCTCCTCCTGCTTTCAATCTTTCCCAGCATCAGGGTCTTTTCCAATGGGTCAGTTTTTCACATCAAGTGACCTAAGTATTGGAGCTTCAGTTTCAGCATCAGTCCTTCCAATGAATGTTCAGGACTGATTTCCCTTAGGACGGACTGGTTGGATCTCCTTGCAGCCCAAGGGACTCTCAAGAGTCTTCTCCAGCACCACAGTTCAAAAGTGTCAGTTCTTCGGCCCTCAGATTTCTCTATGGTCCTACTCTCACAACCATATGGAAAAACCATAGCTTTGACTACACTGACCTTTGTTGGCAAAGTAATGTCTCTGCTTTTTAATATGCTGTCTAGGTTGGTCATAACTTTTCTTCCAAGGGGTAGACATCTTTTAATTTCATGGCTGCAGTCACTATCTGTAGTGATTTTGGAACCCAAGAAAATAAAGTCTGTCACTGTTTCCACTGTTTTCCCATCTATTTGTCATGAGGTGATAGGACTGGATGCCATGATCTTAGTCTTTCGAATGTTGAGCTTTAAGCCAACTTTTTCACTCTCCTCTTTCACTTTCATCAAGAGGCTCCTCAGTTCTTCTTTGCTTTCTGCCAGAAGTGTGGTGTCATCTGCATATCTGAGGTTATTTATATTTCTCCTGGCAATCTTGATTCCAGCTTGTGCTTCATCCAGCCCAGCATTTCATGTGATATACTCTGCATCTAAGTTAAACAAGGTGACAGTATACAGCCTTGACATGCTCCTTTCCCGATTTGGAACCAGTCTGTTGTTCCATGTCCAGTTCTAACTGTTGCTTCTTGACCTGCATACAGATTTCTCAGAAGGCAGGTATTTCAGTCTCTTGAAGAATTTTCCACAGTTCACTGTGATCCACAACATGATTATAGGTGCTACATGTGAACAGACCTGGAGGTCCCTGAGAATGTAATGATGATAAGTATGACCCTCATCAGGCAAAGTACCCCAGAGATTTAAAAAATGTAGAAGTCAGACTGTGTATTTGAAACGAATCCTTCTCAACTAGTAAGCGTTGTTTCAAAAGTATTCAATAACAGGGAACAATGACAGAAGCAAGGAGATGCAAAACCAAATTCAGCTTTTCTGTTAGCCACATTGAAAGCAAGTAACCTAAAGGAAGGCTTCCCAGGTGGGTCAGTGGTGAAGAACGTACCAGTTAATGCAGAAGATGCGGGTTTGATCTCTGGGTCCGGAAGATCCCCTGGAGGAGGAAATGACAACCACTCCAGTATTCTTGCCTGGAGAATCCCATGGACAGAGGAGCCTAGAGGGCTACAGTGCTTTGGATTGCAAAACAGTCAGACATGACTTAGCAATTAACAACAACAAACACTAGAAAATATGGAAAAAAATTTTTATTTATGTATTTCAATCAAATATATTTCTTTCCTGAAAGGGCCAAAAGCTGACAGTTTGAAGAAATATTATCTTGAATTAAACTTACAGAAACAAGTGAAGAAACCTATCACTACAATGGAATGAGAAAGCAGGCAGTTTTAAGTAAGAAGAGAAAATACAAAGCTACAAGTCCTGTCTTTGAATAACTGACAATATTTTGAAAGACTAAAACCATGATAGCATCATTAACTTCTATATTCAAATACAAAAGTAAAGATTACTATACTTACATTGTAGGTCAATCTCCTCATGACTAAAATCAAACTGTTGTGATTATAGATCTAGTGCCATTTTCTTAACCATATAGCAGGATAAAGTCATAATAATAATGATGATAATTTTTAAATAAATACTTTTCCTAGTTTAGACTTTCATGCACATTATATATTGTCATTTAGTTGCTAAGTCATGTGCAACTGTTTTGCGACCCCGTGGACTGTAGCCCACCAGCCTCCTCTATCCATGGGATTTTCTAGACAACAATACTGGGTGGGTTGTCATTTCCTATTCCAGGGGATCTTCCCAACCCAGGGATTGAACCCGCATGTCTTGCATTGGTAGGCAAATTCTTTATAATTTAGCCATTAAGGAAGCTCCTGAGTAATACACACACATACACACACACACACACACAGAGTCATTTAATCTTCACAACCATCATTTAAAGTGGGTAAACTGAGTCCCATTTAGTTATAAAGAAGTAAAGTGAAACATAAACAATGTATGAAATTTGTCAGGTCACAGAGTTTAGTTGGTATCAAAGCTATGTCAAAATCCTGTGCTCTAAATCAGCATAGAATTGTCTGCAATAATAGGAATGTACTATCACTGCAATATCTAATACATAGCCACCAGCCACATGTTGGAGAAGGCAATGGCACCCCACTCCAGTACTCCTGCCTGGAAAATCCCATGGACAGAGGAGCCTGGTAGGCTGCAGTCCATGGGGTCGCTGAGAGTTGGACACGAGTCAGTGACTTCACTTTCACTTTCACTTTTCACTTTCATGCATTGGAGAAGGAAATGGCAACCCACTCCAGTGTTCTTACCTGGAGAATCCCAGGGACGGGGGAGTCTGGTGGGCTGCATTCCATGGGGTCGACAGAGTCGGACACAACTGAAGCAACTTAGCAGTGACTTAGCAGCCACATGTAGAAATTAAGTACTTGAAATGTGCCTAGTGCAATTGATGAAATGAACTTTCAATTTTATTTCATTTTAATCAAGTAAACTTTTGCCAGCAAATTTGGAAAACTCAGCAGTGCCCACAGGACTGGAAAAGGTCAGTGTTCATTGCAATCCCAAAGAAAGGCAATGCCAAAGAATGCTCAAACTACCACACAATTGCATTCATCTAACATGCTAGCAAAGTATGCTCAAAATTCTCCAAGCCAGCCTTTAGCAATATGTGAACCGTGAACTTCCAGATGTTCAAGCTTGTTTTAGAAAAGGCAGAGGAACCAGAGATCAAATTGCCAACATCCGCTGGATCATCAAAAAAGCAAGAGAGTTCCAGATAAACATCTATTTCTGCTCTATTGATTATGCCAAAGCCTTTGACTGTGTGGATCACAACAAAGTGTGGAAAACTCTGAGAGAGATGGGAATACCAGACCACCTGACCTGCCTCTTGAGAAATCTGTATGCAGTAAGGAAGCAACAGTTAGAACTGGACATGGAACAACAGACTGGTTCCAAATAGGGAAAAGGAGTACATTAAGGCTGTATATTGTCCCCCTGCTTATTTAACTTATATGCAGAGTATATCATGAGAAACACAGGGCTGGTTGAAGCACAAGCTGGAATCAAGATTGCCAGGAGAAATCAATAACCTCAGATATGCAGATGACACCACCCTTATGGCAGAAAGTGAAGAAGAACTAAAGAGCCTTTTGATGAAAGTGAAAGAGGAGAGTGAAAAACTTGGCTTAAAGCTCAGCATTCAGCAAACTATATCATGGCATCCAGTCCCACCACTTGATGGCAAATAGATGGGGAAACAGTGGCTGACTTTATTTTTGGGGGCTCCAGAATCACTGCTGATGGTGACTGCAGCCATGAAATCAAAAGACACTTCCCTTGGAAGAAAAGCTATGACCAACCTAGACAGCATATTGAAAAGCAGAGACGTTACTTTGCCAACAAAGGTCTGTCTAGTCAAGGCTATGGTTTTTCCAGTAATTGTTAATGGATGTGAGAGTTAGACTGTAAAGAAAGCTGAGCACCAAAGAATTGATACTTTTGAACTGTGGTGTTGGAGAAGACTCTTGAGAGTCCCTTGGACTGCAAAGAGATCCCCAGTCCATCCTAAAGGAATTCACTCTTGGGTGTTCAGTGGAGGGACTGATGTTGAAGCTGAAACTCCAATACTTCGGCCATCTGATGTGAAGAGCTGACTCATTTGAAAAGACCCTGATGTTGGGAAAGATTGTGGGCAGGCAGAGAAGGGGATAACAAATGATGAGATG